>JACEEZ010023447.1:20000-22500 GCA_016584305.1 Chionoecetes opilio | reverse complement strand
TGTTTACTAGCATGGCCGCCGAGAGAAAGGCGATTCGATTATTTCATGTCCCTTTGACATTGCGTATATTTGCAACAGAGCAGTGGTTCTTAACCTGGGAGGCGTGGGTAATTACCTAGGGGGGCGTGAGCCATGAGAGGAAAAGGAAGAACTGTCAAGTGTTTAAATTTTGAAGCTCGGCCTTCGCTTTAACATGAAGTTCGCGCGCGAAGGTGAGTGAAGAAAGTCGCTACAGGGAAGCAAGTGTGGCTGAAAAACTCTGCGGTGACGCCTTGCCGCGTTTCACTAACTAGACTTTTCTTCATATTTTGTTTTTATTACTATTATTGTTATTATTATCATTGTTATTATCATCATTGTCATTTTCGTTATCACCATTATTATTGTTGATATTATTGTTATTACTATTGTTATTATTGTTACTATTATTATTATTATTATTATAACTTATTATTTTATCAAAATTACCATTATTACTATTATTATTATAAGTATCATTATTATTGTAATCATTATTATTATTAATCTGCTGGGTACATGCAAGGCATTTATGAATAGTTATGTGCACAATGTGTTAAAAACACGCATTTTTTCAGTTTTTCTTTCTGATTCAGAATAATTTTGAAATATCTTGGTTGAAGAAGTGAAGTGAAGGTTAAGAAACACTGCAATAGAGTGATTATTTACAGAATTTACAGGAACTACCGTGTGTAGGTCTCACGGCCTCTTGTAGCTTCCTTATTTTCTTATGTTCTTAATTTAGGAATGCGAATAGATGCCTTTGTTTGCGTAGGTGAATGATGGCAGTCTTAGTTTGATTTTATGTAGATAAGAATCGGTAAATTTTTACTTACGGGCACTCAAATAAGTACGTATTCATACATACATATTCACTCAATAAGATAATCTAATTCAACTTGCTCTATTATTTTATTTCAAGCCGTCGTGATTTTAGACCACTTTCGTCCAAAAATATTAAGTCTGATTCCCTCGTTATTATTATCGTGCTCAAATTAAAGGTAATAATTATACAAGTTGTCTAAAAAATATAAGATGATCTAATTCAGCCATCTCTATTTGTATAACTTTGGGCCATCATTATCTTAAACCTCCTTCGTTCATAACAAATATCGTGTCTAATTCCCTCATTATTACCTATTCTCGTGCCCAAAATCAAAGGTAATTATCACGGTAAACTCTGGAACTCTTTCTGTTTCTATTTTTCCACCTTCCTATACGACTTAACCCCTTGAGACCCAGAACGTAATTTCCATTATAATTTCGGTGCCATTAGACGATCTTTAGTGATTATAAGCAATATTTATAGATATAACCTGTTTAGTATCCTTGTCCACTAACTAATTTGGTATATTTAGTTACTTTTCGTAATTTTAGGGCTAACAACAGACGAATTTCTATAGCAAAGGAAAGATCTGGGCGCGAAGGGGTTAAATCTTGTCACGAGAGCAGTAACAAGACACCTCCCGAACTACCCCCACCACCCCTTTTTATATTCTCTTACTGTTCTATTTATAGGGACTGCCAATTGAGCGGGCGTTTTTTTTCCCTTGGCCAGTCTTTTGTGATGTAAAAAAAAAAATAACGAAGAAAATTAAAGTTGTAGTAGGCAATCACCGCATGCCAAGACGAGACAAGCCGAGGCCTACGAGACAAGCGTGGCGATCTCTTTCTTCCGTGACTAGCGGGAGTGCGTATAGTAATCGGGTTGACTACATGTGTCCCCTGCCTGCTATTTCTTGCAGTATACATGCGTGTCATTCTCCCATCCATCAAGCCATCAGGAAGCGCCTTAACCCCTTGAGACCCAGAATGTAATTTCCATTGTTATTTGGGTACCATTAGACGATTTGTAGTGAGTATAAGCAACATTTTATAGATATGACCTGTTTAGTATCCTTGTCCACTGGCTAATTTGGTATATTGAGTTACTTTTCGTAATTTTATGGCTCGACAACATAGGATTTTTTTTATAGCAAAGGAAAAATCTGGGTGTGAAGGGGTTAATGGTAATGCGGGGCAGCTCGGTCCACACATACTATTACAACCCATTAATATTACCTTGGCTATTTGCTGCCTATTACTATTGCTATTTGCTAATGACAAAACTCTTACTGAGATGTAGGAAAAGTTCTTACGGCTAGTAACCAGGGTAGAACAAGAAGTAACGGATCAAACTGGAAAAGCGTAGATTTAAAAAGAAACAGAGAAAAACTGGTTCACAAATAGGGTGGTAATTGATTGGAATGGACTCAATCGTCAGGTAGTTAGTGCGGAGTCAATAGGGAGTTTTAAAAGGAGGCTAGGCACTTTTATGGATGGGGATGAATGGTGGCTATAGGTAGTGTTAAGTGACAGGAACTACCTCGTGTAGGTCTCACGGCCTCTTGTAGCTTCCTTATTTTCTTATGTTCTACTTATGTTCTTACTAGTACAGCGCCTTGACATTTAATCCTTAGGAAGAATTTGTCATAGTAATACA
>JACEEZ010023447.1:0-15000 GCA_016584305.1 Chionoecetes opilio | reverse complement strand
GTGTGTGTGTGTGTGTGTGTGTGTGTGTGTGTGTGTGTGTGTGTGTGTGTGTGTGTGTTGTGGCAAGTAAAATGTTTTTCTTCATTTTAATTTTATATATTCATTTATTACTTTATTACTTGCTCTCGGAAAAATAAGGTTGTTGTGATTCATTATTCGTTTTGTGTGTGTGTGTGTGTGTGTGTGTGTGTGTGTGTGTGTGTGTGTGTGTGTGTGTGTGTGTGTGTGTGTGTGTGTGTGTGTGTGTGTGTGTGTGTGTGTGTGTGTGTGTGTGTGTAGAATAGAATAGAATAGAATATATTTATTTGCTCAGACTTTATAAAAAGTATGGAGCACAGCTCCTGTGTAATATATATATACACATTCATAACCGAAAAATCATCTAAACAGCTTAATCAAAGCATTTACAAATTGTGCTAAATCTGTTAATATTATTACATTTTTGTTCTGCATCAGCATTGTAAATTTAGAGTGATTTGGGTGTAACCTGTAATACTCTGGTATGTATCTGCTTCTTAACTGAATAATTTCCTCATTTTGACATTGCAACAGAACATGATATTCGTCTCCTAGTTGTCCGTCATTACATTGAGTACAATAACGCTCTTCCCTGCTTATTTGACTATGTCTTCCAGTAATAATTGGCAGCTGATTATTTCCTGTGCGGAATATAGTTAGAGAGATACGATTAGTTTTATTTAGTTTGGCTAAATACTCTTCAATCCCATAAACTTCTTTATACATCATATAACTACTGCAAATGCCTCTGCTTGTTACATTTCTATACCAAGTTGTTATCCATATATCTTTTAATTTCTGTTCCACCGCTTTCCTAAACCATTTTGTGTTGTTAATAGTTTGCGTCATCCACACTACTGGCAAACCACACTCAATGCATATATTCCTTATACATTCTAGCCATGGCGATATATAAACACCACTTGTGTGTAGCTGCAATAAACAGTTGTACATTACATCACTTAATTTTGTTTGTTTTCCCATAATCAATTTAGACCAGTAATTAATCACCTACACTTAATAGTAATTTCAAGTGGATACACCCCTAGTTCTCCATATACAATAGCGGTGCTAGTATATCTGTGTACATACAAAATATGTTTCAGAAATTTCATTTGTAATAGTTCTACCTCCCGAATGATATTATCACCCCAGACTTCACAACCGTATGTTAATACGGGTACAACCATAGTGTTAAACAATTCAATTTGAATGTCAACTGGCAAGTCATATTTGCGTGAGGTGCCAATTAGCGCGTACAAGGCCCTCGTTGCTTGTTCCTTTAATTCCAACTCCCCCTTCCTAAACCTCCCATTATAATTAAACAATATACCTAAGTATTTATACTCGCTAACTACCTCTAATTCCTCATCACCAAATTTGAAATTGTAATTACTTGTTTGTACTTGACCCCGGCTAAACACTACAATGTTAGTCTTACTACCATTAACTTTTAATTTCCACTCGGAACAATAACTATGAAGAGCTGTTAGTGCCTGCTTCATGTTTGCCTCACTACTACATAGTACCACTGTATCGTCTGCATACATCAACACTAATAAACTTAAATAAACATTCAGAAGATCATTATCGAAATCTAAATAGTTACAATTACATTCAATAAGCTTTTCTTGTAAGTCATTAACATAAAAAGCAAAGAGCAGTGGCGATAGGTTTTCTCCCTGTCTGTGTGTGTGTGTGTGTGTGTGTGTTTTGGGTGTGTGTTGTGAGGTGGTGTGTGTGTGTGTTGGTTTGTGTGTGTGTGTTGGTTTGTGTGTGTGTGTCGTGGGCTGGTGTATACAAATCTGGCTTACGTGCATAAACGTCTTAATGAAACCATAACAACAGCATTGAGTCACTGATTTACTTGCCATCGTTTCGTGAAGAGGGGCGTCACTGTCAGCCGGTTCCACAGTCGATTTCTTGGCCATTTAACCCCTTCACGCCCAGATCTTTCCTTTGCTATAAAAAAATTCTGTTGTGGAGCCATAAAATTACAAAAAATAACTGAATATACCAAATTAGCCAGTCGACAAGAATACTAAACAGGTAATATCTATAAAATATTGCTTATATTCACTAAAAATCGTCTAATGGTACCCAGATTACAAAGGAAATTACGTTCTGGGCCTCAAAGGGTTAACCAAAACGCTTCCCAACTTGGGTGCGCACCGAACGAAAGTGTAGATTTAAAAAGGAAATAGGGAGAAATTGCTTCACAAATAGGGTGGTAAATTATTGGAATAAACTCAGCCGTCAGGTAGTTAGTGTGGAATCAATAGGGAGTTTTAAAAGGAGGCTAGATAATTTCATGGATGGGGATGAAAGGTGGATGTAGGTAGTGTTAAGTAACAGGAACTACCACGTGTAGGTCTCACGGCCTCTTGTAGCTTCCTTATTTTCTTATGTTCTGATGTTCTTAGTGCCATATGACCTCTGATGTCTGGCACATTTCCCCCCCCCCCTTTTTTTGGCATTTAATCAATCTTATGTTCTTTTGTTAAAACTAGAAGCCGGTTCCGCAGTCAAATAATTTTTCGTTTAGGAGTTTCACAATATCAGAAGCGCGTTTAGCCAAGGCCAAGAGAATTTATATTTCTTCGATAATACGAGAAAAAAATACACCCTTGACCCTTTCACCTTATTACCCTCACACTTGCGTTTCTAAAGCTGCGTGTGCCTCTCTATTTTTACCTGTTTACCCCCGCAGCTGCCTCTCTAAAGTTGCGTGTGCCTCTCTATTTTTACCTGTTTACCCCCGCAGCTGCCTCTCTAAAGTTGCGTGTGCCTCTCTATTTTTACCTGTTTACCCCCGCAGCTGCCTCTCTAAAGTTGCGTGTGCCTCTCTATTTTTACCTATTTACCCTCGCAGCTGCCTCTCTAAAGCTGCGTGTGCCTCTCTATTTTTACCTGTTTACCCCCGCAGCTGCCTCTCTAAAGCTGCGTGTGCCTCTCTAAAGTTGCGTGTGCCTCTCTATTTTTACCTGTTTACCCCGCAGCTGCCTCTCTAAAGTTGCGTGTGCCTCTATTTTTACCTGTTTATCCCCGCAGCTGCCTCTCTAAAGCTGCGTGTGCCTCTCTAAAGTTGCGTGTGCCTCTCTATTTTTACCTGTTTACCCCGCAGCTGCCTCTCTAAAGCTGCGTGTGCCTCTCTATTTTTACCTGTTTACCCCCGCAGCTGCCTCTCTAAAGTTGCGTGTGCCTCTCTATTTTTACCTGTTTACCCCCGCAGCTGCCTCTCTAAAGTTGCGTGTGCCTCTCTATTTTTACCTGTTTACCCCCGCAGCTGCCTCTCTAAAGTTGCGTGTGCCTCTCTATTTTTACCTATTTACCCTCGCAGCTGCCTCTCTAAAGCTGCGTGTGCCTCTCTATTTTTACCTGTTTACCCCCGCAGCTGCCTCTCTAAAGCTGCGTGTGCCTCTCTAAAGTTGCGTGTGCCTCTCTATTTTTACCTGTTTACCCGCAGCTGCCTCTCTAAAGTTGCGTGTGCCTCTATTTTTACCTGTTTATCCCCGCAGCTGCCTCTCTAAAGCTGCGTGTGCCTCTCTAAAGTTGCGTGTGCCTCTCTATTTTTTACCTGTTTACCCCGCAGCTGCCTCTCTAAAGCTGCGTGTGCCTCTCTATTTTTACCTGTTTACCCCCGCAGCTGCCTCTCTAAAGCTGCGTGTGCCTCTCTAAAGTTGCGTGTGCCTCTCTATTTTTACCTGTTTACCCCCGCAGCTGCCTCTCTAAAGCTGCGTGTGCCTCTCTAAAGTTGCGTGTGCCTCTCTATTTTTACCTGTTTACCCCCGCAGCTGCCTCTCTAAAGCTGCGTGTGCCTCTCTAAAGTTGCGTGTGCCTCTCTATTTTTACCTGTTTACACCCCGCAGCTTGCCTCTCTAAAGCTGCGTGTGCCTCTCTATTTTTACCTATTTACCCCGCAGCTGCCTCTCTGAAGCTGCGTGTGCCTCTCTAAAGTTTGCGTGTGCCTCTCTATTTTTACCTGTTTACCCCGCAGCTGCCTCTCTAAAGCTGCGTGTGCCTCTCTATTTTTACCTATTTACCCCGCAGCTGCCTCTCTAAAGCTGCGTGTGCCTCTCTATTTTTACCTGTTTACCCCGCAGCTGCCTCTCTAAAGTTGCGTGTGCCTCTCTATTTTTACCTGTTTACCCCCGCAGCTGCCTCTCTAAAGCTGCGTGTGCCTCTCTATTTTTACCTATTTACACCCGCAGCTGCCTCTCTAAAGCTGCGTGTGCCTCTCTATTTTTACCTGTTTACCCCGCAGCTGCCTCTCTAAAGCTGCGTGTGCCTCTCTATTTTTAACCTATTTACCCCGCAGCTGCCTCTCTAAAGCTGCGTGTGCCTCTCTATTTTTACCTGTTTACACCCGCAGCTGCCTCTCTAAAGCTGCGTGTGCCTCTCTATTTTTACCTGTTTACACCCGCAGCTGCCTCTCTAAAGCTGCGTGTGCCTCTCTATTTTTACCTTTTACCCCGCAGCTGCCTCTCTAAAGCTGCGTGTGCCTCTCTATTTTTACCTATTTACCCCGCAGCTCTCTCAAAGCTGGTGTGCTCTATTTTTACCTGTTTACCCTCGCAGCTGCCTCTCTAAAGCTGCGTGTGCCTCTCTATTTTTACCTGTTTACCCTCGCAGCTGCCTCTCTAAAGCTGCGTGTGCCTCTCTATTTTTACCTGTTTACACCCGCAGCTGCCTCTCTAAAGCTGCGTGTGCCTCTCTATTTTTACCTATTTACCCTCGCAGCTGCCTCTCTAAAGCTGCGTGTGCCTCCCTATTTTTACCTATTTACCCTCGCAGCTGCCTCTCTAAAGCTGCGTGTGCCTCCCTATTTTTACCTATTTACCCTCGCAGCTGCCTCTCTAAAGCTGCGTGTGCCTCCCTATTTTTACCTATTTACCCTCGCAGCTGCCTCTCTAAAGTTGCGTGTGCCTCTCTATTTTTTACCTGTTTACCCCCGCAGCTGTCTCTCTAAAGCTGCGTGTGCCTCTCTATTTTTACCTGTTTACCCTCGCAGCTGCCTCTCTAAAGCTGCGTGTGCCTCTCTATTTTTACCTATTTACCCCCGCAGCTGCCTCTCTAAAGTTGCGTGTGCCTCTCTATTTTTACCTGTTTACCCTCACACCTGCCTCTCTAAAGCTGCGTGTGCCTCTCTATTTTTACCTGTTTACCCTCACACCTGCCTCTCTAAAGCTGCGTGTGCCTCTCTATTTTTACCTGTTTACCCTCACACCTGCCTCTCTAAAGTTGCGTGTGCCTCTCTATTTTTACCTGTTTACCCTCACACCTGCCTCTCTAAAGTTGCGTGTGCCTCTCTATTTTTACCTGTTTACCCTCACACCTGCCTCTCTAAAGTTGCGTGTGCCTCTCTATTTTTACCTGTTTACCCTCACACCTGCCTCTCTAAAGTTGCGTGTGCCTCTCTATTTTTACCTGTTTACCCTCACACCTGCCTCTCTAAAGTTGCGTGTGCCTTTCTATTTCCTTGGTCTCGCGTTCACCAAAGCGTCAGAGTTGTTGGCATGTTTGAGCTTGCTGTGTTCCGTGAGTGGCTTGTGTGTGTCTTGACCTGACCATAACATCGTGGTTAAGTCACTTGTTCACTTGATAACTTGACTTGTAGAGCGTGTGTGTGCCTCCCCATATACGAGTTGTTTCTTTTAGCCATGGGAATAATGGTAAAACAGTTAGGTTTAGTAAAGGTCTTTCCTGGTTCCTACGTTATTACAGAAATAGAATTAATATACAGTAAGTATACGTGTTAAGTAATATAGGTATGTGTATGAGAAGCCTAATACATATACTGGTAAATGAGATAATAGATAGAAGTATACTATATGAAAAAACTGAAACTATATGATGGTCAGAGCTATTAGAGAGAGTATTTAAATACAATTGTATTTAAATACAATTGTATTTAAATACGTATTTAAATACATATGTGTATTTAGAAATGTATTTATAAATACATTGGTTGTCATGTATTTAAATACAGTATTTAAATACTTTTATGAGTATTTAAATACATTGTATTTAAATACATTTCATATAAGAATTTAAATACTTTTTTATCAGTTAATTTGGCCATAAACCCGCCCAACTATCTGGCAACCCTGATATTACAGTGAACCAGGGTTTCCATTGGCAAGGAAATTTCCTGATTTCAAGGAAATTTAGGCCTGAGAAGGAAATTTCTAATGAAACCCAAAATCAAGAGAAATCCTAAGGAAATTAATTTTTTTCGGACATGTTAAAATTTGTGTGTATTTAAAATGTATCTAAATACAATTGATGTATTTAGTATTTACATACATTCGTAAAATGTATTTAGTATTTAGTATTTAAATACATTTCTCCCATGTATTTAGTATTTAAATGCATTCAATGTATTTAGTGCCCAGCTCTGATGATAGAATACTATATGAAAAAAAATATGATAGAAATATGAGAGAAATATGAGAGAAATAGGTAAAGATAGGAAGGGAGACAGGGGATTTGTGTGTGTGTGTGTGTGTGTGTGTGTGTGTGTGTGTGTGTTCAGCGGGAGAGGAGGTAAGTGAAGGCTTCCAAATAAGGCAAGGGTGTGTGGGCGTGAGTCATTATTGGCTGTTCAGTCTGTTTATTAATGGAGGTTTGCAATTAACGCAGATTGAGATTAATGAATAAATAAAGAAATTGATAACGTTGGCGAGGAAATAAACAGAGACGACACGAAATAGTTGTTGAATACTAATCTATTTCTGAACATGATTTAGTGAATGAAAGAAACAAACTGTGAAAGATTAAAAAAATGAATGAAAAGGAAATGAAAAGGATGATAATGAAAAGGATGAAGAAATGGATGAAGAAAAAGACTGAGAAAAGAAGAAAAATGGAGATGTATTCTGCATTTTATCAACTTTTTTTTTTGTGAGAGAAAGTGAGGAGAATATTTTCGCGAATACTTCTTTTTGTGAGGTAATTAGTTTCTTAGAATGCGTTGAAGGTAAGAAGTGAGTGTCTGAAACAGTGCATGAGAGAGAGAGAGAGAGAGAGAGAGAGAGAGAGAGAGAGAGAGAGAGAGAGAGAGAGAGAGAGAGAGAGAGAGAGAGAGAGAGAGAGAGAGACAGAGAGACAGACAGACAGACAGACAGACAGACGAGCTGTGTAGTGAAGAATGAATGGCATGAGAAGCTGCATAACATAGAGCATGGAAGTAAAAAATGTGATTACGTAATTTTTTTTGGGTCCTGCACATTAAGATGAGATTTATACGTGGGCTGAAGAATCAAAAGAATCCAGGACTAAAGCAGGGAAAATAAGCTATTTGAATTATGCCTTTGATCTGAGCAGAGAGAGAGAGAGAGAGAGAGAGAGAGAGAGAGAGAGAGAGAGAGAGAGAGAGAGAGAGAGAGAGAGAGAGAGAGAGAGAGAGAGTATATACAAATAGCCCCCAGTAAATAAAGGGTCGGGGAGTGTGAGAGGAATAATAGACGAAGTAAAACAAAGAATATAAATAACAAGTGACGTCAGAAGGTAAAAAGAAAAGTAATAGTGTCGAAGAAAGGTGAAGGGGTGAATTAGACGATTTATAGTGACTATAAGCAATGTTTTATAGATATGACTTGTTTAGTATCCTTGTCGACTAACTAATTTGGTATATTCAGTTAGTTTTCGTAATTTTATGGTTAGCAACAGACGATTTTTTTTATAGCAAAGGAAAGATGTGTGTGTGTGTGTGTGTGTGTGTGTGTGTGTGTGTGTGTGTGTGTGTGTGTGTGTGCGTGTGCGTGTGAAGGGGTTAAGAAGCGGAAGGAAAGTACAGAAAAATAAAGAAAAAGTTACATAGACTTGGAATTGAGTAAAATATTAAGATAAAATGTCATAGTTAGCCAAAGATACTAAGATAGAGAAGATAGAAGGCAAGGATGCTATGATATAACAAGTAGATAGGTAGATAAGTTAGTAGCTAATAAGTAGATATCTTGAAAAGTTGAAGAATATGAATTGTGAGAGGATGACAGATGACAGATGATGATGATGATGATGAGATGATGAAAGTGACAGGATGTAAAAATCGATCACTTACGTAAGAATATTTAGGCTCAAGATTTTTTGTTTTGAAGAATTGTTTCAAGTTACTGATGAGATGCAGGGGAAAAAATGCTTAGAGAGAAATGTGCAAAGTTGTCCGGAGTGAATGTGATTATAAAGGGAAATATCTACGAAAGTTTAATGAGTTAGGTAATAAGGATGTTAATATTGTGATATTTTGAGAAGGAAAAAATGGAAAACAAGTAAGAAAAGTTGGGTTTAGGAGAAATGAGAAGAGGAAACATATGTATAGTGGTGAGAGTAAGAGGAGGAGGAGGAGGAGGAGGAGGAGGAGTAGGAGGAGGAGGAGGAGGAGGAGGGGGGGAAAGATGACGAAGAAGGCAAACTTTATTTTCTCCTCACAAATTGAATGTACAGAATATTTTTCCCCCGAGACATAAATATTTTACTGTGGAAATATCTACATGGCTTGGAATCCCTGTGTGTGTGTGTGTGTGTGTGTGTGGTGTGTGTGTGTGTGTGTGGGGTATGTGTGTGTGGGGTGTGTGGTGTGTGTGTGTGTGTGTGTGTGTGTGTGTGTGTGTGTGTGTGTGTGTGTTGTGTGTGTGTGTTAGGATGGACACGAAAAGGAAGAGGAGGAAAAAAAAAGAAATGTCGTAGGAGGTGGTGAGGAAAGAAAAAAAAAATGACAAATACGAGTACAATAATGATGATGATAATGATAATAATGATGATAATAATAGTGATATCATTAGTGGTAATAACAAGTCCATCGCTTTTGCTATCATTATTATGGCGTTGCTGTAATACGCGTGTAACTTTCTGCCGAAGTAGGATCCATTCAGGTAAGAAAGGTGACACTAATGATATATAAAGCGTCTCTCTCTCTCTCTCTCTCTCTCTCTCTCTCTCTCTCTCTCTCTCTCTCTCTCTCTCTCTCTCCTCTCTCCTCTCTCTCTCTCTCTCTCTCTCTCTCCTCTCTCTCTCTCTCTCTCTCTCTCTCTCTCTCTCGCTCGCTCAGTTTCTCTTACACACAGTCGCAAAAAGACATATTTGCATTAATTGGCTGACATTCGGACATTCCTTGAGCTGTCGTGAAAAGTGAGTAAGTCATGCAAATATAAAGTGATTAAGTCATGTTTGTGAGAAAGTGAATAAGTCATGGAAGTAATTGGTCTGATGTCTATTTATAAACTCCAGACCCACAGCCAGCAGGTAATTTCATATTCTAGGCGGGGTCTTTGGTATGAAGTTGTGATTAATCCCGCCGTATGATTAAACTGTACACATCCATCTCATCATACGGATAGCCGTGTCAAACAGCCTTTAGTACGTAAGGTGGATAGGTGTTTAGCGCAGTGCCTTTTTTAAGCAAATCTTACTGGGCGACATTCTTTGGATAGCCAGAAAGGTAAAGGTCTAACTGTTAAAATATAGTTTTTTGGATACATCAACTTCACCCTTTTGTATGTTGCGTATAAATTAAGATCCTATGCAGTAATAAGAGTGCACTTCTGGATCTAGCACACACAGATATGATGAACCATTGTATCCAGGAAAGATTTTATGAATAAATAATATCTTGTCGCCCAGTAGCTTAAAATTGTTCTTACTGGGCGACAGTTTTTCATCACTGGGAGACATTTTGGTCGCCCAGTTATGATGTAAAAAAATGCACTGGTTTAGCGTAGATGAAAGGGTCTGAATTATGTGTCAAGCGCGTCGAAAGGTTAATGTCAAGTTTCGGCTTCGGATGTCAGAAGGTCAAAAGAAAAAAGAAAAAGAAAGTTGAGGAAAGAATGAGCAATTTTCATGATTCATTTCCCTTCCCTTTATTTACATTTTTTTTAACTTATACATTTCTGTTTCAATAAAATCTTTCATTAGGATAGCGAAAGCAAGAGAGCTGGACGTTTAGGAGCAGTGGATAATTTTTCGGATTAGGGCATCCCGCGATTTGCAGTCAATTATATTATGAAGGCACAAATGAAGGGACGTTTTGACGACTTTTAACCCCTTCACACCCAGATCTTTCCTTTGCTGTAAAATGATCGTATGTTGTCGAGCCATAAAATTTAGAGAAGTAGCTGATTATACCCATTTAGTTAGTCGACAAGGATACTAAACAGGTCATATCTATAAAAACATTGCTTATATTCATTAAAATTATCTAATGGTACCCAAATTACAATGGAAATTACGTTCTGGGTATCAAGGGGTTAACAATATCATCGTGTATTATAGTGTAAAAAAATAGAAAGACGGAAAAATTATCGTCTTCCCTTTACTATCGTGTTAATTAAGAGAAGAGCGGTGTATACAAGAGAATAGTAGCGATTGTTCCGTCAGAGTTGTTAGCGAGACAGGGTGGAAAAAAATAGATCTTTGTAGGGTGTTAATAAGACATATGAAGACTAGATGTTTATTACTAGGTGTTTGATGTGAATGTGAAGTGTACTCCCCCCCCCCTCTCTCTCTCTCTCTCTCTCTCTCTCTCTCTCTCTCTCTCTCTCTCTCTCTCTCTCTCTCCTCATCTCTCTCTCTCTCTCGTCTCTCATCTCTCTCTCTCTCTCTCTTCTCCTCTCTCTCTCGTCACTCTCCTCTCTCATCTCTCTCTCTCTCCCTCTCTCTCTCTCTCTCTCTCTCCTCTCTCTCTCTCTCTCTCTCTCTCTCTCATCTCTCTCTCTCTGCTCTCCTCTCTCTCTCTCCTCTCTCTCTCCTCGTCTCTCTCTCTCTCTCTCTCTCTCTCTCTCTCTCTCTCTCTCCTCTCCTCTCTCTCTCTCCTCTCTCTCTCTCTCTCTCTCTCTCTCTCTCTCTCTCTCTCCTATGTGTCTGTACCGCCTCTGTTTAGATTTTTACCGAGAGAGAGAGAGAGAGAGAGAGAGAGAGAGAGAGAGAGAGAGAGAGAGAGAGAAGAGAGAGAGAGAGCAGCATCACACGACATCTATACTGAGAATAAATCATGAAAGTGTAGGCGTCAGGTGTCAGCTGATAACAAGAGTCTCCTCCGCTGCCCCATAAGTCACAGCGGAAGTGTAGGCTAAGATATCCACTGATTGTCACGTAGTGTTGACATAATATTAGAATGACAGCAACGTCAGACTCAACTCGGTAACACTAAAGGCGCCGTGGCATTACCGTATAGAT
Organism: Chionoecetes opilio; assembly: GCA_016584305.1. NCBI lineage: Eukaryota > Metazoa > Arthropoda > Malacostraca > Decapoda > Majidae > Chionoecetes > Chionoecetes opilio. Next base: position 3,807 of record JACEEZ010023447.1, on the reverse strand, counting down.
TCTGGTCCCATGTACTATACTCTTCTTTTTTTAACCCCTTCACACCCAGATCTTTCCTTTGCTATATGAAATCGTCTGTTGTTAGCCATAAAACTACGAAAACTAAATTAATATATCAAATTAGTTAATGCACAAGGATACTAAACAGGTCAAATCTATAAAATGTTGCTTATAGTCACTAAAAATCGTCTAATAGTACTCAAATTACAATGAAAATTACGTTCTGGGCGTGAAGGGGTTATAAAGAGGCGAAAAATCCTGACCCCTTGCTGCTTAATGACAGATATTTGATGTCAGGAGAAGGGAATACTACGGTTATTCTGAATTTCAGTTGTATTTGATTATATTTAACCATATTATCAGGTAAACATAGGCATTATTTTAAGCATGAGACCTTAAGATAGACTGGAATTTTCGCTTCGTTAAAACAAATAGACTATAATGCCACTGCGCGATACTTCTCAAACGAAATTCACGCGGACGTTAAGCCAAGTCGACCGATAAATCCCATTGAATCAAACTGTAAATGACATTTGTCGCTCCAAGGCACATCATCTCGGGCGACATTTGAGCCCCACGACACACTGCAGGAAATTCTCGACCCTTTAGTACGTACCTCGGTGGAAAATTGAATCATCCCGAGCAGCTGACGTCGTGAAAGAACTTCGTAGGTGTCTGCGTGGTCCGATCCCTGTCACGATACCTTCAGCTTGTCTCATGGTTCACAGGGCGCTGCGGTGAGGCGAAGAGACTATCAGAAATAAAAGAAATAGGAAAAACTGGTTCACAAATAGGGTGGTAAATGATTGGAATGGACTCAGTCGTCAGATAGTTAGTGCAGAGTCAATAGGGAGCTTTAAAAGGAGGCTAGATCATTTCATGGATGGGGATGAAAGGTGGATGTATACATAGGTAGTGTTAAGTAACATGAGGAACTATCACGTGTAGGTCTCGCGGCCTCTTGTAGCTTCCTTATTTTCTTATGTTTTTATCAGGCATTTTCGATATTTGTTAGTGGGATATGTGGAGTACTACTTGAGTTGGTGGATTGAGAAAGTGGATATAGACTTGTGGAGTACGTCTTGAACTCGCATAAATGGTGGCAGCGATTGAGGATTAATGTTACGGCTCGGTATAAATGGTGGCAGCGGTTGAGGATTAATGTTACGGTTGACTAATGCAAAGAGTAGGGATAGGATGCCTCGCTCTCAGTTATGGTTTGATATCTACCTGTTAGTGAGTTAATGAGGGAAAAGATTAGGTGATAAAGCCGTAGGGATTAATATTCTCTCTCTCTCTCTCCCCCTTCCTCTCCTCTCTCATCTCTCTCTCCCCTCTCTCTCTCCTCTCTCTCTCATCTCTCTCTCTCCTCTCCTCTCTCTCTCTCTCTCTCTCTCTCTCTCTCTCTCTCTCTCTCTCTCTCTCTCTCTCTCTCTCTCTCTCTCTCTCTCTCTCTCTCTTCCGTGTTCAATCAGGCGGTCCCATCAACGCTATTTTACCGTAATAAGAAGGACAGAGTCAATATTGTCTCTCCGTCATTAAGAATCTTAGTTCCTCATTGCTCCTTCACCCTCTCCATCATTTATCCCCCTTCTTATCTACCCTTCCCTTTCTTTCTTTTTTCTTCTTTTCCTTCCCTATCCCTTTCCTTCCCTCTTCCCTTCCCTATCGCTATTCCCTTTTCCTTCCCTTTCATTTCATTTCCCAGACTTTTCTTTCTAATCCTATCTTTTTCATATTATTTCTATTTGATTTCCTCTTTTCTTCCCTTCGCTTCTGTTTTTTCTCCTTGTTTATAATTTGAAGAAAAAATATAAACTATACGAGAGGCTATACATCTTTTTTTCGTTTATTTTTCGTTGTGGTTTTAACTTGAAAATTCTATCTACGTGTTATTTTCTTCTGGTATTTCCGTTTGTGTGGCTTTGTAGATAGAGCGGATTTCTAGGAAGAGGAGAATGATTGTGGTTATTTTTGGTTAGGTTAGGTTAGGTTAGGTTAGAACGATTGAGGTTTTGTATGGGAGGAGAAAAAAACAGGATAGTTATAGGCATCGGTGATGGCTGTGAACTCTCGTGGGTGAATATACTAAACATGAGACAGTAGATAGTAGGCCATGTTAAAAAAAAAAAAAAAAAAAAAAAAAAAGTAGCCTATGCCATCGAATATGATCAGAATAAAAATAAATATGCCAAGATTGATCAGAAATAAAAAAAAAAAAAAAAAAAAAATGCCAAGATTGATAGTTTAAAAAAAAAAAAAAAAAAAAAAAGTATGCCAGATTGATCAGGGGTAAAAAAAAAAAAAAAAAAAAAAAAAAAAAAAAATAAGATGCCAGATTCAGACGTACGGTTGATAGTAAGGTTAAAGGACGTGTTATGTATGACCTTTCCTGTAAGAGTATCCGCTATCTGGTAACCGTATCAACAGGTGTTATAAAAGTACCAACCTATTTCCTCACTTTTCTTACCTTGTCGTGTCTTTTTCCTTTTTTCCTTTTTTACCTTTACTGTCTTTTCTTTTAACTATTTTCCAATACCATTTTCGTGTCTTTCCAATAACATTTTTTTTTTAACTCTATTGATCCTTGTCCTCCCCTCCTGTCATCTTGTTTTATAATCTTTTTTTCTGTTTCCCATACCACTCCATCTCGTTTTTATCTCCTTCCTTCCTTTCTTTTCCCTTCAATATCTTCCCTATGTCATATTTACTTTGTCTTTCCCTCTTCTCTCCCCTTGCCATTCATTCTTCTTTCCTCGTATCACTTCATCTCCTTTTATTCCTTCTTTACCGTTTTTATTTCCTTCTCATTCTCTTGCTTCGTCGTCCCTACTGCTTTATTCCCATCTTTACTTTACTTACCTAGCTTCTCCCTCCTTTATTATTCCTCTCCTTCTCTCCCTGCGTCATCCATAGTGTTTCCTTTGCCATTGTTACTAAACTCTTCTAACCTGCTCCTTTACCTCTCTCTCCTTCTCTTCTTACGTCATCCCTACACCTTCCTTTACCATCTTTACTTCTACTCTTCTAACCTCTTCCTCCTTTACTTCCCTCTCCTTCTCTTCCTCCGTTATTCATACTCCTTATATTCTCATCTTTCACTTACTCTCTAACCTCCCTCCTTTATTTCCCCTCTCCTTCTCTTCCTTCGTCATCCCTACTTCATCCTATTCCATCTTTACTTTACTATTAATACCTCTTCTTCCTTCTTCCCTTCTTCTCTTCTTCCCTTCTTCCCTTCTTCTTCTTCTTCTTCTTCTTCTTCTTCTTCTTCTTCTTCCCTTCTTCTCTTCTTCCCTTCTTCTTCTTCTTCTTCTTCTTCTTCTTCTTCTTCTTCTTCTTCTTCTTCTTCGTTTTCTTCCCTTCTTCTTCCCTTCTTCCTCACCTTCCACCCTGACATCCGGGAAACAAAATAAAACTATTTCCCAAGAGATTTATGACAGTAATTGAATAGCATTAAGGCTCATAATGTAACAGGGGAAAGCACATTAGTCCTCATTGTAGCTTATGCTTGACCTCATTAGGATCTGGACCCAGCGTTAGGACTTAAACATCTGCCGCAACCTTGCCCTTTAGAACTACTACTAGATTGTGATTGCTTTTTGATTGCCTGCAGAAAAAGGGAGACTAGAAAAAGGGAGGCTGTTTGCAGGGTTGTTCTTAAATATGAAACTAAGATTAAAAGAAAGAAGATGGAAGTAAAGGATGAAGGACAGGAGAGGAAAATGAGAGGATAGAAAGAAGGATGGAAAATAGGAAGGAAGGAAGGAAGGAAGGAAGGAAAAAAGGAGGAAAAAAAGAAAAGGG
>JACEEZ010023446.1:142500-148480 GCA_016584305.1 Chionoecetes opilio | reverse complement strand
GCGGTCTACCGGGACATTTACACTATAGCGTGCGATCTACATTTCTTACTCGCTACTTACACTCTACACTCTTACACTTCAGGCTGCAACTTACTATTGCTATATGATATTGTCTATTATACAGTAGAGTATTATAGAAAAACCAAAAATTAATAATATAAGTGATTTATTAAGCACAGGCCAATATTCCCCACCCCTGTCACTTTTTCTTTTTTCTTGCATAACACTACCACATCGATGACAAGGCTCTGCTTCTTGTGGTGTGTCCAGAAGATTGCTGCCACGTAAAAACTTAACCACTGTTTCCTGTCCAAATGACACTTCTGTAGAATTCTTTCAGCAGCATTGTAAAGGAGGAGTGTCAGACTGATGTTCTCGGCTTGAATTTTAGGAGGAAACAGACATTACTTCATTGATTCCTATTTCATAAAGTTGAGTAGGGTCCCGGTACTCAGGTCAGGTAAGGTCAGGCCAGGTGTGGACTTGTTAAACTGCACATTAAAGCTATGTGGTAGTCAGGTCAGGTCAGGTCAGGCGGGATCTTTGTAGACCGCACGTTATGGGAGCGTAGACTGCAGGCCCCGATGTAGACCGCAGGCTATAGTAGCACCCACACTCTCTCTGTCTGTCTTCTCTCTGTCTCTTTCTCTCTCTCTTTCTCTCTGTCTCTCTCTCTCACTCACACTCTCAGACTCTAATAATTGAAGGTACGGAATGCGTGTCCAGAGAGAGAGAGAGAGAGAGAGAGAGAGAGAAGAGAGAGAGAGAGAGAAAGACAGAAAAAAATAATGATAGGTATCCCATTTCCTCTTTTTTTTTTTGGCATCGCGTTTCAGTTATTTCCTCTACGTGCAAAAAAATTGAGAATCACTTTGTCATTCCCTTCCTGCATTCTTTCTTCCTGTTGTGTCATTTTATTATCATTATTTTTATTTTTCATCGATTTATATGTTTTTCTATTCCCTTTTGTTTTCATTTTTGTATTTTTTATTATTTTACTTTTTTGGGAGTGTCTTTTTTGATTAATGCTATTGTCTTTTTTCCCTTTTTTTTTTGGTGTCTTTTTCAATGGTCTATTTTTTACTTTTTTTTTTATTAATTTATGTCTATTTTCCATGATTGTCTTTTTTTTTATTTAATTATTTTCTTTTTTTTACACTGTTTTAATTAATGTCTTCTTTTTCAATTTTCTTTTTCAATTATAATCCTTTTTTTCCCTTTTTTTTTTTTATTGGTGTTGTCTTTCAATTAATGGGTTTTTTTATCCTTTAATTTGTTTCGTCTTTCAATTTTTTTAATTATTTTTATTGGTTATCTTTTTCATTTATTGTCTTTTATTTTTTTTTATTTTATTTTATTGGTAGTGGTGTCTTTTTCAATAGATGTATTTTTTAAACTTTTTTTTATTGGTGTTGTTGACTCTCTCCTCATCTTCCTTCCTTTCCTCCTTCCTTCCTTCTCTACCCTCATCTTCCTTCCTTTCCTCCTTCCTTCCTTCTCTACCCCCATCTTCCCTCCTTTCCTCCTTCCTTCCTTCTCCCCTCATCTTCCTTCCTTTCCTCCTTCCTTCCTTCTCTACCCTCATCTTCCTTCCTTTCCTCCTCCCTTCCTTCTCTACCCTCATCTTCCTTCCTTTCCTCCTTCCTTCCTTCTCTACCCCCATCTTCCCTCCTTTCCTCCTTCCTTCCTTCTCCCCTCATCTTCCTTCCTTTCCTCCTTCCTTCCTTCTCTACCCTCATCTTCCCTCCTCTCCTCCTTCCTCCCCTCTTTCCTTTCCTCCTTCCTTCCTTCTCTACTCCATCTTCCCTCCTTCCCTCCTTCCTTCCTTCCTTCCTTCTCTACCCCCATCTTCCCTCCTTTCCTCCTTCCATCCATCTCCCTCATCCACCCTACTTCCTCCCTCATCCACGTCTCTATGCAAGGTTCGTGTGGAAGTGATGGTGGTGGTCATGTTTATTTTAGATGCTGTCAATTACTGGTGTTTTTTGTGTCTTTGGTTTTTTGTTTGGTATCGCGCGTGTCTTCACTCTATTGCAAGGTTCCCAGACACGTGGTGGGGTGTTGCCGCGTGCTGCTGGCCGTGGGAATGTGTGTGTTGTGTGTGTGAGAGAGAGAGAGAGAGAGAGAAAAAAAAAAAAAACTACTTACTTTAATGTTTGCTGCTGGGCGTGGAAATGTGAGAGAGAGGAGAGAGAGAGAGGAGGATGGAGAGAGAGAGAGAGAGAGAGAGAAGAGAGAGAGAGAGAGAGAGAGAGAGAGACTTCCCTTTACAGTTTACACCAATGTTCTAAGGTTGATTTACATCCCAAATGTCCAAAGTGAGAGAGAGAGAGAGAGAGAGAGAGAGAGAGAGAGAGAGAGAGAGAGAGAGAGAGAGAGAGAGAGAGAGAGAGAGAGAGACTTCCCTTTACAGTTTACACCAATGTTCTAAGGTTGATTTACATCCCAAATATCCAAAGTGAGAGAGAGAGAGAGAGAGAGAGAGAGAGAGAGAGAGAGAGAGAGAGAGAGAGAGAGAGAGAGAGAGAGAGAGAGAGAGAGAGAGAGAGAAAAAACATAAAATAAAAAACCCACTTGCTTAATTGTTTGTAAGGAGGAATGTAAACTAATGTCTTTTTTACGTGATTTAGCATTATTATCAGGGTGATGTAACAAAATAATCATGGGATTTACTCATGTGTACTAGAGCGTAAACCTTGAAGTCATGTTTAAAGAAAAGTTAGGAGAAATGTAATCAAATCTTATATTTCCTGTCGTCTCCGTGGTGTAGTGGCTAGCGCGCCTTGCTACGAATCTGCGGGCCCTGGTTCGAATCCGGGCCAGGGCAGTCGGCGTGCAGCCCAAAAGCTGTTCAACCTTCCTTTCGGGGATGGTCGATAAATGGGTACTTGAGGTAACCTGGGGAAGGTAACTGTGGTAACCCGGGTGTCACACTAGCCCTGTGTCCCGGGGTAACAGGTTCTCACCCTACTAAGGCTCAAATGGCTAATGCGACGGAGATGGGCACCGAGGCCACGCGCAGCATAGCGTATGGCCCCATCTTTACCTTTGCCTTATATTTCCTGAAAACTGCAGTAAAACTTAGGCATATACTGTTGGATATTTCACCAATTGGCATTTCTTTTGTGTATCCTACCTTGCCTAATGTACAGTAACTTACTTTAATTAACCCCTTGAGGACCAGAACGTAATTTCCATTGTAATTTGGGTACCATTAGATGATTTTTAGTGAATATAAGCAATATTTTATAGATACGACCTGTTTAGTATTCTTGTCCACTAGTTAATTTAGTATATTCAGTCACTTTTCGTAATTGTATGGCTGACAACAGACGATTTTATATAGCAAAGGAAAAATCTGGGCGTGAAGGGGTTAATTTGGATATAAGATTTTGGAGACAGGACACAATACAAGCTTGATTCATGTCTTGTATAATATCATCATTACATCATTACAGCCAAGGTATGAGTAGATTAGGTAGCAAGGTAGTTAGATAGGTAGAGTAATTAAGCTGGGAATCGTAGTAGATAGCATGTGGTGTGTGTGTGTGTGTGTGTGTATTAGCTGATGAAAATGGTTGTGTTTGTTTATTTATGGTCGTGGAAAACATGTCGTACGGTTCCTTCCGGCAGCGAGGCTAAAAATATGACTAGTCTATTTTTTTTATTATGGTCAAAATGCACCAAGGAAGCCACGCGCCCTGCCTCTCCTTCTATTCTACGGGGCAGCTGATTGGTGCATTCCTGGTATCATCACTACCAATCACAATATCTTCACTACTTAACAGCGACGTGACCACTGGACAGAGCAATCTTCACTACAGAGGGATTTTTGATTTTGTCACCCTCTGTAGTGAAGATTGCTCTGTCCAGTGTTCACGCCGCTGTTAAGTAGGTGAAGATATTGTGATTGGTAGTGATGATACAAGGAATGCACCAATCAGCTGCCCCGGGGAATAGAAGGGGAGGCAGGGGGCGTGGCTTCCTTACTGCATTTTGACCATAATAAAAAAAATATGACTACTGTATATCCGAAGCAGGTTGGAAGTGGCATGAAAACCTCTTATTATTGTTATTATTATTATTATTTTTCACTTTTATATAACTCAACTTTTATTATAGTATCGTAGAATAGTGTCATTTCTTATTATAGTGTGTCAGGAAATGCTATGTTATTAGTATTATGATTCACTCTTAATTCCGTCTTATTATAGTGTTAGATAAAAATGTTGAAAGCTGCGAGTAATTATCTGCATTATGTGGTCTAAAAATGGAACTTATTATTACTTGGTATAAAAATGGAACTTATTATTGCTTGGTCTAAAAATGGAACTTATTATGACTTGGTATAAAAATGGAACTTATTATTGCTTGGTATAAAAATGGAACTTATTATTACTTGGTATAAAAATGGAACTTATTATTGCTTGGTATAAAAATGGAACTTATTATTGCTTGGTATAAAAATGGAACTTATTATTGCTTGGTATAAAAATGGAACTTATTATTACTTGGTATAAAAATGGAACTTATATTATGACTTGGTATAAAAATGGAACTTATATTATTAGGTTTAAAAAAAGAAAGAAAATGAAAGTCTTGCGAATGTTATTGTTTTGGATGAGGTTAATTTTAGGTAGGGGGGGCAGTAGGTATGTAGTATTTACGTATTTGTAGTGTTAGTTACGTGTTTCTGGAATGAAAACTAGACATACCGTAAATATTTTTCATTCGGTAAAAATTCTTGGCATGAAACACTACTGTTACTACTACTATTACTACTACTGCTGCTGCTACTATTACTACTACTACTGCAACACTACTACTACTACTACTACTACTACTACTACTACTACTACTACTACTACTACTACTACTACTACTTCTACTACTACTACTACTACAACACAACAACACTACTACTACTACTACTACTACTACTACTACTACTACTACTACTACTACTACTACTACTACTACTACAACACAACAACACTACTACTACTACTACTACTACTACTACTACTACTACTACTACTACTACTACTACTACTACTACTACTACTACTACTACAACACAACAACACTACTACTACTACTACTACTACTACTACTACTACTACTACTACTACTACTACTACTACTACTACTACTACTACTACTACTACAACACAACAACACTACTACTACTACTACTACTACTACTACTACTACTACTACTACTACTACTACTACTACTACTACTACTACAGCAACAAAAACAATAACAAAAGAGAGTAGAATAAAAATAACTTAACCTCATATGAAAAGTTCGGAAAAAAAGTAGCAAAGAAAACAAAGCAGATCTCGAAAGTCAAATCACAACAAACCTAACTTTTACTAACCTAACTTTTCCTAACCTAACTTTTCCTAACCTAACTTTTACTAACCTAACTTTCTCTAATTTGATTTTTGAATTTCCTGATACTTTGCGATTTCCTTCCTTATTTTGACAGCAAGTTAGGACCGTATGCATAAATAGTCTACATAAATATAGTCATAACTTCCGCGTTCCTAACTAAGATGTGAGTGAAATAAAATAAAAAGTATATGAAAGAAAGAGAAAAAAAAGAGAAAGATACCATACTGTCTACAAACTCCCCTTACACACACACACACACACACACACACACACACACACACACACACACACACACACACACACACACACACACACACACACACACACACACACACACACACACACACACACACACACACACACACACACACACACACACACACACACAGCTGAGTCATCGGGCACAACCAGATGTTTTTGCATACTAATATTTTTTTTCTTTCTATCCATATGTGTGGACGGCTTGAGATGGTTCTGTGTGATGGTGGTGGTGGTGGTGGTGGTGGTAGTAGGGGTGGTGGTGGTAGTAGGGGTGGTGGTGGTGGTGGTGGTGGTGGTGGTGGTAGTAGTAGTAGTGGT
>JACEEZ010023446.1:122500-137500 GCA_016584305.1 Chionoecetes opilio | reverse complement strand
TAGTGGTGGTGGTAGTAGTGGTAGTGGTGGTAGTAGTGGTAGTGGTGGTAGTGGTAGTAGTGGTAGTGGTAGTGGTGGTAGTGGTAGTGGTAGTGGTAGAGTTAGTAGTGGTGGTGGTGGTGGTAGTGGTGGCGGTAGTAGTGGTGGTGGTAGTGGTAGTGGTGGTAGTGGTTAGTGGTATTGGTATTGGTAGTAGTGGCAGTGGTAGTGGTGGTAGTGGTAGTGGTGGTAGTGGTGGTGGTAGTAGTGGTAGTGGTAGTGGTGGTAGTGGTAGTGGTGGTGGTAGTGGTGGTAGTGGTAGTGGTAGTGGTAGTGGTATTGGTAGTAGTGGCAGTGGTAGTGGTGGTAGTGGTAGTGGTGGTAGTGGTGAGTGGTAGTGGTAGTAGTGGTGGTGGTAGTAGTGGTAGTGGTGGTGGTAGTGGTAGGAGGAAATGAGCTGTGGTTGCGTGGCGGGTTGATGTGTTGTGAAGAGAGATAAAGGCAGGAAGGGTGAGAGAGAGTGAGGGAGGGAGGGATGGGTAGGAGAGAGAGAGAGAGAGAGAGAGAGAGAGAGAGAGAGAGAGAGAGAGAGAGGAGAGGGTAGGATGCAATGGGTAGGGGGCAGGGAAGGAACGGGAAATAGGTTTAGGGGGCTATAGGGTAGGGTAGGGTAGGGTAGTGGGTTGTGGGTGAAGGGGTCGGGTAGGGTAGTGGGTATGGGTAGGGTAGGGGGCAATAGGGATGTGGGTAAAGGAGTAGGGATGGGTAGTGGTAATGTAGGGATGGGGATATAGGGGTAGGGATGGGTTACTATAGCGACTTTGCTGGCTGGCTACCTGTCTGGCTGGTTGGTTGGGTAGCTGTTTGGCTGGCTGGCTATCTGGCTGGCTGGTTGGGTGGTTGGTTGGTTGGTTGGTTGGTTGGTTGGTTGGCTGGCTGGTTGGCTGGCTGGGTGGTTGGTTGGCTGGCTGGTTGGCTATCTGGCTGGCTGGGTGGTTGGTTGGCTGGCTGGTTGGCTATCTGGCTGGCTGGCTGGTTGGTTGGCTGGCTGGTTGGCTATCTGGCTGGCTGGGTGGTTGGTTGTCTATCTGGCTGGCTGGGTGGTTGGTTTGGCTGGCTGGTTTGGCTATCTGGCTGGCTGGGTGGTTGGTTGGCTATCTGGCTGGCTGGTTGGCTATCTGGCTGGCTGGGTGGTTGGTTGGCTGGCTGGTTGGCTATCTGGCTGGCTGAGTGGTTTGTTGGCTATCTGGCTGGCTGGGTGGTTGGTTGGCTATCTGGCTGGCTGGGTGGTTGGTTGGCTATCTGGGTGGTTGGTTGGCTGGCTGGTTCGCTATCTGGCTGGCCGGTTGGCTATCTGGCTGGCTGGGTGGTTGGTTGGCTGGCTGGTTGGCTATCTTGCTGGCTGGGTGGTTGGTTGGCTAGCTGGTTGGTTGGCTGGCTGGTTGGCTATCAGGCTGGCTGGGTGGTTGGTTGGCTGGCTGGTTGGTTGGCTGGCTGGTTGGTTGGCTGGCTGGTTGGCTATCTGGCCTGGCTGGGTGGGTTGGTGGCTGGCTGGTTGGCTATCTGGCTGGCTGGCTGGCTGGTTGGCTGGTTGGCTATCTGGCTGGGTGGCTGGCTGGCTGGCTGGGTGGTTGGTTGGCTGGCTGGTTGGCTATCTGGCTGACTGGGTGGTTGGTTGGCTGGCTGGCTGGCTATCTGGCTGGCTGGGTGGTTGGTTGGCTGGCTGGTTGGCTATCTGGCTGGCTGGTTGGCTATCTGTCTGGCTGGGTGGTTGGTTTGGGCTGGCTGGTTGGCTATCTGGCTGGCTGGGTGGTTGGCTTATCTGGCTGGCTGGGTTGGCTATCTGGCTGGCTGGGTGGTTGGCTATCTGGCTGGCTGGTTGGCTATCTGGCTGGCTGGGTGGTTGGTTGGCTGGCTGGTTGGCTATCTGGCTGGCTGAGTGGTTGGTTGGCTATCTGGCTGGCTGAGTGGTTGGTTGGCTATCTGGCTGGCTGGGTGGTTGGTTGGCTGGCTGGTTGGCTATCTGGGCTGGATGGGTGGCTGGGTGGTTGGTTGGCTGGGCTGGTTGGCTATCTGGCTGGCTGGGTGGTTGGTTGGCTGGCTGGCTGGCTATCTGGCTGGCTGGGTGGTTGGTTGGCTATCTGGCTGGCTGGGTGGTTGGTTGGCTGGGTGGTTGGCTATCTGGCTGGCTGGGTGGTTGGTTGGCTGGCTTGCTGGCTATCTGGGGTGGGTGGTTGGTTGGCTGGCTGGTTGGCTATCTGGCTGGCTGGGTGGTTGGTTGGCTGGCTGGTTGGGTATCTGGCTGGCTGGGTGGTTGGTTGGCTGGCTGGTTGGCTATCTGGGTGGCTGGGTGGTTGGTTGGCTGGCTGGTTGGCTATCTGGCTGGCTGGGTGGTTGGTTGGCTGGCTGGTTGGCTATCTGGCTGGGTGGGTGTTGGTTGGCTGGCTGGTTGGCTATCTGGCTGGCTGGGTGGTTGGTTGGCTGGCTGGTTGGCTATCTGGGTGGCTGGGTGGTTGGGTTGGCTGGCTGGTTGGCTATCTGGCTGGCTGGGTGGTTGGTTGGCTGGCTGGTTGGCTATCTGGCTGGCTGGTTGGCTATCTGGGTGGCTGGGTGGTTGGTTGGCTGGCTGGTTGGCTATCTGGCTGGCTGGCTGGTTGGTTGGCTATCTGGCTGGCTGGGTGGTTGGTTGGCTGGCTGGGTGGTTGGTTGGCTGGCTGGGTGGTTGGTTGGCTGGCTGGTTGGCTATCTTGCTGGCTGGGTGGTTGGTTGGCTGGCTGGTTGGCTATCTGGCTGGCTGGGTGGTTGGTTGGCTGGCTGGTTTGGCTATCTGGGTGGCTGGGTGTTTGTTGGCTGGTTGGTTGGCTATCTGGCTGGCTGGGTGGTTGGTTGGCTGGCTGGTTGGCTATCTGGGTGGCTGGGTGTTTGGTTGGCTGGGTGGTTGGCTATCTGGCTGGCTGGGTGGTTGGTTGGCTGACTGGTTGGCTATCTGGCTGGCTGGGTGGTTGGTTGGCTGGCTGGTTGGCTATCTGGGTGGCTGGGTGTTTGGTTGGCTGGTTGGTTGGCTATCTGGCTGGCTGGGTGGTTGGTTGGCTGACTGGTTGGCTATCTGGCTGGCTGGGTGGTTGGTTGGCTGGCTGGTTGGCTATCTGGGTGGCTGGGTGTTTGGTTGGCTGGCTGGTTGGCTATCTGGGTGGCTGGGTGGTTGGTTGGCTGGCTGGTTGGCTATCTGGCTGGCTGGGTGGTTGGTTGGCTGACTGGTTGGCTATCTGGCTGGCTGGGTGGTTGGTTGGCTGGCTGGTTGGCTATCTGGCTGGCTGGGTGGTTGGTTGGCTGGCTGGTTGGCTATCTGGGTGGCTGGGTGTTTGGTTGGCTGGCTAGTTGGCTATCTGGGTGGCTGGGTGGTTGGTTGGCTGGCTGGTTGGGTATCTGGGTGGCTGGGTGGTTGGTTGGCTGGCTGGTTGGGTATCTGGGTGGCTGGGTGGTTGGTTGGCTGGCTGGTTGGGTATCTGGCTGGCTGGGTGGTTGGTTGGTTGGTTGGTTTGGATACGTGGTAGTTCCTATCGATATATACTATCTGTATTTCTCTATCCTATATTATCCGTAACACTACTACTATAACTTCTATAACTTCTTCTACAGCTACACCATATCTTTCTTACGAACTTCTCAATCAACAAGGAACAAATTGACTTCAGTTACAGTTCACCCTAAGCAGAGCTGGGCACTAAATACATTGAATGTATTTAAATACTAAATACTAAATACATGGGAGAAATGTAATTAAATACTAAATACTAAATACTAAATACTAAATACATGGGAGAAATGTATTTAGATACTAAATACTAAATACATTTTACGAATGTATTTAAATACTAAATACTAAATACATCAATTGTATTTAAATACATTTGTAAATACATTTTAAATACACCCAAATTTTAACATGTCCAAAAAAAATTAATTTCCTTAGGTAGGATTTCCTTAGATTTTGGGTTTCCTTAGAAATTTCCTTGAAATCAGGACATTTCCTTGCCAGTGGTTCACTGAATCATCAGGGTTGCCAGATAGTTGGGCGTGTTTATGCCAAATTAACTGATAAAAAAGTATTTACATTTTTATATTAAATGTATTTAAATACAATGTATTTAAATATAATGTATTTAAATACAATGTATTTAAATACTCATAAAAGTATTTAAATACTGTATTTAAATACATGATAACCAATGTATTTATAAATACATTTCTAAATACACAAATGTATTTAAATACAATTGTATTTAAATACTGCCCAGCTCTGACCCTAAGTTCAATTTGAGGTGACACGGAACGTAGAAATTGGGTCACGCTATCCAGAAATACGAAGCGACGGTCTTCCTTATAACACATGAAAAAAACACTGATCCACAAGCGCTTTAAAAAAAACAGGGTTCCAGTAATCATGTTGCGCACACTTACAACAAAGAAGGGGACGCGATGAGCCATGAATGGAGTCTATTTATGTTTATTCATCATTGATATAAAAAGTAATTACGCGTGACAAAAAAACAATAAATGGAATGCTCTTTTTTCAGTTTGTACATAATGAAAATTGAATTATAGTTACAATGAACCGTATTGCTTTATTTATATTTATTTATATTTATTTTAATTTATTTTATTTATTCCTGTAATACAATATACTGAGAAGAACAACTTGTAACATTTGCTCTCTATAAATAACTAAGTGAAGGCAGGAATAAAATTGAAAGCCTTCCTATATATCTATTCCCAGAACTGTCACTTAACCTCTCCATCAGCATTTGAAAGATCTAAACACAGTCACCTTTTTTCCCTCGAGATAAACTGATTGGTTATAAATTTTCTTATATATAGTTTTTCCATTTTCTTGATCCTCTTCCATTTTATTACCTATATTTTTTATATTTTGAAAGTGGCATTGCATTTTTTTGGTGTAGTTTGGTTTGTGTTTTTTGTGTGTAGATTTTTTTTTTTTTTTTTTTTTAGGTTTATTTTGTGTGTGTAGGTCTTTTTTTTGTGTAGGTTTATTTTGTGTAGCTCTTTTTTTGTGTAGATTTTTTTTGTGTGTAGGTTTATTTTGTGTGCACCTTAGGTCTTTTTTTGTGTAGATTTTTTTTGTGTAGGTTTATTTTGTGTGTAGGTCTTTATTTATGTGTGTAGGTTTTTTTTTGTGTAGGGTTTTTTTGTGTAGGGTTTTTTTTTGTGTCGGTTTTTTTTTGTGTAGGGATTTTTTTGTAGGTTTATTTTGTGTTTTTTTGTGTATTTTTTTTTGTTTGTATGTAGGTTTAGTATGTTTTTTTTTGTGTAGCAATTTTTTTTTTTTGTGTAGGTTTATTTGTTTTTTGTGTAGTTATTTTTGTGTGTAGGGTTAGGATGTGTTTTTTTGTGTAGGTATTTTTTTTTTTTTTTTTTTTGTGGGTTTGTTAAGGTGTAATACGTGGGTTTTTTCATCACTCTAAATCAGCCCACGTGTAGCGTATTATATAACTACACTTTTTTTTATCTATTATTTATCTATCTATCATATTATAATTACTACTATCTTTATTATCTATTATTTTATCTTTATTATCATATTCGACATTATTTTATCTATTTATCTATTATTTTTGCTATCTATACGTTCAGGCGAAATAAAATTCTTCTACTTCTTTCTATTTTTCTTTCTTCTTTGTCTTCCTACCTCTTGTCTTTCTTTCTATATTAACCAGTTGGCTTACTTTTCTATTTATTATTATCATTATAGTACTTAAAATTGGTGCTAAAAAAAAGTGCTAAAAATTGGTGCTAAAAAAAGGGCTAAAAATTGGTGCTAAAAATTGGTGCTAAAAAAAAAGTAAAAAAATTGTGCTAAAAAAAAGTGCTAAAAAAAAGGTGCTAAAAATTGGTACTAAAAAAAGATGCTAAAAATTGGTGCTAAAAAAAGGTGCTAAAAAAAAAAAAAGTGCTAAAAATTGGTGCTAAAAAAAAAGTAAAAAAATTGTGCTAAAAAAAAGGTGCTAAAAATTGGTGCTAAAAAGAAGTGCTAAAAATTGGTGCTAAAAAAAAGGTGCTAAAAATTGGTGCTAAAAAAAAGGTGCTAAAAAAAGGTGCTAAAAATTGGTGCTAAAAATTGGTGCTAAAAAAAAGTGCTAAAAATTGGTGCTAAAAAAAAGGTGCTAAAAAAAAGGTGCTAAAAATTGAGGCTAAAAATTCGGGCTAAAAAAAAAAGTGTAAAAAAAAGGTGCTAAAAAAAGTGCAAAAAATTGGTGCTAAAAAAAAGTGCTAAAAAAAGTGCTAAAAAAAAAAGTGCTAAAAGTTCTCTCCCTCGTGTCTTGTCATGTTTCTTTTCTTTTTTCCTGTATGCCTTCGGGTGAAAATGAAATTATTATTATTATTATTATTATTAGTAGTAGTATTAGTAGTAGTTAGTAGTAGTATTCAGGCCACATGTAGCACCTTTAGGTATACACGTGCCTTGCAACATCAGTTCTTATCTCTCGTTATCAGGGCGAGTTACTGATAAACCCTCTCGCGTGTTGTGAACTTGAGTACTTCATTGAACAGCGTCACCCTAACACCGCCAGATTGATGATTACACACTATTGCACTGAGAGAGAGAGAGAGAGAGAGCGAGAGAGAGAAGGAGAGGAGAGAGAGAGAGAGAGAGAGAGAGAGAGAGAGAGAGAGAGAGAGAGAGAGAATCACCCTATGCCCTTTACATGACTTTCTTTAATGTTGATAAGGCTGTGAGTCGCGTCAAAAGAGAGAGAGAGAGAGAAAGAAAAAAAATCACCCTATGCCCTTTACATGACTTTCTTTAATGTTGATAAGGCTGTGAGTCGCTTCAAAAGAGAGAGAGAGAGAGAGAGAGAGAGAGAGAGAGAAGAGAAGAGAGAGAGAGAGAAAGAGGAAAAGGGGGAAACCAAAGGGAAAAGGGGAAATCGCCTCAACAGATTTTGGAAAAAGGGAGGGGAGAAAGGGGGAGAGAGAGAGGAGAGAGAGAGAGAGAGAAAAAG
Organism: Chionoecetes opilio; assembly: GCA_016584305.1. NCBI lineage: Eukaryota > Metazoa > Arthropoda > Malacostraca > Decapoda > Majidae > Chionoecetes > Chionoecetes opilio. The sequence continues at coordinate 130,499 of JACEEZ010023446.1, read as the reverse complement.
AAGGGGGACTTAGCCCCCAAAGAAGGAAAGAGGTGGAAAAGAGAGAGGAGAGAGAGAGAGAGAGAGAGAGAAGAGAGAGAGAGAGAAAAAAAGAAGAAGAGGAGGAAGAGAGAGAGGAAAAGAAGTTTTTAAGAATGGTTTTAAAAAGGAGGGGAAGAGGAGGGAAAAAGAAGGAGAGAGAGAGAGGGGAGAGAGAGAGAGAGAAGCATCATGCCTTTTATTACATCTTTTGTGGGGGTTTAAAAAAAAAGGCTGGGGGGGGGAGAAGGGGAACAGTATTGCGTATTGATATTTATTATCATTTATTTTAATTTTATTTATTGATTTCCTGTAACTACAATATACTGAGAAGAACAACTTGTAACAATTTGCTCTCATTATAAATAAACCTAAGTGAAGGCAGAGAATAAAATTGAAAGCCGTCCTATATATCTATTCCCAGAAATGGTCACTTAAAACACCTAGTCTACCATCAGTCATTTGAAAGATCTAAAACTAGTCACCTTTTTTCCTCGAGATATAAAAACTGATTGGTTATAAATTTTCTTATATATAGTTTTTCCATTTGCTTGATCCTCTTCCAATTTTATGACCTATAATTTTTTATATTTTGAAAGTGCATTGCACAATAAATTTTTTTTGGTGTAGTTTGGTTTGTGTTTTTGGGTGGTAGATTTTTTTTTTTTATTTTTTTTAAGGTTTTTATTATGTGTGGGATAGGTCCTTTTTTTGAGTGTAGGTTGTATTGGTGTAGTCTCTTTTTTTGTGTAGAGTTTTTTTTGTGTGTAGGTATATTTTGTGTGCACCTTTAGGTCTTTTTTTGTGTAGGATTTTTTTTGTGTGAGGTGTATTTTGTGTTTGTAGGTCTTTATTTATGTGTGTAGGTTTCTTTTTTTGTGATAGGTTTTTTTGTGTAGGGTTTTTTTTTTGTGTCGGTTTTTTTTTGTGTAGGGTTTTTGTTTAGTAGGTTTATTTGGTGCTTTTTTTGCGTATTTTTTTCTTGTTTGTAATGTAACGGTTAAGTATGTTTTTTTGGGTGTAGCAATTTTTTTTTTTTGTGTAGGTTTTATTTGTTTTTTGTGTAGTTAATTTTGTGTGTAGGTTAGGATGGTTTTTTTGTTTAGGTATTTTTTATTTTTTTTTTTTTAGAATAGTTTGTTAAGGTGTAATACGTGGGTTTTTTTCATCATCTAAAATCCAGCCCACGTGTAGACGTATTAAATAACGACACCTTGGTTTTTTATCTATTATTTATCTATCATATCATATTATAATTATACTATCTGTATTATCTATTATTGATGCGTATTATCATATGGACAACTTATTGTATCTATTTATCTAATATTTTTGCTATCTATATCGTTCAGGGCGAAATAAAATTCTTCTACTCTTTCGATTTTTCTTTCTTCTTCTTTCGTCCTTCCTACCTCTGTCTTTCTTTCTATATTAACCCAGTTGGCTTACTTTTCTATTTATTATTATCATTATAGTACTTAAAATTGGTGCTAAAAAAAAAGTGCTAAAAATTGGCTAAAAAAAGGGCTAAAAATGGTGTGCTAAAAAAAATTGTGCCTAAAAAAAAAAGTAAAAAAATTGAGCTAAAAAAAAAGTGCCTAAAAAAAAAGGTTTGCCTAAAATTGGTTACTAAAAAAAGATGCTAAAAATTGGTTTTTTGCCTAAAAAAAAGGTGCTAAAAAAAAAAGTGCTAAAAATTGGTGCTAAAAAAAAAGTAAAAAAAATTGTGCTTAAAAACAAAAGGTGCTAGAAAATTGGTGCTAAAAAGAAGTGCTAAAAAATTGGTGCTACAAAAAAAAGGTAGCTAAAAAATTGCTACCACGAAACAGTACTAGGTGCTAAAAAAAAAGTGCTAAAAAAAGGTGCTAACTAAAAATTGGTGCAAAAATGGGTGCTAAAAAAAAGTGCTAAGAAATTGTGTGCTAAAAAAAAGGTGCCTAAAAAAAAAGGCTTAAAAATTTGGGCTAAAAAAAAAAAGTGTAAAAAAAAAGGTGCTAAAAAAAAGTGCTAAAAATTGGTGCTAAAAAAAAGTGCTAAAAAAAGTGCCTAAAAAAAATAAGTGCTAAAAGTTCTATCCCTCGTGTCTTGTCATGTTTCTTTCTTTTTCCTGATGCCTTCGGGGGAAAATGAAATTATTATTAGTTTATTATTATTAGGAGTTAGGAATAGTAGAGTGGTAGTAGTAGATTCAGGCCACATGTAGCACCTTTAGGTATACACGTGCCTTGCAACATCAGTTCTTATCTCTCGTTATCAGGGCGAGTTACTTGATAAAACCCTCTCGCGTGTTGTGAACTTGGAGTACTTCATTGAACAGCGTCCACCCTAACACGCCAGATTGATGATTACACACTATTGCACTGAGAGAGAGAGAGAGAAAGGAGACGAGAGAGGGAGAGAGAGAGAGAGAGAGGGAGAGAGAGAGGTTTTCGAGATGAAGTGCGAGAGCGGAGAGGACACCGAGAGAGACGCGAGCAAGGAGGGAAGAGGAGAAGACGAACGGATTGGGGACAGACGGAGAGGAGATTGGAAGATTGACCGGAGGGAATTTGACGAGAGGGAGAGGGGAAGTGGAAGATGACCTGAGAGAGTAGGCAGAGAGAGAGAGAGAGAGAGAATCACCACTATGCCACTAACATGACTTTCTTTAAGTTATAAAAGGCTGGAGTCGCGTCAAAAGACGAGAGAGAGAGAGAAAGAAAAAAAAAAATCACCCATTGCCTTTTACAGACTTTCTTTATGTTTGATAAGGCTGTTGAGTGTGAGTCGCTTTCAAAGAGAGACGAGAGAGAGAGAGAAGATGAGAGGTTGGAGTGATATAGAAGAGGAGAGGAGAGAGAGCATAGGAGACGGTGAGAGATGAGAGGAGAGAGAGAGAGTCACCCTATGCCCCTTTTAACATGACTTTCTTTAATGTTGATAAGGCTGTGAGTCGCTTCATCAAAAAGAGAGACCGTGAGAGAATGAGATGAGGAGCGAGGACGACACGGAGAGATGGAGATAGAGAGGAGGAGGACGACCCACGGATAGAGAGGAGAGAGAGATTTGCAGAGGGATTCCAGAGAGAGAGAGAGAACATCATGCCTCTATTACATGACTAGTGTAAGAAGCTCGAGAGAGAGATGAGAGAGAGACGAGGAGTGAGGAGAGAGAGAACCGGAGAGAGAGGACTGAGAGGCGAGGATAGAGATGAGACGCGATAGGGAACACGATGTAGAAGGAATGGAGAGGAGTGAGAGGAGAAGGAGGAACTAGGGGACTGAGACTGCGAAGAGGTTGATGAGAGTGCAGAGGGAGGGAGAAGGGAGAGAGACTGAGAGATGAGAGAGAGAAGTGCATTCATGCCCTCTATACATGACTAGTGTTAAGAAGGCATGAGAGAGAGAGAGCAGAGAGAGAGAGCGACGATGAGCGTAGAGCGTTGAGGATGAGAGAGGGGGAGTGAGGAGAGATGGAAGAGGGAGAGAGGATGAGGGAGACCGGATAGAGGAGAGCGAGAGGGGGAGCGAAGAGTTTTTGTTATTTTTTTTTTTTTTTTTTTTTTTTTTTTTTTTGTTTGAGTATTTTTTGTTTTTTTTGTTTTTGAGAGAGTGACAGAGACGAGAGAGAGAGAGGAGAGAGACGGACGAGAGATCCGTGTCGGGTCGCATGAGGAGAGAGGTTGAGGCAGAGGACGATGAGAAGGGATGAGTGAGCAACAATAGTGACAAGAGGATGAGAGAGAGAGAGAGAGAGCATCATGCCTCTATTACATGACTTTCAGTGTGAAGAAGGATGAGAGAGAGAGAGAGACGAGAGAGAAGTGAGAGCGAGGAGAGAGGAGAGAACTAAGGAGGAGCGAGAGAGAAGACGTGATGGTGAGGAAGATGAGTGGAGGAAGTGAGGTAAAACAGAGAGAAGAGAGTGATGGGAGGATGCGTGGGAGGGGAGTGAGGTGAGGCCGAAGGGAACAAGGGGACGGGATGAGGAGAGAGGGGGGAGGAGAGTGACGATGGAGAGGGCACAGGAAGAGGATGGATGGTGTGGACGACTGAAGAGAGCGAGGAAGCCGGAGTCGAACCGAAGGGCTCGAGAGACGATGGAGAGAGAGGGGAGAGAGAGTCACCCTTATGCCCTTTACATGACTTCTTTAATATGGTTATAAGGATGAGTCGCGTAAAAGAGAGAGACGAGGAAGAGAGGAGAGAGAGATGAGAGAGAAGGAGGGAGAGAAGAGAGAGTGAGAGAGCAGAGGAGCAGATGGATCGAGAGAGGAGAGAGAGATGGTACGAGAGAGCGAGAGGAGACGAGAGAGAGGGAGGCGAGAGAGAGGAGGATGGAAGAGAGGAGGAGCGATGAGAGGGATGAGAGGGGGTCGAAGGAAGGCGGAGAGGCGTTGAGAGAGGAAGAGACGAGAGAGGAGAGAGAATCACCCTATGCCCCCTTTACATGACTTTTTCTTTAATCGTTGATAAGGCTGCGCGCCGTCCAAAAGAGAGCGGTAGGAGAGACGGTAGAGAGAGCGACGAGAGCGAGAGGGAGAGGAGAGACGGGAGAGAGAGGAGGCTGAGAGACGATGAGCACACGAACGGGAGATCGATGACGAGAGAGAGGAGAGCAGAATCACGAGGAAAGGAGTTTGACCGGAGAGAGAGGGAGAGGGGAGAGGAGATGAGTAGAGGGAGACCGGGTTGAGGGAGAGGTAGAGGACGACGAGGGACGGAGAGAGAGATCATGTGAGGGAGAATGATGCGAGGTGAGCGACCTAGCGACTCGGTTCGAGCTGATGGATGAGGCAGATAAGATGCACGGGAGAGAGAGAGAGAGAAGAAGATGAGGAATCACCCTATGCCCTCTTTACATGACTTATCTTTAATGTTGATAAGGCTGAGTCCGCGTCCATCATTCAAAAGAGAGAGAGAGAGATGAGAGGAGAGAGAGAGAACGGAGCCGAGAGAGAGGAGAGGGAGAGAGAAGAGAGAGAGAGAGACCGGTGGACGGAGCAAAGAGACGGATGAGAGAGAGAGAGAAACACCCTATGCCCTATTACATGGACTTTCTTTAATGTTGATAGGGCTGTGATCCGTCGCGTTTTTCAAAAGAGGAGAGAGAGAGGGGAGAGAGGAGAGACGAGGAGAGAGAGAAGAGAAGAGAGAGGAGAGAAGAGTAAGAAGAGAAGACGGAGCGAGACGGCAGAGAAATTTGGACGACGAAAGGAAGGACGAAGGAGGAGAGACGAGAGAGAGAGGATCGACGTTAGATGATGAGAGGAGAGAGAGAGGGGTGGGAGCGGGCACGGGAGGGTCGAGAGAGAGATGAGAGAGAGAACATCATGCCCTCCCTATTACATGACTTTAGTGGTTAAGAAGGCTGATGAGAGAGAGAGAGGGAGAGAGTAAACCTATGCCATTTACATGGACTTTCTTTAATGTATACGGCTCGGTGAGTCGCGTGCCAAAAAGACGGAGAGATAAGAGAAGAGGAGTAGAGACGAGGAATGAGAGAGAGGGGAAGACCCGAGAGAAGCATGAGAGAGAGAGCGAGAGAGAACCATCATGCCTCTATTCACAGACTTTAGTGTTAAGGGGGGAAAAAAAGGGCCTGAGAGAGAGAGAGAGAGAAGAGAACGAGTGGATTTTGTTTGTGAGAGAAGATGGAGGGTGAGGTGAGAAGAGGAGTGATGAGGGGGGAGATGAGAGAGAGAGAAGCCTTGGCTCGGGGAGATGACGGACAAGAGGAGCGAGAGAGTCCACCCTATGCCCTTTTACATGAACTTTCTTTAATGTTGATAAGGCTGTGAGTCCCCCCCCCGCGTCAAAGAGAAGGAAGAGAGAGAGGAAGAGAGTAAGAGTCGAGTGTACAGAGAGCGAGATGACGATGAGTGACCCAGATGAAGAAGATCACCAACAGGATAGACCGACCTAGAGGACGTTTCCGACGACGAAGAGGAGACGAGCGAGGAGAGAGAGAAATCACACCCTCTACTATGGCCTATATTACAGTCTCGTCAGACGAGTGTTGATAAATATTTGAGAGAGGCTGAGGAGAGGAGAGCGAAGAGAGAGGAGGACGGAGAGAACGTAAGAAAGATGAGAGAGAGAGATGGGAGGACACGCGCAAGAGAAGTTGGACGGACGGACGAGAGAGGAGAAGAGAGAAGAGAGAGAGAGAGAATCATGTCTATTCACATAATTTAGGTGTTTTGAGAGAGAGAGAGAGAGAGCGAGACTGAGGAAGCAGAAAGAGTTGGCGAGGATCAGAGGTAGAGAGAGGAGAGGGAGAGATGGAGAGGAGAGAGATACGAGAGACGAGAGAGAGAGAGAGTCGACCCTATCCCCTCTTCTTTACAAGACTTAATTATCAATTATGATAGTTGATAAGGCTGGAACAGGCTGCGTCAAAAAGAGAAGGAGGAGAGAGAATTGACAGAGGCAGAGGGAGAGAGTGAGAGGCACGAGATCCGACGACCGAGGAGGGCAGAGATTGAGTAGTGAGAAAGAGAGAAGACTGAGAGAGAGAGAGAGCGAGCGATGAGAGAAGAGAGAGAGAAGAGAATCACACCCTATGCACTCTATATTACATAGTCTCTTATGGGTTGATAAAAAAATTCTTTGAGCGAGAGAGAGAGAGAGAGGAGAAGCAGAGACCGAGAGAGCGAGTGAGAAGACGAGACGGATGACCCGAGTGAGGAGAGAGAGAAAGAATCCAGAACAGGAGAGAGAAGAGTCACAGAACAACACTGAGGAGAGAGAGAGGTAAACCCAGCACCCCTTAGGCATATGAGGGGATGGATAGGGGGGGGTGCTGGGGGGGGAGGGGGGGAGGGGGGAGTTGCTGGGTAGGTAAGCATAACAAAGGAAAGAAGGGGAGAGGCGGGAGAAGAGGGCGGGAAAAAAAGGTGAAAAAAGGGAGGCAGAGGATTACATAGGATTACATAGGAATAACAGACACCAGGGGACCTATTGGTCCATGGGCGAGGGTATCTGCGAACTACATGACGACCTAACTATCAAATTAATATGTAAGAAAACAGTTAGGAAAATAACTACCGTGTCCCTAAAGAGGATAGGAACATGGGAAGTTGCGTAGTGCCGAATGATTAGGATATGAAAAGGAAAAAAAACTACAAACTAACACTACCACTTACAAAACTAATCGATAACGGTGGGGACGAGATATGACAATTCCACACTATCAATAACCATTTATTTGACAGTGCGCGTCAAGTCTGTTTTAAATGTAATTATTGTTGCTGGCTCCGACAACATTTTGCTGGTAACTTGGTTCATCCCCCCCTCCCCCCCCGATCAACGATCTCTAACATTGAAAGCAATTTTACGGAGAATCCCCTCCCACCCCCCTCCCCTCCCTCGCCCCCCCAGGTGAAGGCACGTTGACCGTTTTAGTTTGTAAAACATTAGTTTCTTGTATGTTACTTGAGTTGAAAGCTCGAATAGGTTCTCTCGATTAATGGACATCAAATCCCTTTTAGGATCTTAAAGGTTTTTTTTTTCTATCAAGTCACCACGGATTTCTACGATCCTTTAAAGGAAAACATATTAAGTTTCCGCAGTCAGGCTCTTCATAAAGATGAATTTCGCAGGAGATGGAATTTGTTTGGTTGCCTTTCTTTGGCACTGATTTCCAATTTGGCTTGATTTTTTACGAAACAGGGCGACCAGAAATGAACGCATATTCACAAGTGCTTCGGCCCTAACCAAGGACGTAGTGTATAATTGTGTCTATACTTTCACGGAGGTTTATGTTCAAAGTTGCGTTTAATAAAAGACCATTACATATTTGCCTTTTTTCTGGCAGACTAGGCAAATGCGGGACTGGTTTTCAGAGATCATACTGATGATGACACCTAAATCCTTTTCTGCTGTAATCAGTAAGATATTTATTTGGCATTTAATTAGTTATTGTTGAGGTTATCGTAAAATGACCTATATTGCATTACTTTACATTTATCGGAATGAATTTTAATAGACATTTTATCACT
>JACEEZ010023446.1:110000-117500 GCA_016584305.1 Chionoecetes opilio | reverse complement strand
TTCTATTCTATCTTTTTTTAATTCTACCTTTTTTTTTTCTTTTTTCTTTCCCTAGCTTTTTTTAATTCTACTTTTTTTTCTTTCATTTCTTTCATTTTTCTTTCTTTATATTTTTTTATACTACTTTTTTTTCGTTTTTTTCTTTCTTTTCTTTCATTTCTTTCATTTTTCTTTCTTTATATATTTTTTAATTCTACCTTTTCTTTCTTTTTTCTTTCTTTTCTTTCTTTCTCTTTTTTTAATTCTACTTTTTCTTTCTTTTTACTTTCTTTTTTCTTTCTTTCTATCTATTTTTAATTCTACCTTTGTTTTCTTTCTTTTTTCTTTCATTCTATCTTTTTTTAATTCTACTTTTTTCCAGTTGTTAACATGTCTAATGAAATACTAGATGCTATAATAGGTTTTTTTTTGTATCTATCAGTTCATTTCTTTCCCATCGTCTGACAGCCGCCATGACAACTCTTGAGGCCTCACTAAGATATTACACACTGAAATCTCTTCGTAATCCATGAATGAATGATCTTCTTACATAGTGTGTCCACCCATCTCATCCTGTGTCACGTCACTCTATTCAGTGTTCATTGTCATCTTTGTCACCTGATGGAAACCCGTCACTCCTTCACTGTCTGCTATGCGATTCGTGTATCTTTTCAGCAAAACAACAATTTGAGTGGTAAAGTCCAGAGCCCATCCTGGGACTTGATAACGGTGCCAGCTGAGACCATCAGAAAGGGTGTAATACGAAAATAAATATGTATTGGTGTCGCTGTTTCTAGTTATAAATTTGACAGGAGTTAAGAGACAATTGGACCCACAGTATCACGTGTATACAAGGCAAATCAAAGATTAGCTATGGCATAGCAGCAAGCAATGGTAAATCAGAAGCATGCTTTGCAGAATCAGATCACTTGTGTGTACAACGAGATAGACTTCCATGTGCTAAATTAAATTAAATAAAATGGATAAAATTTGTGTGGTAAAAATAAGATTCGCCACACTCTTGGTGACGGTGGCCGCGGGGGTGCATGGCCTCGGTGCCCCCCTGTGCAGCGCCGGGCAGGAGGCCCTCAGCGACGCCACGCGAGTGTCCGAGGCGGTGAAGGCGTGCCCGGCGCCGGGCGACGCGCCGTGGTGCGCAGCCTCTCCTCGGCTGCCTCTGCCATAGGATGGATCCATCCTCTGCCCTAGATGACCACGGCGCGTCGCCCGGCGCCGGGCACGCCTGCCTGCACAGGGTCTCGAAGGGGGGCGGGGCGCCAGGGTCCCAGCCACCATTGGTCAGCCAGGACTTGTCGCACCTGCCACGCCGTGGTGGCGTGCAGGCCCTTGTGGCGCCACAATACATCAAAAGAAGCACCAAAAAATACAGTTTGAAAAGAAGCACCAAAAAGTACATCAAAAGAAGCACCAAAAATACAGTTTGAAAAGAAGCACCAAAAGTACAGTTTGAAAAGAAGCACCAAAAAATATAGTTTGAAAAGAAGCACCAAAAAATATAGTTTGAAAAGAAGCACCAAAAAATACATCAAAAGAAGCACCAAAAAATACATCAAAAGAAGCGCCAAAAAATACATCAAAAGAAGCACCAAAAAATTGTTTGAAAAGAAGCACCAAAAAATATAGTTTGAAAAGAAGCACCAAAAAATACATCAAAAGAAGCACCAAAAAATGCATCAAAAGAAGCACCAAAAAATAAAGTTAGAAAAGAAGCACCAAAAAATAGTTTGAAAAGAAGCACCAATAAATAGTTTGAAAAGAAGCACCAAAAATACAGTTTGAAAAAAAGCACCAAAAAATATAGTTTGAAAAGAAGCACCAAAAAATATAGTTTGAAAAGAAGCACCAAAAAATATAGTTTGAAAAGAAGCACCAAAATATAGTTTGAAAAGAAGCACAAAAAAATATAGTTTGAAAAGAAGTACCAAAAAATACATCAAAAGAAGCATAAACAAATAGTTTGAAAAGAAGCACCAAAAAATAGTTTGAAAAGAAGCACCAAAAAAATACATCAAAAGAAGCACCAAAAAATAGTTTGAAAAGAAGCACCAAAAAATTTAGTTTGAAAAGAAGCACCAAAAAATATAGTTTGAAAAGAAGCACCAAAAAATATAGTTTGAAAAGAAGCACCAAAAAATAGTTTGAAAAGAAGCACCAAAAAATATAGTTTGAAAAGAAGCACCAAAAAATATAGTTTGAAAAGAAGCACCAATAAATAGTTTGAAAAGAAGCACCAAAAAATACAGTTTGAAAAGAAGCACCAAAAAATACAGTTTGAAGCACTCTCGCCCCCTCACCTATGTCTGTACACCACTGACAGTACTTCCTAATCCCTAGTGGGTGTAATAAGGAGTCTAAATAAGAGTAATAAAAGTTAATGTGTAATAAGAAAGTTTTAAAATGAGCCCTTCTAAATAGTAATTCGTGATTATTATTATTATTAAGATTTTATCACAGAAATATGCAGACCTTAAAATGATGAGTCAAAAAAATGAAATTAAAGTCGGAAAAATTAAAGCTGTTAATACAAATCTCTCTCTCTCTCTCTCTCTCTCTCTCTCTCTCTCTCTCTCTCTCTCTCTCTCTCTCTCTCTCTCTCTCTCTCTCTCACACACTCAAACCATTCTCCTCTCTCTCTCTCTCTCTCTCTCTCTCTCTCTCTCTCTCTCTCTCTCTCTCTCTCTCTCTCTCTCTCTCTCTCTCTCTCTCACACACACTCAAACACATTCTCTCTCTCTCTCTCTCTCTCTCTCTTCTCTCTCTCTCTCTCCTCTCTCTTCTCTCTCTCTCTCTCTCTCTCTCTCTTCTCTCTCTCTCTCTCTCTCTCTCTCTCTCTCTCTCTCTCTCTCTCTCTCTCTCTCTCTCTCTCTCTCTCTCTCTCCATAAATGCATAATATATCTGTCTTACATATGTATTATTGCACCAAGAAAAAAATGGTTATATCTATCCATTCATCTAACTATCTATCTATTTATCAATCTATCTATCAATTTTTCGTGGCCTTACTTCACCGCATGTGGCGTGTGTCTAGTGTATATCCGCTGTTCGTGGCGTGGTAATGGTGATGGTGATGGCGTATTGGGTGGTAATGGTGATGATGGTGACAATGTGTGTATTGGACATGCAAAATCCTGTCCCTCGTGTACCAAGCTTTTTTTTCTCTCAATTCCTCCCTTCTCTCTCTTTCCTCAATTCTCTCTCTTTCCTCAATTCTCTCTCTTTCCTCAATTCTCTCTCTTTCCTCCATTCTCTCTCTTTCCTCCCTTCTCTCTCTTTCCTCAATTCTCTTTCCTCAACTCTCTCTCCTCAATTCTCTCTCTTTCCTCTCTTCTCTCTCTTTCCTCAAATCTCTCTCTTTCCTCCCTTCTCTCTCTTTCCTCAATTCTCTCTCTTTCCTCCCTTCTCTCTCTTTCCTCCCTTCTCTCTCTTTCCTCAATTCTCTCTTTCCTCCCTTCTCTCTCTTTCCTCAATTCTCTCTCTTTCCTCCCTTCTCTCTCTTTCCTTCCTTCTCTTTCCTCAATTCTCTCTCTTTCCTCCCTTCTCTGTTATCATTCTTATTATTTTGGTACCTTGTTATTTTTGTTGTTTTCTTGTTATTCTATTCATGGTATTATTCTTATTATTTTGGTATGTTATTATATTTGTTTTCTAGTTGTTTTTGTTGTTATGTTCATGTTATCATTCTTATTATTTTGGCACTTATTTTTTTTTTTTTGGTTTCCTTCGTTCTTTCTTTTTTTTTTTTTCATTTCCCTTCATTCCGATTTTTTTTCTGTCCAATTGTCTAGTTCAGATTTTTGCTTTAACCACTTTTTTATTTTTTTTTAAGTGAAGGTCTGTAGAATTTTGTTTTTATTATTATTATTATTTTCGTTTTTTGCTTTACTACTACTACTACTACTACTACTACTACTACTACTACTAACTAACTAACTAACTAACTAACTAACTAACTAACTAACTAACTAACAAACTAACTAACTAACTAACAAACTAACAACTAACTAACAAACTAACAACTAACTAACTAACTACTAACAAACTAACTAACTAAGAAACTAACTAACTAACTAACTAACTAACTAACTAACTAACTACTACTACTACTACTACTACTGCTAATACTACTACTGCTACTACTACTACTACTACTACTACTACTACTACTACTACTACTACTACTACTACTACTACTACGACGACGACGACGACGACGACGACGACGACGACGACGACTATAACAACTACCACTACTATTACTACTACTACAACAATTAAACTACTACTACTACTACTGCTACTACTACTACTACTAACTAACTACACACAAACCTCGATTTCCCGGACCTCGATTTCCCGGATATCGGATTTGCCGGACAAAATCCGAGGTCCGGGGATATGTCAGTCTCGGACAATTTTTTTTTTTTTTTTTTTTTTTTTTTTTAACGTTAAAATGCCTGGTCATGTTCGAAAATTGACCAATTTTGTCCGCGGTCCGAGCGTCTCCTGTCCCCCCGGGTCAGTGTCCGCGCCTCCCCAGGTGGCAGCAGCTCAGCGGTCGTATTGTTTACATTTGGGCACACTAACATTCACGGTTCACCCCAAAAGCCTCCGTCAGTCACCTGACTCCCCCCTGCCCCTGGTGCAAGAACTTTCTGAGTTTATTAACACTTTCTGCTGCCTCCCCCCAGGTGGCAGCATGCTCAGCGGTCGATTTTTACATTTGGGCACACGACACTCACGGTTCACCTGCACTGCCTCCGTTAGTCCCCTGACCCCCACTGCCCCTGGTGCAGGAACATCTCTTGAGACTATTGAACACTTTCTGTTGCCTCCCGCCAGGTGGCTGCACGCTCAGCGGACGTAAAAGTCCGCGGCGGGGTAGTTGATATTGTCGGTTGCCGGACAGTAAATACTAGAGTAGGATAAACGTCCGGGGGTGGGTAATGGCATCGGACGTTTTTTTTTTTTTAAATTTTTTTTTACTTGCGATTCCCGGACTTTTGCGGTTCCCGGACCAGTGCTCCCCCCTATTAGTCCGGGAAATCGAGGTTTGTGTGTATTACTACTTCTACTACTACTACTACAATTAACCAACTACTACTACAATTAACCAACTACTACTACTACTACTACTACTACTACTACTACTACTACTAACACCACCACCACCACTACTACTACTACTACTACTACTGACGCTGTTTTTTCCTTGTCTAGCCATCATACACAATTATAAATAAAAAAACAACACTCACCAATCATATCAATTCAACGATCACTTTCATCACAACATTATCATACAAGCTTAATTAGATACAGAAAGGTGTCGGGTAACGAGCAAATGTTGGCAGAAACTTTGGAGGCTAATTTGCATGATATTCCCATTATGAATGTATCACTTTTTGTCTCACTTGTGCCACTGATTTCCTGTGATTGAACTTTTTTATTTTATTTCTATTTTTTTCCTATACTAATTTTACTTTGAACTCGTCGTGGTGAGGAGAGAGTGAACGTGTGTGTGTGTGTGTGTGTGTAGGTGTGTGTGTGTGTGTGTGTGAACGAGTGGGTGTGCGTGTATGGGTGTGGGTGTGTGTGTGTGTGAACGTGTGGGTGTGGGTGTGTGTGAACGTGTGGGGGTGTGGGTGTGGGTGTGTGTGAACGTGTGTGTGGGTGTGGACGTGTGTGGGTGTGAACGTGTGTGTGTGTGTGTGTGTGTGTGTGTGTGTGTGTGTGTGTGTATGTGTGTGGGTGTGAACGTGTGTGTGTGTGTGTGTGTGTGTGTGTGTGTGTGTAGAAACATTTGTATAGGTTATCTAAGCCTACAAAGAGAAACTCCTTAGATAACTACTATATATATGCCTAAAACAAGAAAGTCCTATGAAAAAAAAAATCAATGTTTTTTATAATAATTATAAATGAGGTGTTGTTGTGATGCATACGTACTAGTAAACATCATTATACTAACGTCATCAATGGTTAGAAATAGGCCATAAAACGTGTATTAGTTTATTTATTCACTTCACTATATTTTCTTAACTATATTTTGCACTTAACTCTATAACTTAACTTTATTTACATTCCCATTGACTTTGTGTACTAGTGAAGTGTTAAGATTTGTGTACTATAGGTTCTCTAAGCCTAAACAAACATAAATCCTTAGATAACTAGTATATATATGCCTAAATAAAGAACGGTTGATGAAAAAAATAATGATGCTTTTCAATAACAAATAAAAAGCAGGGTTTTTTTTTTATATACGTACTAGAATCATCATCATACTAACGTCATCAATGGTTAGAAATAGGCCATACAACGTGCATTCATTGATTTATTCACTTAACTACGGTATATTTTCTTAACTATATTTTGCACTTAACTATATAACTTAACTTTATTTTCATCCCTATTGACTTTGTGTACTAGTTAAGTGTCCTGGAAATCCCTCCTTTGTATTTTATTTATTTATTTTATTTATTTTTGTGTTCAGTTGATCTATCGTTTTGTTTTTGATGTTTTTGTTATTGTATACGTTTAGGGAGAGAGAGAGAGAGAGAGAGAGAGAGAGAGAGAGAGAGAGAGAGAGAGAGAGAGAGAGAGAGAGAGAGAGAGAGAGAGAGAGAGAGAGAGAGAGAGAGAGAGAGAAATGGGGGGGGGTTTAGGGGGGAAAAAAAGGGGGGTAGGGAAAAGGGGAGTGGTAAAGTAGTAAAAAGAGGATAGTGGTAAAGTGTTAAATAGAGAATAATAGTTAATTAGTTGTTAATTAAATAGTGGTAAAGTGGTAAATAGTTAACATAATTGGGGGTTAATTACCATAAAAAAGGGGAGACACCATTGTTAGTAGACATGGTTACTTACTGTTGACACCCCTTGGTAACTTGTGGTGGTGGTGATGATGGTGGTGGTGGTGGTGATGAGAGGGAAAGTGAGTGGGTAGGATAGAGGCTGGTGGTGGTGTTGAGGAGGAGGAAGAAGAAGAAGAAGAAGAAGAGGAGGAGGAGGACTGAAATATGAGAGGTTTTATTAAGAGAGAGGGGGGAATGCAAGGCGACATAAAGGAGGAGGAAGAAGAAGAAGAAGAAGGAGAAAGAGAGAAAGATAAAAGGAGGAGGGAGATGAATGTCAAAGAAGAGAGAGAGAGAGAGAGAGAGAGAGAGAGAGAGAGAGAGAGAGAGAGAGAGAGAGAGAGAGAGAGAGAGAGGAAGAGAGAGAGAGAGAGAGAGAGAGAGAGAGGTGGACAGGTGAAGAGGCAGCAGGTAGGTTTACTAATTAGGGAAGGAAAAAGGGAGGGAGAAAAGGGAGAGAAAAGACTTGAAAGGGTAATGGCTGGAGGCAACGTTGGTGAGAGAGGAGAGAGAGAGAGAGAGAGAAGAGAGAGAGAGAGAGAAGAGAGAGAGGGAGAGAGGAGAGAGAGAGAGAGAGAGGAGAGCTGTTCTGGTTGGTTAAAGGGTTTTCTTCTCCCATCATCTTTTAACCTCCCTTCCCTTCCCTCCATCCCTTCC
>JACEEZ010023446.1:97500-105000 GCA_016584305.1 Chionoecetes opilio | reverse complement strand
AAATGTACACTTGTGACCAAAGGCTTTATATTGAGTTCTAATTCGAAAGGCATTGCTTGTGACTGTGTTTGGTGGCAGAGTTGTGACTGTGTGTTTGGTGGTAGAGTTGTGACTGTGTGTTTGGTGTGGCAGAGTTGTGACTGTGTGACTGTTTTGGTGGCAGAGTTGTGACTGTGTTTGGTGGCAGAGTTGTGACTGTGTTTGGTGGCAGAGTTGTGACTGTGTGTTTGGTGGCAGAGTTGTGACTGTTTGGTGGCAGAGTTGTGACTGTTTGGTGGCAGAGTTGTGACTGTGTTTGGTGGCAGAGTTGTGACTGTGTTTGGTGGCAGAGTTGTGACTGTGTGTTTGGCGGCAGAGTTGTGACTGTGTTTGGTGGGCAGAGTTGTGACTGTGTTTGGTGGCAGAGTTGTGACTGTGTTGGTGGCAGAGTTGTGACTGTGTTTGGTGGCAGAGTTGTGACTGTTGTTTGTGGCAGAGTTGTGACGTGTTTGGTGGCAGAGTTGTGACTGTGCTTGGTGGCAGAGTTGTGACTGTTTGGTGGCAGAGTTGTGACTTGTGTGTTTGGCGGGCAGAGTTGTGACTGGTGTTTGGTGGCAGAGTTGTGACTGTGTTTGGTGGCAGAGTGGTGACTGTTTGGTGGCAGAGTTGTGACTTGTGTTTGGTGGCAGAGTTGTGACTGTGTGTTTGGTGGCAGAGTTGTGACTGTGGTTTGGTGCAGAGTTGTGACTTGTGTTTGGTGCAGAGTTGTGACTGGTGTTTGGTGACAGAGTTGTGACTGTGTGTTTGGTGGCAGAGTTGTGACTGTGTTTGGTGGCAGAGTTGTGACTGTTTGGTGGCAGAGTTGTGACTGTGTTTGGTGGCAGAGTTGTGACTGTTTGGTGGCAGAGTTGTGACTGTGTGTTTGGTGGCAGAGTTGTGACTGTTTGGTGGCAGAGTTGTGACTGTTTGGTGGCAGAGTTGTGACTTGTTTGGCGGCCAGAGTTGTGACTGTGTTTGGTGGCAGAGTTGTGACTGTTTGGCGGCAGAGTTGTGACTGTGTTTGGTGGCAGAGTTGTGACTGTGTTTGGTGGCAGAGTTGTGACTGTTTGGTGCAGAGTTGTGACTGTTTGGTGGCAGAGTTGTGACTGTGTTTGGTGGCAGAGTTTGTGACTGTGTTTGGCGGCAGAGTTGTGACTGTGTGTTTGGGGCAGAGTTGTGACTGTGTTTGGTGGCAGAGTTGTTTTGTTTGGTGGCAGAGTTGTGACTGTGTTTGGCGGCAGAGTTGTGACTGTGTTTGGCGGCAGAGTTGTGACGTTTGGCGGCAGAGTTTTTGACGTTTTGGCGGCAGAGTTGTGACTGTGTTTGGTGCAGAGTTGACTGTGTGTTTGGTGGCAGAGTTGTGACTGTGTTTGGTGGCAGAGTTGTGATGTATTTGGTGGCAGAGTTGTGACTGCGTTTGGTGGCAGAGTTGTGACTGTCGTTTGGTGGCAGAGTTGTGACTGTGTTTTGGTGCAGAGTTGTGACTGTGTTTGGTGGCAGAGTTGTGACTGTGTGTTTGGTGGCAGAGTTTTGACTGTGTTTGGTGGCAGAGTTGTGAGGTTTTGGAGTGACTGTGTTTGGTGGCAGAGTTGTGACTGTGTTTGGTGGCAGAGTTGTGACTGTGTTTGGTGGCAGAGTTGTGACTGTGTTTGGTGGCAGAGTTGTGACTGTGTTTGGTGGCAGAGTTGTGACTGGTGTTTGGTGGCAGAGTTGTGACTGTGTTTTGGTGGCAGAGTTGTGACTGGTGTTTGGTGGCAGAGTTGTGACTGTGTGTTTGGGGCAGAGTTGTGACTGTGTTTGGGGCAGAGTTGTGACTGTGTTTGGCGGCAGAGTTGTGACTGTGTTTGGTGGACAGAGTTGTGACTTGTGTTTGGTGGCAGAGTTGTGACTGTGTGTTTGGTGGCAGAGTTGTGACTGTGGTTTGGTGGCAGAGTTGTGACTGTGTGTTTGGCGGCAGAGTTGTGACTGTGTGTTTGGTGGCAGAGTTGTGACTGTTTGGTGGCAGAGTTGTGACTGTGTGTTTGGCGGCAGAGTTGTGACTGTGTGTTTGGCGGCAGAGTTGTGACTGTGTGTTTGGTGGCAGAGTTGTGACTGTGTTTGGCGGCAGAGTTGTGACTGTGTGTTTGGTGGCAGAGTTGTGACGTGTGTTGGCTGGCAGAGTTGTGACTGTTGTGTTTGGGGCAGAGTTGTGACTGGTGTTTGGGGCAGAGTTGTGACTGTGTGTTTGGCGGCAGAGTTGTGACTGTGTGTTTGGCGGCAGAGTTGTGACTGTGTGTTTGGCGGCAGAGTTGTGACTGGTGTTTGGCGGCAGAGTTGTGACTGTGTGTTTGGTGGCAGAGTTGTGACTGTTTGGTGGCAGAGTTGTGACTGTGTGTTTGGCGGCAGAGTTGTGACGCCCCGCAGTGCTGAAAACCCGAAAACTCCTGAAAACTGGCCTAACTAAAAGAAGAGTGTATGTATATATGCAAAACAGAGAAATGAGAAGACAGATCCAGTCAGATATTACTTTGTGTTAATTGTAAGAGAATGATGTGGATTACCCAGGGCCAGAGGTTTAATGGAACAAGACTGGAATGTTTTTTGATTATATATATTTTTTTATTTAAACAGTTATTAATCACACATGGCGTAAGTTAGTAAGTTAGTTAGATAAGTTAAGGCATTAATGCTCGTATTCGTAGTCACATACCATGATTGCTCGTGGTAATTGCTATGATTTTGTTCCATTTCTACTCAGTCAAAATTATTCACTTGATCTTGTAGCTGCCATGGAAAGTACTAGAGCAATCATACAAATTATTCACTCGATCTTGTAGCTGCCATGGAAAGTACTAGAGCAATCATACAGTACTCCTATTGCAATCACAATAGAGCTGGCATGACATATTGATTTAATTAGGACAAGACAAAAAGTGAACAATGACCACGTACAATGATGGTATGTGACTACGAATCCGGGGTTCAGTGTTGCGAGAATGTCACCCTCAGTACTCTCAACTTGGCGCCGCGATAACAGAGTAAACATGAGTGTGAATTTATCAATAAAGTTATATTATGCTGAAAATCTCTTACTTCTCCGTCCTGGTGATGTAGTGGTGATGGCGTGAAGAGGAGCGTTGAGTGTCTGATGGAGTGGTAAGGTAACACAAAGTAACAGTGTCTTGATGGAACGGTAAGGTAACACAAAGTAACAGTGTCTTGAGTTGAGGGGGCGGTAACAGTGTTGGCGTGGCGGTAAGGTACAAGTTCACAAGTTTATTGAGAAAAGTACAAGTAAACCAAAGATACAGGAAAACACACAAGGTAAGGTAACACAAAGTAACAGTGTTGGCGTGGTGTTTTACAAATTTACAAGTTTATTGAGAAAAGGGGGGGAGGGGGAATAATTACAAACAGGTGGGTGGGACAAATAAACAAGAAACAGATACAGATACAAGAATAAAAAAGTAACACTGTCTTGATTGGGGTGATGAGTGACAGGTGAACCATTACCTAAGTAGTCACCTGCAGCCCCTGGTCAGGTCAGGTCAGGTGGGTCAAGACTGGTCACCGGGTAGCGAGGCCCCGGTACCCTGGGCATTACTTTTGAATTTCTTACTATAGTGATTGCAAAACCTGTCTTGAAATGTATCATTTATACAGTACTGTTATATAGATAGCTTCTTTCCCGCACTGCTATTCTCATGCAAACATCGGTGCTGCGGTTGTTGTTGTTGGTGGAGTTGGTGTTGGTGGTGGTGGTGTTGTTGATGGTGGTGTCGGTGTTGGTGGTGGTGTTGTTGTTGGTGGTGGTGGTGTTGGTGTTGCTGCTGGTGGTGGTGGTGCTGGTGGTGTTAGTGATATTGTTGGTGGTGGTGGTGGTGTTGTTGATGGTGGTGGTGGTGGTGGTGGTGGTGTTGTGGTGGTGGTGGTGTTAGTGATATTGTTGGTGTTGGTGGTGGTGTTGTTTTAGTGCTGGCGTAGATTTATGCTGGAAATTAGATACTGTATTTCCAACTTTCAGCCCCCCTCCTAAAAACATAATTAAAAAAAGGGGAAAAAAAATCTTGATCAGCAGTAATGGTTGTTATAGTGATGAAAATTTACTTTACTTCAAAAATCTTTCCTAATAAGACAATGCTGTGCGTTAATGAGTAAGTTATGATTGATTTTATTTTCACGTTTGAGTCTATGGTGCCTGAATGTTGTTGTTTCTTATTTTAACATTGTGATAGTTTTTGTTTCTCATACACTTGATTCATATGATTGTAAGCCTTCGTATTTTTGTTATGGTGACACCTGTGATTATGGGCTCGTGTATGTGTGTGCGTGTGCGTGTGCGTGTGCGTGTGCGTGTGCGCGTGCGCGTGTGCGTGTGCGTGTGCGTGTGCGTGTGCGTGTGCGTGTGTGTGTGTGGTGTGTGGTGTGTGTGTGTGTGTGTGTGTGTGTGTGGTGTGAAAAATACACGAGCAGTGAGTCACAATTTTTTTGTACTTGCTTCTCACTTTCACCGCCTCACCCTCCTCTCCTCTTCTCTTTGCCAGGCAGACTCTTGCATAATACCTGAGCCATCTAAACCCTTCACGTCCAGATCTTTCCTTTGTCATATAAAATTGTCTCTTGTTAGCCATAAAATTACGAAAAGTAACTGAATATACCAAATTAGTTAGTTGACAAGGATACTAAACAGGTCATATCTATAAAATATTGCTTATATCCACTAAAAATTGTCTAATGGTACCCAAATTACAATGGAAATTACGTTCTGGGTCTCAAGGGATTAATGTTGATTATATTTTTGACCTTTACTACAGACCTAAATAATTGCTAAACGCCTTAGATTAAATACAAAAATAAAAAGATATTAATTAGTTTCATATTTTATTGTTAATTTGCTTAATATTTAAATCCGAAAGAGGTAAAAATACACCAAGGAGGGAGAGAAGACTGCATGATAAAAAGTAATACAATTTAGCACTCTAACAAATTAAGTAAATGAGGTTAAAGGTAAACCCAAGTAAAGGCGAGTGTTAATTACCGAGAGGAGGAAAACTTGTAAGATTAAAAACTCGATAGCAAATTCAAATTGTAGTTAACCCCTTGAGACTCAGCACGTAATTTCCATTGTAATTTGGGTACCATAAGACAATTTTTAGTGACTATAAGCAATGTTTTATAGATATGACCTGTTTAGTATCCTTATCTAGCAGGGTTGGATCAAATACTGACTTTTTACAATTGAAATACAAATACAAATACTTTCGTTTGGGATTCCAAAAATACAAATACAAATACAAATACTTTTCTTCCTAAATCTAAAAATACAAATACAATACAATACTTTTCTTCTAAATCTATAATCATTTCTTCCTAAATCTAGTATAACTCTCTCTCTGTGTGTGTGTGTGTGTTGTGTTGTGTCAATGATTTTGACTCGAAATATCAAATATAAATACAATATAAAATACTTTTTATCTGGATGCTAAAATACAAATACAATACAAATACATTAAATTGTATTTAAATACAGTTCAAATACAAATACAATTGTATTTGATCCACCCCTGTTATCTAGTATCTACTCACTAATTTGGTATATTCAGTTACTTTTCATTATTTTATGGCTAACAACAGACGATTTTTTTTATAGTAAAGGAAAGGTCTGGGTGTGAAGGGGTTAAAGAGGTTCAGAGTGAAAATTAACTGAAGAAAAAAGTTAATTACCCTGGGAAAGCATTTAAGTTCACGCGATTTTTTTTTTCACATCACAAACCACTACCGTCAATAATACTATAGTCGCCACTGCACTAATGTCGCCAGGCGCCATATATTACGAATTTTAGCATCACTACAAACTTGTATGTGTCATTAAAGAGGCATGCACAGTAGTTTATATTATGTACGTGTCTTCAGTGGCACATACAAGTCTGTAG
This sequence comes from Chionoecetes opilio, assembly GCA_016584305.1. Taxonomy (NCBI): domain Eukaryota; kingdom Metazoa; phylum Arthropoda; class Malacostraca; order Decapoda; family Majidae; genus Chionoecetes; species Chionoecetes opilio. The sequence goes on along the minus strand of JACEEZ010023446.1, from coordinate 99,070 downwards.
TGATGCTAAAATTCGTAATATTCGCCTGTAAAATATGCCCGGCGACATTAATGCAGTGGCGACTATAAGTGTTACTGACGGTAGCAACGAGCTTGAGGCAAAGAGCTACTCAGTCTATTTTTTTTTACGAGACAAAAAATCCTGACCCCTTGCTGCTTACTGACTGATATTTGATGCCAAGAGAAGGGAATACTACGCTTCTTCTAAATTTCTGTTGTATTTGATCATAGTTAACCATATTATCAAGTAAACATAGGCATCATTTTAAGCATGAGACCTTAAGATAGCATGGAATTTTTGCCTTGTAAAAAAAAAAAAGACGATGTAGCTTAAATTATCTAAGCTATCTATGTTTGTCTGGTTTTAAAGCCTTTTTTTTTTATTACTGTCGTTTATTTATATATTTATTTATTCATATATTTATTTATTATTATTATTTTTGTGTGTGTTTGTTTGATTATGCGAAGATTATGTGTTTATACCGTGAATCAAAATATAAAAACGTAATTTATATCTTTTTATATATATTTTTTTAAACCGGTGATTTTGGTAAGTAATAACTTATATAATAACAGGTTTCTTAAATACATAATATACTACCGTAGATAACAGTAAAGTCGCCAGGACAACTTTTTTTCTGTTTACAGACGAGTGGTGGCGTTAATAGTTACATTTCTACATCCATGATTTCAGGACAGTTAGAAGGGGCTATCTGGAGAGTCTGTGTCATTTTGTGTCTTCATCTGTGTCATAGTATGGCTATAAATGAACAAATGACAAAAATATCTACAAAGTGGCTACCAAGAGTAGAGTCGCCATCTAGTGTTTATTTACTGAGTGTCGTACCGCCGTCGTCGTCGCCCGAAAAAAAAATGCGTAGTAAAATTTGAAACCGTCTATACTTGCAGCTACAAAGCATAAAACAACGCTGAAACAGGGTAGATTATACAGTCATGATATAAACTACTGTGTATCATCTTCAGTGGCACATAAAAATCAGTAGTGATGCTATAATTCGTAATATTTGGCGGCTGGCGACATCACTGCAGGTGGCGACTTGACTGTTATCTGCGGTAGTTGTAAAAATGAGATGCAAGAGAATATTATTTGAGCCACGATTACGTTTTTTTTTTTTCCTGTATGCCTCCGGGTGAACATGCAATTATTACTTATTATTATTATTATTAATTATTATTATTATTATTATTATTATTATGTTGGCATGTCATTGAAAACTGAACAAAATGTCAAGTAAGTTTTGTATTGAAAGAAAAAAAAACGGGAAAAAATTGGGCAAGCATTTAAAGAGATAAAGGGGAAAATATTTATTGCATGCATGAATTACTGGGTCTTTAAATGTAATGTGTGCGTGTTCTTTTTTTATTAAAGAGAGAGAGAGAGAGAGAGAGAGAGAGAGAGAGAGAGAAGAGAGGAGAAAAAAAGTTGGGAAAACGCTAAAATAAAAAAGGAAAGTGCGTGTGTGCGTGTTCTTTTTTATTAAAGAGAGAGAGAGAGAGAGAGAGAGAGAGAAAAAAAAAAAAGTTGGGAAAACGCTAAACCAAAAAAGGAA
>JACEEZ010023446.1:87500-92500 GCA_016584305.1 Chionoecetes opilio | reverse complement strand
AGGCTTTGTAGAATCAGGAACCCGAATTCTAAAGGCTTTGTAGCATTAGGAACACGAATTCTAAAGGCTTTGTAACATTAGGAACCCGAATTCTAAAGGCTTTGTAGCATTAGGAACCCGAATTCTAAAGGCTTTGTAGCATTAGGAACCCGAATTCTAAAGGCTTTGTAGCATTAGGAACCCGAATTCTAAAGGCTTTGTAGAATTAGGAACCCGAATTCTAAAGGCTTTGTAGCATTAGGAACCCGAATTCTAAAGGCTTTGTAGAATTAGGAACACGAATTCTAAAGGCTTTGTAGAATTAGGAACCCGAATTCTAAAGGCTTTGTAGCATTAGGAACCCGAATTCTAAAGGCTTTGTAGAATCAGGAACCCGAATTCTAAAGGCTTTGTAGCATTAGGAACCCGAATTCTAAAGGCTTTGTAGAATTAGGAACACGAATTCTAAAGGCTTTGTAGAATCAGGAACCCGAATTCTAAAGGCTTTGTAGAATCAGGAACCCGAATTCTAAAGGCTTTGTAGCATTAGGAACCCGAATTCTAAAGGCTTTGTAGAATTAGGAACACGAATTCTAAAGGCTTTGTAGAATTAGGAACCCGAATTCTAAAGGCTTTGTAGCATTAGGAACACGAATTCTAAAGGCTTTGTAGCATTAGGAACCCGAATTCTAAAGGCTTTGTAGCATTAGGAACACGAATTCTAAAGGCTTTGTAGAATCAGGAACCCGAATTCTAAAGGCTTTGTAGAATCAGGAACCCGAATTCTAAAGGCTTTGTAGCATTAGGAACCCGAATTCTCAAGGCTTTGTAGCATTAGGAACCCGAATTCTCAAGGCTTTGGGTAGGAGTGTATATAATAGTAGTTTTATTATCTTCGTGTGGTGAAGCAGAAAAAGAAAAAATATATTGTCGACTGGTTGGTTGGTTTGTGGTTTGTAATTACGTGACCAAATATTTTATCTTTTTAGTTTGGTTAAGGTTTTGCAAGTGACATTGTTAAAGAGGAAAGGAAGATTGGAGGTGGATAGTATTGATTAAGTTTGTCTGTGTGAGTTGTGATTTTTTTTTTTCTCTCTTATTCGGTCCTTATTTTCTTATATTCTTATTTTTTTATGTTCCTTACGTTCTTATTTTCTTATTTTGTGTGCGCCTTAAAATTATAATCAATCAATCAATCCTTATTTTGTCTTGTTATTCTATATAGTTTTTTTCTTTTTTTTCTCTCTCTCTCTCTCTCTCTCTCTCTCTCTCTCTCTCTCTCTCTCTCTCTCTCTCTCTCTCTCTCTCTCTCTCTCTCTCTCTCTCTCTCTCTCTCTCTCTCTCTCTCTCTCTCTCTCTCTCTCTCTCTCTCTCTCTCTCTCTCTCTCTCTCTCTCTCTTATTCGTTCCTTATTTTCTTATGTTGTGTTTTTATTCCTTATGTTCTTATAATAATAAGAATAAGAATAATAATTTTCATTTTACCCGAAAGCATACAGGAAAAACATGTTCTTATGTTCTTAAATATATTCTTAAAAGTTATGTTCTTATGTTGTGTTCTTATGTTTCTTATTTTCTTATGTTCTTATGTTCTTATGTTCCTTATTTTCTTATTTTCTTATGTTCTCATGTTCTTATGTTCTCATGTTCTTATGTTCCTTATGTTCTTATTTTTCTTATTTTCTTATGTTCTTATGTTCCTCATGTCCTTATGTTGCTCTGTCTTGTGTTCCAGATATCCAGTCATGGTGTGTTCTTAGTCCTTATGTTCCTCTATCTTGTGTTCCAGATATCCAGTCATGTTGTGTTCTTATGTTCCTCATGTCCTTATGTTCCTCTGTCTTGTGTTCCAGATATCCAGTCATGGTGGGAGCTGCCAAGTATCGCCCATTTCTGCTCACTCTTCAGGGCCGCGTTCGATCTTCTTGACTTTGACATCGAGGTAAGGGACTTGTATTATTAGTAAACAAATGACGTGGCTAAGTTACCCTGTTAAGTTACCCTGGACAAGTGACGCGGCCAAGTTACCCTGTTAAGTTACCCTGGACAAGTGACGTGGCCAAGTTACCCTGTTAAGTTACCCTGGACAAGTGACGTGGCCAAGTTACCCTGTTAAGTTACCCTGGACAAGTGACGTGGCCAAGTTACCCTGTTAAGTTACCCTGGACAAGTGACGTGGCCAAGTTACCCTGTTCAGTTACCCTGGACAAGTGACGTGGCCAAGTTACCCTGTTAAGTTACCCTGGACAAGTGACGTGGCCAAGTTACCCTGTTAAGTTACCTTGGACAAGTGACGTGGCCAAGTTACACTGTTAAGTTACCCTGGACAAGTGACGTGGCCAAGTTACCCTGTTAAGTTACCTTGGACAAGTGACGCGGCCAAGTTACACTGTTAAGTTACCTTGGACAAATGACGTGGCCAAGTTACCCTGTTAAGTTACCCTGGACAAGTGACGTGGCCAAGTTACCCTGTTAAGTTACCCTGGACAAGTGACGCGGGCAAGTAACCCTGTTAAGTTACCCTGGACAAGTGACGTGGCCAAGTAACCCTGTTAAGTTACCCTGGACAAGTGACGCGGCCAAGTTACACTGTTAAGTTACCCTGGACAAGTGACGTGGCCAAGTTACCCTGTTAAGTTACCTTGGACAAGTGACGCGGCCAAGTTACACTGTTAAGTTACCTTGGACAAATGACGTGGCCAAGTTACCCTGTTAAGTTACCCTGGACAAGTGACGTGGCCAAGTTACCCTGTTAAGTTACCCTGGACAAGTGACGTGGCCAAGTTACCCTGTTAAGTTACCCTGGACAAGTGACGTGGCCAAGTTACACTGTTAAGTTACCCTGGACAAGTGACGTGGCCAAGTTACCCTGTTAAGTTACCCTGGACAAGTGACGTGACCAAGTTACCCTGTTAAGTTACCTTGGACAAGTGACGTGGCCAAGTTACCCTGTTAAGTTACCCTGGACAAGTGACGTGACCAAGTTACTCTGTTAAGTTACCCTGGACAAGTGACGTGGCCAAGTTACCCTGTTAAGTTACCCTGGACAAGTGACGCGGCCAAGTTACACTGTTAAGTTACCCTGGACAAATGACGTGGCCAAGTTACCCTGTTAAGTTACCCTGGACAAGTGACATGGCTAAGTTACCCTGTTAAGTTACCCTGGACAAGTGACGCGGCTAAGTTACCCTGTTAAGTTACCCTGGACAAGTGACGCGGCTAAGTTACCCTGTTAAGTTACCTTGGACAAGTGACGTGGCCAAGTTACCCTGTTAAGTTACCCTGGACAAGTGACGTGGCCAAGTTACACTGTTAAGTTACCCTGGACAAGTGACGTGGCCAAGTTACCCTGTTAATTTACCCTGGACAAGTGACGTGGCCAAGTTACACTTAAGTTACCCTGGACAAGTGACGTGGCCAAGTTACCCTGTTAAGTTACCTTGGACAAGTGACGCGGCCAAGCTACACTGTTAAGTTACCTTGGACAAATGACGTGGCCAAGTTACCCTGTTAAGTTACCCTGGACAAGTGACGTGGCCAAGTTACCCTGTTAAGTTACCCTGGACAAGTGACGTGGCCAAGTTACCCTGTTAAGTTACCCTGGACAAGTGACGTGGCCAAGTTACCCTGTTAAGTTACCCTGGACAAGTGACGTGACCAAGTTACCCTGTTAAGTTACCTTGGACAAGTGACGCGGCCAAGTTACCCTGTTAAGTTACCCTGGACAAGTGACGTGGCCAAGTTACCCTGTTAAGTTACCCTGGACAAGTGACGTGGCCAAGTTACCCTGTTAAGTTACCCTGGACAAGTGACGTGGCCAAGTTACCCTGTTAAGTTACCCTGGACAAGTGACGTGACCAAGTTACCCTGTTAAGTTACCCTGGACAAATGACGTGGCCAAGTTACCCTGTTATGTATTTTTTTCCTTCTTGGTTTCGTGACGCGTTTGGTGGATTGTTGTGCGCATTTATTTTTTTATTTTAGAATAGACTTAATTTTTTATTTTATTTTACTATGAGAGAGAGAGAGAGAGAGAGACCTTTTTTCTTTTTTACCTTCATATTAATGCCAAGAATACTACTACTATGCTATTTTTTTTTTTCTCTCTCTCTCTCTCTCTCTCTCTCTCTCTCTCTCTCTCTCTCTCTCTCTCTCTCTCTCTCTCTCTCTCTCTCTCTCTCTCTCTCTCTCTCTCTCTCTCTCTCTCTCTCTCTCTCTCTCTCTCTCTCTCTCTCTCTCCCTCTCTCCCCCATGACCTTGACAGATAAAACATATTGACCAACACCGAATAAACCCGCTAGCTTCAGACCACATCAATATTTGTTGTGTATATTGCAATCATATTTCTCGCCCAGTGAAAGCTACATTGTCTAACCGTCATAGTATTAAAGCCGGATTTTAACCCCTTCACGACCAGATCTTTCCTTTGCTATATATAATCGTCTGTTGTCAAGCCATAAATTTACAAAAAGTAACTGAATATACCAAATAAGCTAGTGGACAAGGATACTAAACAGGTCATATCTATAAAACATTGCTTATATTGATTAAAATCGTCTAATGGTACCCAAATTACAATGAAAAAATACGCTATGGGCCTCAAGGGTTATTTTGTTTTGTAGGAGCCACATTATCCAACCCTTATAAAGACCTTCGTTATAACGGCTACAAAACCTATACAAAAATATGTAAACTGAAATAATTAGGTGTTGTCTTACTGTATTTAGTTTGATTTACTGTTCACATGTAGTGTCTGAACAGCTACTACTACTACTACTACTACTACTACTACTTCTACTACTACTGCTACTACTACTATACTACTACTACCACTACTACTACTACTATTACTATACTACTACTACTACTGCTACTACTACTACTACTACTACTACTACTACTACTACTACTACTACTACTACTACTACTACTACTACTACTACTACTACTACTACTACTACTACCGCCCGCTCAGCTCAGTATGTAAACCTTCACTGGAGAGCTCGTATGTATGTATTTTAG
>JACEEZ010023446.1:42500-85000 GCA_016584305.1 Chionoecetes opilio | reverse complement strand
TTCGCTACGCATTTTTTTTTCGGGCGACGACGACAGCGGTACGACACTCAGTAAATAAACACTAGATGGCGACTCTACTGTTGGTAGCCACTTTGTAGATATTTTTGTCATTTGTTCATTTATAGCCATACTATGACACAGATGAAGACACAAAATGACACAGACTCTCCAGATAGCCCCTTCTAACTTTCCTGAAATCATGGATGTAGATATGTAAGTATTAACGCCACCACACGTCTGTAAACAGAAAAAAAAGTTGTCCTGGCGACTTAACTGTTATCTACGGTAGTAGTATTGTTGATTTTTAAGATCGAGCTGATTGGAAATGCCATCTATAGCTACTCTTCTATGTTCCATGCCTCTACGCACTTTCTTAACTCTAGTCTAGTCTAGGATACTTTTATTACAGAGACCCATTAACTCTGTGGTCCCTTCCCCCCCTCCTCCTCCCCCCACCCTGGAGGTTACAAGCTCATTCCTGGGATCAGCTCTGTGGCAGCAAGCAAGGGGTGTAGGAGGCAATCATTCTTGTATGTGGAATATAGATAAACTCTACGGATATACCTCGCTAGTTTTGAGTTTTTTCTTCTTCCTTCAAAAGATGTGTTGGCATTAACTTAACGCATTGAACTTATAACAAATATCAAAGAGCAATCAGAGTTACAGTACCCTTTCAGTACCCTTAAGGCCTTCACGCCCAGATCTTTCCATGGCTATATAAAATTGTATGTTGTCGAGCCACAAAATTAAGAAAAGTCACTTAATATACCAAATTAGTTAGTCGGCAAGGGTATTAAACAGGTCAAATCTATAAAATATTGCTAATGCTCACTAAAAATCGTCTAATGGTACCCAAAATATAAAGGAAATTACGTTCTGGGTCTCAAGGGGTTAAGGCCGTGGCACATGAGTGATATTTTCCGGCATCTATTGGTATTTTGCTGCCATTTGACGCCCGTGACTGGCGACTCCAATTTCTTTTCTCCAATTTTTTTGCCACCATTTGAGGCTTAGACAATTTCACAGATGGGGATGAAAGGTGGATGTAGGTAGGTATTTAGTAACAGGAACTACCACGTGTAGGTCTCCCGGCATCTTGTAGCTTCCTTATGTTCTTATGTTTGTGTGTGTGTGTGTTTCAGGAGCTCGAGTCTTTGCACTGACAATTGTGTGTGTGTGTGTGTGTGTGTGTGTGTTACCTTATTTAGTGTATTTTGGTAGATTACAGTAGGATTCTTACATTGTACATTGCACTGACAACTGTGTGTGTTGTGTTTGCAGGAGCTCGAGGAGGCTCTGCTTACCTGCTTATGTTCTTATGTACTACTACTACTACTACTACTACTACTACTACTACTACTACTACTACTACTACTACTTTCACACATAAACACACACAAGGAGGGAAATGCCTGTATGTATAAGGAAAAAGAGGTTACTAACTTTCTGATGTTCTTATGTGTGTGTGTGTGTGTGTTTGCAGGAGCTCGAGGAGGCCCTGCTTATCTGCTTATGTTCTTATGTTCTTATTACTACTACTACTACTACTACTACTACTACACATACACACACACACAAGGAGGGAAATGCCTGAACGTTTTACTAACTATGTATAAGGAAAAGAGGTTACTGACTTCTTGATGTTCTTCTGTGTGTGTTTGCAGGAGCTCGAGGTATTTTGGTAGATTACAGTAGGATTCTTGCATTGTACATTATACTAACAACTGTGTGTGTGTGTTTGTAGGAGCTTGAGGAGGCCCTGCTGACCGATGGCCTGGAGGACACGGGCAGCCCCTTGCTGGTGGAGCTGACGGTGCGCCTGGTGCTCGGCTGTCTCCCGGGCAAGGCCGTCAACGCCACCAACTACCAGAGCTACCTGAGGAAACTCTTCAAACACAAATGCCATGTAAGTCCTACCTGTGTGTCCTTATGTAGGTTTTTTTATATTTTTTTGACGTAATTTGTGATCTTATTTTATGTATCTTAACTCCTTCACACCCAGATCTTTACCTATGATATATAGAAGCCTATTATATCTATTTATATATACAGTAAAACCTCTCGTATTCGGACCCTCATTATTCGGACTTTGACATTATTCGGACCTTCTCCTTCTTCTTCTTCTTTTTTTTTTTTTTTTTTTTTTTTTTTTTTTTTTTTTTTTTTTTTTTTTTTATATAGGGGTCGAAATTTCCTAGTTATATATGCGCCTAGAACTTTTATTTATTATTATTATTATTATTTTTTTTTTTTTATAGGGGTGGACATTTCCTAGCTACATATATACATTAAACACCTAGATTTTTTTTTAATTTTTTATATTTTTTATTATACATATCCCCCCATATATAATCCCCCCATTATTCGGACCTTTGCATTACTCGGACCACTCCTTGGCCCAATTAGTCCGGATATGAGAGGCTTTACTGTATACATATAAGCTTAATTGTTACTTAAACTTAGCTCATTTCCTTCTCATTTCCTCATGTATGTATATTATGATGTTCTCTTTTTTTCCCCTCTATGCCTTCGGGTGAGAATAAAATTATTATTATTATTATAACTATTATTAATATTTACTTTTCAGGAGGATCCCACCCGAGAAAACCTGTTCGTGGAGGGCGACATGCGGTGGCTGCCCCTGCGGAGGAAGGTGGAGATCCTGCACGCCCTCTGCGACTTTAGACTAGAAGCCGAAGATGTTCTTGATCTCTTAAAAGTAAGCTGCGTAGATTTGTTATTCATTGTCATTACTTTTCTTCTTATTATTATTATTATATTGCCGAAGATGTTCTTGATCTCTTAAAAGTAAGCTGCCTATATTTGTCCTTTATTGTTATGTATTTCTATTATCATTATTATTATTATTAAAAATATGATGAAGAGACACAGGTTGAGAAGTACTTGATTTCTTAATAGTTTTGCCTTGACTGGGCTTCTTCAGAGGAAATACATTAGTTTGTTTGTTAGTTAGTTAGTTAGTTAGTTGGTTTGTTTGTTTGTTTGTTTGTTTGTTAGTTGTTTGTTTGTTTGTTTGTTTGTTTGTTTGTTGTTTGTTTGTTTGTTTGTTTGTTTGTTTGTTTGTTTGTTTGTTTGTTTGTTTGTTTGTTTGTTTGTTTGTTTGTTAGTTAGTTTGTTTGTTTGTTTGTTTGTTAGTTTGTTAGCTAGTTAATTAGTTAGTTTGTTAGTTAGCTAGTTAGTTAGTTAGTTTGTTAGTTAGCTAGTTAGTTAGTTAGTTTGTTTGTTAGTTTTTTAGTTACTTAGTTAGTTTGTTAGTTAGTTAGTATAGCTATTCATTCCTCTGAAGAAGCCTCATATATTTGTCCATTATTATTATTATTATTATTATCATCATTATTATCATTAGTGTATCATGGTATAATTGCTAACTGTGCATCATTGTATAGTGCATCAATAGTGTATCTTTGCTAACTGTCCCTCTTGGATGTACGTAATTAGCTTTTTGCGCCTTATTATATATAAATGTTAAGCCCGTAATGGAAAACACGTCTGAAGAAGGATGTTTACAGTAATATTCAGTGTATTTTTATTCTAATACATACATGTCTTCCTTTACAGAACTTAGAATCCAATAGTTACAAAACCCCTTCACGCCCAGACCTTTCATTTGCTGTTAAAAAAATTGTATGTTGTTAGCCATAAAATTACGAAAAGTAATTGAATATACCAAAATAGTTAGTTGACAAGGATACTAAAGAAGTCATATCTATAAAATAATGCTTGTGTTAATTAAAAGTCGTCTAATGTTAGCTAAATTACAATAGAAATTATGTTCTGGGTCTCAAGGGGTTAGAGGAATGGTGTTTACGGTAATAATCATTGTATTTATCCTAATCTGTACATGTCTACCTTTTCAGAACTTAGAATCCGATAGTTTAAGAGGAATATGTTTAATGTAAGCCCGTCAGGGTGGCAAGGTTGGTAGAGACATGAGCTCGCAATGTGCAGCGTCCCTGTGCATTCGGTCAGCGGTTCGAGTCCGCCTAGTTCGTGCTGACGTGGCGGCGCTTTGTATAGTCAACAACCTTGTAGTTGGTACTTGCAAAGTGTCTAGATAGGATGAAAATCTTATCTTATCTCTGTTTAATGTAATAATCAGTGTTTTATCCTAATGCGTAAATGTGTTTTATTGCAGAACTTAGAATCTGACAGTTAAAGAGGAGTGGCGTTTACAGTAATAATCAGTGTATTTTTATTCTAATACGTAAATGTCTATTTTTGCAGAACTTAGAATCCGATAGTTTAAAAGGAATGGTGTTTGCAGTAAAAATCAGTGTATTTATGTGCCTGTCTTAGATGTCCTCTCCTAATAATAATCTGTGTTTTATCCTAATATCTAGATACCTGTCTTCCTTTTCAGAACTTAGAATCCGATAGTTTAAGAGTGGAGCCCCTCGGGTATGACGACAGCGGTTCCACTTACTGGTATTTTTACGGCACCCGCCTGTACCGGGAGGACCACTCGCTCTACCACCCACACCGACGGAAACCAAAGGACAAAGACAAAGAGGACAAAAGAAAAAAGAAACGGAAGAAAAAAGGCCACAAGAATGAGGACAGCGAAGAGGAGAGTGACTTCCCCAAGGCTGTGTGGCAGGTAGGCTCGATTTTAGGGAATTTTGAAGCCTATAAACAGGAAAAACAAAAAGAAAGTAAAATGCATAGTAGTAAGGTGTGCTTCCTGACGTCACAGCCCTCGTTGCGACGAGCGACGGGTTTGAAGGCGTGGAGGACAACAAATCATTGCACCCGTATTTTGCCCGTTATACCCCATTGGGTTTTATTATGTAGTTATGCTAATTATGCAGACTGGGTGCTAATGTTGATCAAAAACTAATGTATCATGGAAAGCTAATAATCCCGTTCTGTGATATGCTCCATGTTTATTTGTCTCGCAAATTTTGAAATGGCGAAGTTTAGTGAATCATTATCTTTTTTCATTGAATTCATGAACCGTTTTCATATGCTTATTGCTATTACATGTTTATTATTATTAATTTTATAATTATGATTAATGATTATGATAGAAAATCATCATGAAAGTAGAAGTTTTTCCTTGCATTGTTATATATTAAGTTGTTATTTTTTTTTATGCTTTGTTCGAATATTTATTATTATTATTTATTATTATATTATTATTATTATAATTAATTATGATGATGATGATGATATTTAGATTGATGATGTATGTCATGTGATGCCTTTGGGTGATGATGATATGATATTGATGATATGATATATATATTATGATTATGATGATTATTAAACGTGGTTCTTTCTATTGTCCAGGTTCAGTGTTCTTCGAGTGAGACTGAACTGTTGGCGGGATGGAATGTTGGGAGGAGGTGTTCTTCCAAGCTTGAACGCAGCTTGTTGCAGACTCTTCGGGAGGACTTCTTACCAGAAATACCAAGACTCTTCCAAGAAAAAGAAAAAGTAAGCCTAATGTATCAAGCTTTAGATGAACTCAGCTGTGGGATTTTTTTTTTTTTGATAGATAGACTTGGTTACCATAAAATGATACACAATATTTACATTGGTTAAACGTTTTTTTGTGTGCAATGGCTAAGTCTGCTGAGTTGTAGTTATAATTTATGTCATTAGATGTCAGTTAGAATCTATGTCATTAGATGTCAGTTAGAATCTATCATTAGATGTCAGTTAGAATGGCAGTTAGAATCTATGTCATTAGATGTCAGTTAGAATCTATCATTAGATGTCAGTTAGAATGTCAGTTAGAATCTATGTCATTAGATGTCAGTTAGAATCTATCATTAGATGTCAGTTAGAATGCAGTTAGAATCTCATGTCATTAGATGTCAGTTAGAATCTATATTAGATGTCAGTTAGAATTCTTAGAATTATGTCATTAGAAAGTCAGTTAGAATCTATGTCATTAGATGTCAGTTAGAATCTATCATTAGATGTCAGTTAGAATGTCAGTTAGAATCTATGTCATTAGATGTCAGTTAGAATGTCAGTTAGAATCTATGTCATTAGATGTCAGTTAGAATCTATGTCATTAGATGTCAGTTAGAATCTATGTCATTAGATGTCAGTTAGAATCTATGTCATTAGATGTCAGTTAGAATCATTAGATGTCATTAGAATGGCAGTTAGAATCTATGTCATTAGATGTCAGTTAGAATCTATCATTAGATGTCAGTTAGAATCTATCATTAGATGTCAGTTAGAATCTATGTCATTAGATGTCAGTTAGAATCTATCATTAGATGTCAGTTAGAATCTATCATTAGATGTCAGTTAGAATCTATCATTAGATGTCAAAATTATTAGATGTCAGTTAGAATCTATTCATTAGATGTCAGTTAGAATCTATCATTAGATGTCAGTTAGAATCTATCATTAGATGTCAGTTAGAATCTATGTCATTAGATGTCAGTTAGAATCTATGTCATTAGATGTCAGTTAGAATCTATTCATTAGATGTCAGTTAGAATCTATGTCATTAGATGTCAGTTAGAATCTATCATTAGATGTCAGTTAGAATCTATCATTAGATGTCAGTTAGAATGGCAGTTAGAATCTATGTCATTAGATGTCAGTTAGAATCTATCATTAGATGTCAGTTAGAATGGCAGTTAGAATCTATGTCATTAGATGTCAGTTAGAATCTATCATTAGATGTCAGTTAGAATCTATGTCATTAGATGTCAGTTAGAATCTATCATTAGATGTCAGTTAGAATCTATGTCATTAGATGTCAGTTAGAATCTATCATTAGATGTCAGTTAGAATCTATCATTAGATGTCAGTTAGAATCTATGTCATTAGATGTCAGTTAGAATCTATCATTAGATGTCAGTTAGAATCTATGTCATTAGATGTCAGTTAGAATGTCAGTTAGAATCTATGTCATTAGATGTCAGTTAGAATCTATGTCATTAGATGTCAGTTAGAATCTATCATTAGATGTCAGTTAGAATCTATGTCATTAGATGTCAGTTAGAATCTATGTCATTAGATGTCAGTTAGAATCTATGTCATTAGATGTCAGTTAGAATCTATGTCATTAGATGTCAGTTAGAATCTATGTCATTAGATGTCAGTTAGAATCTATGTCATTAGATGTCAGTTAGAATCTTTAGTCATTAGAATTAGTCATTAGACTAGTCAGTTAGAATCTATGTCATAGATGTCAGTTAGAATCTATGTCATTAGATGTCAGTTCAATCTATCAGTCTTGTGTCAGTTTAGAATCTAGTCATTAGATCTGTTCTAATCTAGTTCTAATTCTAAGCTAGTCTAGATCTATGTCATTAGTTCTAGTTCTAGTCCTAATTCTAGTCAAGTCCTTGTTCTAATTCTAGTTCTAATTCTAGTCTAGTCTAGTCCTTGTTCTAGTTCTAGTCCTAATTCTAGTCTAGTCCTTGTTCTAGTTCTAGTTCTAGTTCTAGTCCTAATTCTAGTCTAGTCCTTGTTCTAGTTCTAGTTCTAGTCCTAATTCTAGTCTAGTCCTTGTTCTAGTTCTAGTCTAGTCTAATTCTAGTCTAGTCCTTGTTCTAGTTCTAGTCCTAATCCCCTTGTTCTTTTTAATAGATTCAGAGGAAGCGCATGATGGAGTTTGCCCCGAGGAGATCATCGGGTCGTGTGCAGAAGTTGAAGGAGAAGAAGGAGGAAGAGGAGAAGAAAATGGCCATTGAAATTGTGGAGCAAGAGAAGAGAAGACAAGTGGAAGAAGAGAAGAGGAAGAAAAAGAAGGAAGAGGAAGCTGTTGTAACTCCGGAAAAGATTGAAAGGTTAGTCATAATAGTCATATACGTCATAGTCATTTTTTGTTATGAATGGAGTGATGGAATGGGGTGATGTAGGTAGGAGAGGTAAAATTCCTGATGAACACCGAACTTCCTTTGGTGGACGAAACAATTTTTTTCTGGTAAGTTTTGATGTGTTTTGAATTAATCTGCTAACTGTTTCTGTCGCATATCACTTTTTTGTGTGTGTGTGTGTGATTTGCAAAAAAAATGACCAAAAAAGCAAATTGAACCTAACCTAACCTAACCGAACCGAACCTAACCTAACCGAACCGAACCTAACCTATACCGAGCATGACCTGAACATGATTTGTGACAGAAACGGTTAGCAGAAGAATTCAAAACACATCAAAAACACATCTTGACTTCTCAAACATAATCTCTTATTCATACCAAAAATAGCATGTCAAGAAAAGCGTACCTAGATTTAAAAAAGAAATAGGGAAAAACTGGTTCACAAATAGGGTAGGTCTCACGGCCTCTTGTAGCTTCCTTATTTTCTTCTCATGTTCTATATCAGCCGTGAAATCCTCATATATGACAAATCCTTCCATGTGATCGAATACACAACTCAAGTTACAACCTTTTACACAAGCACACACACATACATAAATATACCTAACATCCCTCACCTTCATATTTCTGTTACTGAAAGCTAATTAAGATGTATAATTATCTTACAGGAAAGTTGTACGGGAGATTCTAAAGGAGGAAGTGATACAGGAGAAAGCCTCGCCACCAAAGCTTCACCTCATCAAGTCACCCCGGGAAAGGAAAAAGAGCGAGGGGCAGGACTTGAAAATCAGGGACAAAATTGAGGGGCAAGACTTCAAGATCAGGGACAAATTAGAGAACTCGATGAACGTATTTGAAGTGAATGACATATCAGACCACAACGACATTTGGGAAGAGCCGGTGAAGAAGATGAAGATAGGACGAGCGAGGAAGAGCAGCAGCACAGATGAGGTGGAGGACAAGAGGCTGGAGGACAAAAGTTGGAGGACAAGAGGCTGGAGGATAAGAGGCTGGAGGATAAGAGGCTGGAGGACAAAAGGATGGAGGACAAGAGACTGGAGGACAAGAGGCTGGAGGACAAGAGGCTGGAGGACAAGGTTAAGGTGGGCAGGGTAAGGAAGCCAGGTCGAGGAAGGAAGCCGGCGCGAAAACAACCCATTTCACAAAAGCTGGTCACTGAGGAAGACTCGACTGATGAGGAGACGGAGAATGAGACTTCAAAACCTCAGGTGAACTATTTTATTGGTCATTTTATTTACTACTATTTACTACTATTATTATTTACTACTATTTACTACTATTATTATTTACTACTATTTACTACTATTATTATTTACTACTATTTACTACTACAGTAAAACCCATATAACTCTGCACGATAGGGGCTCTGGCCCTTGCCTGAGTTATTCAATGTGCCGAGTTATGCAATGTCCTCTGATATGGGTAAAAACTCAGCACAAATAGCACGCATGGATGCACCTGCATCCATCCTTGCCCGCACTTTCACCTTTTCCTGCAGGCTCAGGCTCTTCAATTTCATTCCCTTCCTGCTGGAGACACCCTTGCGTGATGGAGCTAATATCTTGATATACAGTACTGTATGATGTAATCCCAAAACATGTAAAATAGGTGGCAAAGTAAAGCAAAGGTCGGGAACCAGCGCGTAGGCTGAGCCGTGTTTTTGTCCAAGCACCGTCTTGGATTACGAATCTCAATCCAATAACACTTGCTGAAATGTGTGTTATACTACTTTGTGATATTGTTTGCAGTGTTATTATTTCGGCTCCTACCAAGCTTGTGTTTTTAAAGCAGAAACCAATCCTTTTTCAATTTCGACAAAAAACGGAATTCGTATCCAAGACGGTGCTTGGACGACATAAACACGGCTCGGCAGCTGACAGCTACTTTTATTACTATTATGTACTACTATTTACTACTATTATTATTTACTTTACTACTATTATTATTTACTACTATTTACTATTATATCTACTGAACTACTTTACTACTATTACTATTTTACTATTTTGTTCATGTTAATGCTTGTATGTTTTGCTTTCTTCTTCTGTTTATTAAAATTAAGCCGTTCACGCCCAGATCTTTCCTTGGCTATATAAAATCGTCTGTTGTTAGCCATAAAATTACGAAAAGTAACTGAATATACCAAATTAGCTAGTGGGCAAGAATACTAAACAGGTCATAGCTATAAAATAATGCTTATATTCATTAAAAATCGTCTGATGGTACCCAAATTACAATGGAAATTATACTCTGGGTCTCAAGGGATTAATGCTTGTATGTTTTGGTTTCTTCTTCTTTCTGTTTAACGTCTGATTTTCCCGTGACATCTTGTGAGGTTAGACGGCCGATGATATGCTTCCAAATATCTCTATCCGTTGCCTCTTTTTCTTCATGTATTGCTTGTGTTGTGTTGGAATTCATATACAGTAATAGTTTAGTACAGTAATACAGTTTAGGGGGTCGAAATTTCCTAGCCTAGATTTTTTTTTAATTTTTTTTTAAGGGGTTGAAATTTCCTAACCTCGAAGTTTTTTTTTTTTAGGGGTTGAAATTTCCTAACCTAGATTTTTTTTTTTTTTTTTTTTTTTTTTATATACATACTAAATACCCCCATGTATGATCACCCCATTATTCGGATCCTTGCATTACTCGGACCACTCCTTGGCCCAATTAGTCCGAATATGAGAGGTTTTACTGTATATTGGCATACCAGTGCATATACTTGAGTGCAAAAGTTATTTAGTTTACACAAGTCACCCGCAAGTTTTGATTTACACGGCATTTTTACCTTCCCCCTAATTGGCTCCTTGAATGATGGATCCACTGTAGAAATTCTCAGCTTAATGAACTCAAATTTCTCATGCAGGTTTACAGTGGACGCAAGACGAACAACTCCCTGTCATCCGTTGCGTTTTCCCTGAATAACGCCGCTGTGGTGCCCGAGCCTGCCGTCACCAATGTCAATTCCGTCACCTCGCCACCCACTAAGAAGAAGGTTAAGAGTGCACACATGTAAGTACCACACAGAGGAGAGTGAATGCTGTCCCACCACTCAGTCTACAACACTCATCATCATATTTTCATATTTTCTACTATTTTGTATTTTGTATTTTTGTCACTTTGTTATTATTGCTTACTCATAATCTGCTTTTTTTTCTTATAATTTGTTTATGAGTTCGTAAGTATTTTGTATGTATTTTACTCTTGGCCTGAAAAGTTCTGCTTATTATAAAGGTTTTTCTAAAACCTTATCTTTCTAAGTTGTAAACAAACATTATTGTATTATTGAATGCTTCAAATGTTTCATCATTATCATCATCATCATCTTTCTGTTTTAGGTCAGATTTTCCAGTAATATCGTATGAGGTTAAACAGTCAATGATACGCTTCCAACTATCTCTATCCATTGCCTCAACTTGTTCACTGTGGCCAATGCTGCCAGATCCTCTCGAACACATTTGAATCAAAGTTGTCTGAGAGATTAGTACTGTTGTCTCTCTTCTATAAACTCCATCCGTCATATGCTAATAACTTACTTTTTATATATTCATACTGAATTAGTTAGATGGTTGTTAGTTATGATTTAGATCGTGGTTTATGATGGTTTATATGGTATGGTATAGATGGTTTAGTGAAGAGTTCTGATCTTGATCTTGTCAGTGTTGATCTGGTGCCTTCGTAACTGTCCCTATATATTCTGATTTGTGTTTTTATTTATATTTGTTGCATTTTGCATTTGACCTCATGCTAGATGCCATCCAAGAATGAAAGCACAACAGTAGAATTGTGTTGTATTTGGTTTGTATATTTTGTTTCTGACTTTCATGGCACCATCTATGTTTTGAAACCTGAGTAGTTCCATTACCATGCACTACTAGTTATTAACTATTGTACCTTTAGGGTCCTGCTATTTGCTTTATACATTTTGTTTCTGACTTCAGTGGTACCATCTATGTTTGCAAACCCGAGTAGTATCGTTACCACGCACGTATGAGGTTAAACTACTAGTACAAACACTACTAGTTATTATTATTGTACTAATAGGGTCCTGCTATTTTGCTATTTGCTTTATACATTTTGTTAATGACTTTCAGTGGTACCATCTATGTATTCAAACCTGAGTTGTACCATTACCACGCACTAACAGTTGTTTTTGTTGTGCCTCCAGGGTGCTGCAGACGGAGGATGACCTCAGGACGGGATGTACAAGGTTCTGGAGCACCTGCGGGACCACGAGGACGCCTGGCCCTTCCACGACCCCGTGGAGGAGGAGTACGCGCCAAACTACTACGCCGTCATCCGCAGGCCCATGCACATCTCCCGGGTCAGTAGTAGTGGTGTAGTAGTAGTAGTAGTAGTAGTAGTAGTAGTAGTAGTAGTAGTAGTAGTAGTAGTAGTATCCGCAGGCCCATGCACATCTCCCGGGTCAGTAGTAGTGGTGGTAGTAGTAGTGTAGTAGTAGTAGTAGTGGTAGTAGTAGTAGTAGTATCCGCAGGCCCATGCACATCTCCCGGGTCAGTAGTAGTGGTAGTAGTATAGTAGTAGTTAGTAGTAGTAGTAGTGGTAGTGGTAGTAGTAGTGGTAGTAGTAGTAGTAGTAGTAGTAGTAGTGGTAGTAGTAGTATCCGCAAGGCCCATCCATGCACATCTCCCGGGTATGTGTGTCTGAATGGGCTAATTAATTCGCCACTGGCCACAAGATTAATCCTTTGTGGATTTATTGATGTAGCTTTTCAATGCTACTATTATAGTTAATCTGCAAATGTTTAGATATCACTTGTTGAGAAACATTGTTGAGACTATCTATGTTGAGAAATGTTGCATCACTAGATGGCATATTTTGAGGCCTTTTAAACCTTTTATGCACATTGTTCAGTGTTACCATTTTGATAGGTATGGTGCAGCACAGAAGTTGATATATAGTGATAGGAAGGGAAACACATGTATTTGTTCAGACCTTTTACAAACTTATGATTTTCAGATGGAGGAGCGGCTAGATGGCGGCTACTACACCAACCTGGCCATGTTTGAGGGAGACTTTAAGCTTATGATGGATAACTGTAAGCTCTACAATGGACCTGAGAGTGGTGAGTATTTCTGTGTGGTTACTGTGGTAGAAGGAAAGCTAACTTGGGTAAGACTGTCATGGCTTCACAGTAGTTAGTTGTAGCTAATTCTCTTGAACTTGAACCCATTCTCGAAACGCGTCATGTTGTCGAGAAAGGAATGAAGAAAAAATAGAATCGTTGAGAGAGTGAACGCTGACTTTGGTTTTTATTCCCGCCCCGCAGAATACACTCACATGGCCTACACGCTGGAGAAAGTGTTCGCCAAGCTCAAGGCGAAGTATCTCGAGGCCGACCTTTCCTCCGACGAAGAAATGTACATCGACATGAGTTACCAACAGGCGGCCAAGAGGAAGAACAAGAGGAGAAGCAACAGCGACGAGAAGGAGAACACACGGATAGATAACGGACTGACCAAGAAAAGAGGGCGGAAGAAAAAGAAGGTCGGAAGAAAGCCCAAGGAGAAACATAAAGACGACGAAATGAACGTCTCCTCTGACAACGACAAGGAGTGGCGAAAGAACAAATTCAGTAAAGAAAAAGACAAAGACCGGACGAAGAGTAAAGACAAACCAAAGATTGACGAATTTGAATTTTGTGATGAGAACGAGACGATGGCAATAGAAGAGGATGAGGATGATGATGATGACGACGATGAATTTCCGGAGCCTCCACTACTGGTAAGAGAAGATCCGTACCCTGAGGAGGAGAGAGGAGGAGGAGGAGGAGGAGATGGAGGGCGTGGAGGAGACGGAGACACACGAACTCCCCTCCTTTGTTGACGACTCTCACGCTGAAGAAGAAGTGGAAGAAGAGGTGATAAACGTAGTAAAGGAGGAGAGAAAAGTGCCAAAGAACAATAAGAAGAATAAAAGAGAACAAGACAGCGTAAAGAAACCGACATCAAGCGACCACATAGACGACGACGACGATGACGATGATGATATACCGGACGTGTGTATGTACTATAACAACGATGACAACGATGATGATTACCACAGTGATGATGATGGCAAGGAAGCAGGGGAAGGGAAGGGGGAGGTGAAGGAGGGGGTTGAAGGGGTAGTAGTAATAGAAGAAGAGGCACAAGAGGAGGAGGAGGAGGAGGAGGAGGAGGAGGAGGAAGAAGGAAGAAGGGGAAGTGGAAGAGAGGACTACTGACTACTTAAGTGAGAGACATAGTGAACTGTTTGGGGAAATCGATGATATTGATGATGACGAGGAGGAGGAAGAGGAAGCAGAGGGGAAAGGTGAAGAAATAATGGCCGTTAATGGAAGCGTACAAGCGGACGACAATAAGAAGCACGTAGGAAAACCACGCAGGAAAAAGAACGGCGGTAGTAACGGGAAGGACAAGGAGAAGAAGAAGCATAAACACGGGGAGAAACACGGACACCATCACCACCACCACCACCATCACCACCACCACAAGAATAAAACCAAGGAGGGGAAGCACCACAAAAAGAAGAACAAACACGCGGTAGAGAAGGACTCAAAGAAGATACTGAAGGTTGAGGATGTGTATGATTACTCTGAGGAGGAGGAGAAAATAGCGCCGGTTGAGGAGGTCGAGGGGGAGGAGAAGGCAGTGCCAGCGCCCGTTAAGGTGAAGGAAGAGGCGGGGAAGAAGAAGAAGAAGATTAAGCACCGCGGTAAAAGAGAGAAGCACGGGAAGCACCACGACAAGCAGGAACGCCACAAGGAAGGGAAGGTGAAGGAAGGGAAGGTCAAAGAAGGAAGGAAAGAGGGGAAGAAGAAAAATAGTAAAAAGAAGAAAATTCCAGCGAAAAATATGGCAGCTATTGATGCTCTGTCGGCAGCCACTGAGCAGACGCTGAAGGTGAGTGTTTGTTGATGTTTTGTTGTTGTGTTTTTGTAGGTGAGTGAGAGAGTGCCATTGTTTGTTGATGTGTTGTTGTAGGTGAGTGAGAGAGTGCCATTGTCTGTTGATGTGTTTTTGTAGGTGAGTGAGAGAGTGCCATTGTCTGTTGATGTGTTTTTGTAGGTGAGTGAGAGAGTGCCATTGTCTGTTGATGTGTTTTTGTAGGTGAGTGAGAGAGTGCCATTGTCTGTTGTTGTGTTGTTGTAGGTGAGTGAGAGAGTGCCATTGTCTGTTGATGTGTTGTTGTAGGTGAGTGAGAGAGTGCCATTGTCTGTTGATGTGTTTTTGTAGGTGAGTGAGAGAGTGTCATTGTCTGTTGATGTGTTTTTGTAGGTGAGTGAGAGAGTGTCATTGTCTGTTGATGTGTTTTTGTAGGTGAGTGAGAGAGTGCCATTGTCTGTTGATGTGTTTTTGTAGGTGAGTGAGAGAGTGCCATTGTCTGTTGATGTGTTTTTGTAGGTAAGTGAGAGAGTGCCATTGTCTGACAAGGTTATCTGTTGTTCTTTGTTGATAACCCCTTAACGCCCAGATCTTTCCTATGCTATGTAAAATTGTCATTTGTTAGCCATACAATTACGAAAAGTGACTTAATATACCAATTTAGCTCGTGGACAAGGATACTAAACAGGTCTATCTATAAAATATTGCTAATATCTATAAAATCGTCTAATGGTTAGACAGTATTGCTATAGTATTACTAGGTTTTTATAAGTACTTTGACAATCACATGGGTGGCTCAAATAGGGATTGATAATAATAATAATAATAATGAAAATACTAATACTGATCGTTGTATTGAAGTAATGATTAATCTAGCAATGCCTATCATATTTTTATCTCTTGTTGTAAGTTTTGTCTAATTTGTGGTTTTTAAGGAATATCTGAAAGTATCATGTCATTGGGAATTGGCTGAAATAGGGACTTCTATTCATTGTAACTGAAAACTGACTCTAGATTCGTGTTCAGCTTGCCCGAAAACTGCTAGGAACAAATTTTGAAGCAATTCTAATTTTAAAAAATATTGCAAATTTTGCAGAGGATTTGCCTTGTTTTTTTTGTTGAAAATTATCTGATTTTTTTCTCTGATAATTCAGACTTTCGGCTAATTCGACCCAGGCTCCCCCCAATTAGATCGAATTAGAGACGGTTTACTGTATGTTATTTTACCAGGATACTTTAATAGCCTGTTTTGAGTTTCAAAAGAAGTCTTGTTTTTATGTGTGTATGTGCTCTTGCCAGGATACTTTAATAGCCCTTCCTCTCCCCCGCAGGACATCACAACAATGCTTGACGAGTCCAACGTCCCGCGCATCAGTGAGTATTCCTCCGCCAGTAACTCTCCCTCCCGCAAAGTCACCGCGGAGGAGTTTGAGGCCATTGCTTATAAGATCGAGTCAGAGTACAGAAGAAAACTGATGATGGATGAACCGAAAGACAAAGACAAGAAAGCACATAAAAAGAAGAAGAGAAAAAGTACGGAGGGAGGAGAAGGCGAAGAACCAAAGAAGAAGAAAATCAAGAAGGAAAAGAAACCAGAAAGTAGTGATAAAGACAACTTAGATAATACCAAGGAGTTGTTCAAAGATATTAAGGACGGGAGAATAAAACCCGGGGCAATAATCAAGTCCAAAGACATTGCGAAGAAAGAGGGTGTCGTCAAAAAGGAGACAAAAAGTTCGACGGAGGGAAAACCTAAGGCAAAAACCAACCCTTTTGGGAAAATAAATAAGCAGGAACACTCAAAATTAACCACACTAATAGCAAAAGCCAAAGAATCTCGCATCGGTCTAGTGCCCAACAGTGAAGTGGGAGACAGTCCGAAGCTTAGCCTGGGTAGTATCATTCTATCCGGGGACATTGGCACGGGCATGAAATCCACCCACGAAGCCAACAGCACAGACGACGAGGAGAAATGGGAACCCAAGGAGAAATGGGATAGCCCTTTTGAGAACAGATGGGAGAAAGTGCCGGAGAAAGAAGAAGCTCCGTCTGTCAGAGAAGAAGACGAGAAGGAGGAAATCCCCGAGGTGGAGGATTTTACCGAGAGAATATGCGAAGAACCTCCGCCAACGCCACGTGCCCCGGAGATTAAACAAGAACGAGCGACTCCTAACTTAAGTGCCTGGTTCAAAGCTTTCGGCGCGCCCAAACTGTCATCCGCCGGGCCTAAAAAGATGCCGGATGATTTAATGGGCAGTCCCAAGGAGATGGATGACTCGGAAATCATCAATGTGGAGGATGAAGGGGATGTGGATGTGGGTATGCCCTGTCCCATGGATGAACCGCCTCCCTCCCTGATGCCACCAGTTAGTCCACAGCCCCCAGTGTCCCCCGAGCCACCGATCTCCCCTGGGAAACCACCGGAGACGCCTTGGTATGAGAAGCTAGACGAGAAATTGGAAGACGAACCGATTTGGAAGAAAATGAAGGTATGTTGTTTTGGTAATCCGTTTGGCAGTATTTCTTCCACTCACATCTTACATCAGGCCTTGACTATTCATTTTGTTTCAGTTCACTTGATAGACTAGTTAGTACTTACCTTGGATATCTTTTTCAACCAGGAACTAGGCTACACATCTATGATTTTCTTTGACGTCTTCTAACTGCCTATCTTTACTCTGCATGCGAGCAAATGAGATGGAAGACATTTGAAGATGAAACGGCACATTTTGTTCCGATGAATAGGCAATGATGTGGGATATTGTCTTTTTCGGACCATCACTGTTTTATATATGATGGTGAATAACACTTAGCTGCTGTTATTCATGTGCTTTGTTTTATTCAGTGTCTTTATGAAGTACACTGAAATGAAGTGTTTGAAAGTAGACGTACTTATGTATTTACTTCTTCACTATTTTATATGTATTTTTTTCAATGGTTTTTTTACACTTGGCCTGATGGAGAAGAGTGATGATGATGATATTATATTAAACAGTGCAATATCTGGACCTATAATATGCTGCTACATGTGTTATATTTTATGTGTGATAATTTCTGCTTGAGGATAATAAGACAGATCATGACACTTACTTGCATATAGAGGACATCACTGGACTCCTTAACTTATACCTCCATGAATCATAATGAGAAATATATGAGAAAGAGTTAGGAGCTGTTTTTACCTGACCATTCTTTTTCAACTCTTTCTTTTCCAAGTTACATACATGATTGAATTTTCTAATTTTTCACACTAGATGAGAGACCAAGGATACACGATTGTGGACTGCAGGATGGTAAGCGTTGCATCTATCATGACCATTATCCTCCACCAACACCCACACTTTATCATGCTTTAATTAAGGTGGCGCCCCCCAAAAAAATAATGGCGCACAAAAAAAAAAAAAAAAAAAAAAAGGTGGCGCCCCCGAAAAAAAAAAAAAAAAAAAGTTGCATTCACGAGACATAAATGTGATGTTGATGAGAATAATGGTCAATAGATGGTGAAGGGTATACTTGGTGAAGCACTGTTCCTCTTCATCACCCAACAGGGAGGGGGTTGTTACTCTGACAATTACATAGTTACCAACAGTTAGCATGACTCAGTAACAGTTTTTCTTTCACTCTTTATCAGTGTGTTTGTGTTTGAGTGTAGCACCGTAACCAGTGTGTGTGTATTCATGTTCATGATGGACAGACATTCAGTGTAGGGACTGGGAATAGCCTTGTGGGAAAGTGAGGTGGTGTTAATATCTTTCTGCACCGTCAATAACACTATAGTCGCCAGGTGAATATTACGAGTTTTAGCATCACTACAGACTGTATGTGCCACTAAAGACATGTACATAATATAAACTACTGTGCATGCCTCTTTATTGGCACATAAAAGTCTAGTGATGCTAAATTTCATAATACGTATATGGCGCCTGGCGACTATAGTGTTAATGACGGCAGGTGTTGTTGATATCTTGTAATCTTTCTCACGATAAGCACCGATTGAATTAAGAAGTAGCTTGCAATTCACCTTACATTTGTAGCGTAACACTTAACTACTCTCATCAACCATTACTTATCCTACCATACTCTCATCAATCATTACTCATGTGTCATTCACTGCTGTAATTATTCATGAGTCCTTAACCAACACATATATATTTCTTGATGACCTCAATTAAGGAAAACATTTTGCTCAAATAGCTGTGTTGAGAAATATGGACATCTCATCTCTGAAATGAAATGTGCTATTTTTTGGGGGGGTTAGGAAATTGATAGATCAGGTTGAAAGAAAATGAAGCGTCATCTTGTTAGCGCGGGCTTCGAGAGGGAGCGACACATTTTGTTAAGTGCAGTAAATCACTTAACATAATACATACATCATCATCATCATCGCATCATCATCATCCTGTTTAACGTCAGATTTTCCCGTAATGTCTTATGAGGTTAGACGGTCGATGATACGCTTCCATCGCTATCCATTGCTTCAACCTCTTCGATGCCCAGTGCTACCAGATCTTCTTCAACACAGTAATAATAATGGATAATACCTAATAAAAACAATAACAATAATAATAATAATAATGAGAGGCAGGCAGTCCATCAACTTGGAGTAGCACAAGTACAAAACGGTCACAAAACGACGGTTGATGATACGGTTCCAATTCTATTGTCGTCGTTCATCATGTAAATTTGTGGCATGAGTTAAATACGTAGTTACAAAAATGTGTTGGGGATTTAAACAACAGGATGAATGGGAGAATGCAACAGCAGGGTCATCATTGTGTTGCCTCTTTAACACCCGGGAACAGCCTAGCAGACCTTTACAGACCAAGCTTACCCGTTATTTACATTATAGCATTATTAGTATAGTTAAGAGTACATATAGCGATTATTATACATTATAATTATAGAAACCAGGATTATTATAGTGCAGACGTGCCTTGAACATACACTTGAAATTTTGAAGGGATGAGAAATTCTTCAGAGCTCTTAATCTGTGGAGGGAATCGGGAATATTCCTCGGTTGAATTGCACGTAAAAGTAAAAGTCATGACACCCATGCACGGTCTTGTTTATAAGAGTTTATTTAGATGAGCCTACCCTTCTGGAGTGAAATGTAGAGGTTAGTGTTGCTTTTCACCTATCAAAACTCATGTCCTCTCACCTCAGAATCATTCTAGACAACACATTCTACAGTACTTCCACAAAACTACTGCCATAATTGGGTGTGTCAAAACCCTACAAATTTTGATATATATTATGATTTCTAACATCCATCCAGAAAAATCCTTTAAAATTTTTTCTCATTGTTCTTATTCTTGTTCAACTCATACGTCAGCATTGCCAATGATAATACGTAATTATTATCACCATCATCATCAGCAATTATGAAATACACGGTAGATGTATTTGTACGCCTTGGTCAGGCTTGTGTCTCAGCAGTATTTGTTCATCACTTTATTGTGATTAAACCAGAACATCCAGACAAGCATAGTGTTGCATGACAGGGAAGAAAAATGAATCTAAGCTTTGCTGCTTACAAATTCTTACGACGTGTTGGAAATCAAGCTGTAAATGAAATATGTCATGCCATTAAAATAATCACCACTTATATGGCTCCACTTATATGGCTTGTCAAAAGGCTGTGTCTCCTGTGAGTCTCTGGTTGTCATATGCACAGCATGTTAGGCAACACTTGAAGCACAGTCAACCCCCTTGAAGGGGACTACACACAATAGTTTTTCTTCGTATCTCAGAAAATTTATGAAACACTAAAAAAAAAAATCCTAGCTTCTTTCACCCATAGACTATCATAGGATGAAGTTTTACGCAAACTTTAAGTAAACAGCAAAATGATTGCATAATTACAGATCCTCTCCTTTTAACTGAGTTTCGGGTAATAAGTATTGACCTCTATTTCTATGTATGAATGAAGTATAGGGCTTAGCAGGGATGTGGGGTGACAAAATGCATGAGCCTGTGTGAGCCAGTCAGGAGGCTGCTGGGCGGTGCGTTAGGGCAAAGTGTGTAGGACCGGCCCTTCTGTACGTACATACACACACCAGCTTCCTTTGTGTGGCAATGCTGGGTTTAGAGTACCACCTCAACATCCTCACACACACACACACATATCTTTAACCCCTTGAGGCCCAGAACGTAATTTCCATTGTAATTTGGCAACCACTAGACAATTTTAGTTACTATGATTAATATTTTGTAGATACAACTGTTTAGTATCCTTGACCACTAACTAATTTGGTATATTCAGTTACTTTTTGTAATTTTATGGCTCGACAACATACTATTTTTTATAGCAAAGGAAAGATCTGGGCGTGAAGGGGTTAATCATGGTTTTTATTTATTTATTATTTATTCATAATTTTTTTTTTTGCAATCAAATATAGAATGGGATTACTGAATTCACATTTAATTGAATGTAGCTGAAACTGTCAAGGTGTGGGTTTCCTACAGTACACGTGTGTGTGGCGCGTCACTGTGGTGGTGGCTCAACACTGTCCTGGGGGTTACAGGAGTTTCGTACACAAGTTGTTTCGTTCCCAGGTTTTGTTAATTGTTTCGTACACTGATTTTGAGTTTTTTCGTACATACGTACCTGGTGTCGAATCGTAACTCTAGTAATCAAGTTCAACTCTGAGCTGAGTGTACGAAAACGACTATGGTTTCATATAGACTACGAAACAACCTTTTGGTGTACGAATCTACTGGTGTACGAAACAACTGGTGTACGAACTGACTGCACCCCGTCCTGGGATATACCTCGTCAGGGTCATTAGTGTGTTCTGATAGGCTGTTTGGCACACCCTGATAAAGCTTTGCAAAACAAGCTGTTACTATTGGAATGAGGATTGGTGCTCTGTGTTTTCTGTTATTGTGATAATGATTATATTATCTTTATATATTATTATGTTATGATATTTACGATTGTTACTTATTTTTTCTTTTGCTCTTTTGTTTTGTTTATTCAATTATTTTCTTTCTGAGAATGGTGTCTGACTTGTTGTGCTCTCGTGTCTTCATGCACCTTCCCCATCCTGTCATAAAAGCTCCGTCATGTCATAAAAGTCATGTCATGTTATAAAAGTCATGTCATGTCATAAATGTCATGTCATGTTATAAAAGTCATGTCATGTCATAAAAGCTCCGTCATGTCATAAAAGTCATGTCATGTCATAAAAGTCTGTCATGTCATAAAAGTCATGTCATGTCATAAATGTCATGTCATGTTATAAAAGTCATGTCATGTTATAAAAGTCATGTCATGTCATAAAAGCTCCGTCATGTCATAAAAGTCATGTAATGTCATAAAAGTCATGTCATGTTATAAAAATCATGTCATGTTATAAAAGTCATGTCATGTCATAAAAGTCATGTCATGTTATAAAAGTCATGTCATGTTATAAGTCATGTCATGTTATAAAAGTCATGTCATGTCATAAAAGTCATGTCATGTATGAAAGTCATGTCATGTCATAAAAGTCATGTCATGTCATAAAAGTAGTCATCATAAAAGTCGTCATGTCATGTTATAAGTCATGTCATGTTATAAAAGTCATGTCATGTCATAAAAGTAATGTCATGTCATAAAATTCATGTCATGTTATAAGTCATGTCATGTTATAAAAGTAATGTCATGTTATAAAAGTCATGTCATGTTATGAAAGTCATGTCATGTCATAAAAGTCATGTCATCATAAAAGTCGTCATATCATAAGTCATGTCATGTTATAAAAGTCATGTCATGTCATAAAAGTCATGTCATGTTATAAAAGTCATGTCATGTCATAAAAGTCATGTCATGTTTTAAAAGTCATGTCATGTCATAAAAGTCATGTCATGTCATAAAAGTCATGTCATGTCATAAAAGTCATGTCATGTCATAAAAGTCATGTCATGTTTTAAAAGTCATGTCATGTCATAAAAGTCATGTCATGTCATAAAAGTCATGTCATGTTATAAAAGTCATGTCATGTTATAAAAGTCATGTCATGTCATAAAAGTCATGTCATGTTATAAAAGTCATGTCATGTTATAAAAGTCTTGTAATGTCCTAAAAGTCATGTCATGTTATAAAAGTCATGTCATGTCATAAAAGTCATGTCATGTTATAAAAGTCATGTCGTTATAAAAGTCATGTCATGTTATAAAAGTCAGTCGTTATAAGTCATGTCATGTTATAAAGTCATGTCATGTTATAAAAGTCTGTCATGTCATAAAAGTCATGTCATGTTATAAAAGTCATGTCATGTCATAAAAGTCATGTCATGTTATAAAAGTCATGTCATGTCATAAAAGTCATGTCATGTTATAAAAGTCATGTCATGTTATAAAAGTCATGTCATGTCATAAAAGTCATGTCATGTTATAAAAGTCATGTCATGTTAAAAGTCATGTCATGTTATAAAAGTCATGTCATGTTATAAAAGTCATGTCATGTTATAAAAGTCATGTCATGTTATAAAAGTCATGTCATGTTATAAAAGTCATGTCATGTCATAAAAGTCATGTCATGTTATAAAAGTCATGTCATGTCATAAAAGTCATGTCATGTTATAAAAGTCATGTCATGTCATAAAAGTCATGTCATGTTATAAAAGTCATGTCATGTCATAAAAGTCATGTCATGTTATAAAAGCTCCGTGGGCGTCATGGCAAGATTAGAGAAACCTTGAATATATAGAATGATTACAAGTATGAAAATATTGAAAAACAAAAATATCTAAATCATCATATATATATATATATATATATATATATATATATATATATATATATATATATATATATATATATATATATATATATATATATATATATATATATATATATATATATATATATATATATATATATATATATATATATATATATATATATATATATATATATATATATATATATATATATATAAAGGTTATGAGATCATTAGTCTGGTTGTTGAGCCTTGATGGATGAAGGACGGTAGGCTGGGCATGGCTAACTAAATACATGCCTGTGAGTGGACAGTCCTCAACGCTTGGAATTTAGTGTGGCATTCAACTTGAAATACCTTTGTTTTGTATCATCTCATGTATGGCGTTAAACACTTGCTGCTTTTTGCCCGTTTCCACAAAGCTACATGGGAGTCAGTGAATGAAAAAAAGTAGGCCTGATTTCTTTTAGCATTACTTTTCCAAGAACTTTGTATATCACACCATAATGTATTCTTTGGCTGTGTTCCCCATGCCATGAGGGTATTATTCACACCACTAAGGGGAAGGGTAATTTGCTTCCTAACATTCTTAGTGAGTACCGTATTTTACGGCTTATAAGATGCACTTTTCCCCTAAAAAATAACCTGAAAAATACTCATGCGTCTTCTAAGACGAATGTTGTAGGAGGTTAGCTTAGGTAGCTATTCAATTCAGCCTCTTATATGATGTAACCTCAGTACTTACCTGTTAAGAGTACTGTATTTTGAATACCATAAGACATTGAAATCAACTAATCTGTCCTCACGCTGTGATGTTTACATGATACTGGCGGGAGCCTTTCCGCCTCGGCAGATTGGTGCAATCAGCGCCAACTATCGTCTGCTAGTGTTGATGTATCATTTACCACCAGGCTGTCACACGTATCACAAGCTCTTTTCAGTCCTGGAAATTATCACCCATGGCGAATTCATCAAAACTATTTACTTATACTAAGTAAATAGTTTTAGTATATTTACTTATACTATCGCATACAAACTAGAAGTTGTACGATACGCCAAAGAACATGGGAACAGAGCAGCAGAAAGACACTGGACCACCGCCTACCGAGAGAATCGGTAGATTTTACTACCGCCTACCGGTAGAAAATCTGTTTTATTATTTTTTTCTTAGAAATTTACTTCCAAAATCAGGGTGCATCTTCCAAGATGCAGCGTCTTATAAGCCATAAAATACGGTAGTCCATCGTCAGGGAAAAAGTGAATCGTTGAGTATTTTGCATTAATAAGGAAAATAATGTGTAATGAATAATAGTAAATGAAATAATATATAAATAAAATAATAGATAATTAATAAAAAATAATAAATGTTCTCTTTTTCAACAAATATTTGTCATCCAAGGCATGAAATATAAACATTGGCACTGAAACGAAGCTAATTCTAGCTGTCCTGTGTTCACATGATAGGTATTGCACAGGAATTGTCACTTCAACTGTTGCCCTCAAGTGAATCTTGCACTTCATAACTTCATCCCAAGCAATAGGAAGCATTGGGTTTGAACAATATATAGTGAAGCACTTTTTCTGTTTAAATGTCGTGCTGTCAGATCTGTTGATGCGAAATGCTCTTCCAAATTCTGGAGTTAGAAAAATGCACAACATTTAATATTTGTTTTCAAGATATATGAAATTGTTGTTATTATTATCTTTCTTCTTTTTTATTGTTATCATCATCCTTTTATTATTTTTGTTGTTATTATTATTGTTATTACTATTATTTTTATTGCTTTTATTATTATTATTGTTATTATCATTATTACTATTTGTTATGATGACTCAAAGCAGACATCTGTTTTTGTTGTGGTTGTGTGCCACCCTACATGTTCGGGAAAAGGCCAAATTGCATGGAGGGAAAAAACACTATTATCATTATTTTATCAATGTCGTAATTCACTTTTAAACAGTTTCTTTTCTTCCACAGCCTGATGAGGAGGACGATCCATACAAATTCGAGGAGGAGGAGTTAGACCGAGCACGGGAGGAAGCGAAGAAACTCGAGGTGGAACGACAACGAAAAGCATCCGTGTCGTCGTCCGGAATGTCCGATCGCTCGCCGCTCAATCACAGCTTCGACTCGGACCGCTCCCCCGCAGCTTTCTCATCGGAGGGGGAGCGATCACCAATGACCCGATCTCCCCACACGCCTGGATTCGGCTCCAAGCAATTCTCACCAGTCCCGGAAAAGTCACCGAGTGTCCCAGTGTATTCCCCGAGATATGAAAACGCTCTGTCAAAAACTTTTCCCTCCTACGACCCGGATAAATCTAAATATCAGGCTAACGGGGCGATAAAGGTCGGTTTCTATCAAGACATGACCGACAAACCTAACGCAGACAAAAAACCCGAGAAGAACAATGCCGATCAGAAGCCAGCGGAATCCCCTGTTTATAGTCCCACTGTGCCATATATGAGTTCCTTCTACTCCAATAAAGCTGAAGCTAATAAGAAACAAAAGTCCCCAGCCGGTTATGGTAGTTTCTACAGTGCAGACGCCAATCTAGACAAGGCCAAGACTCCCAACTACTATTCGGCATCTGCTCCAGCCACGCCAACAGACAAACCGTCCCCCGCCGCCACGATAGCAGCCGAACCCACTGAGAAACCCAAGCCACAATATGGTTACTATTCTTACGACACCAACAAGCCTCTCACAGATCAGTACAAGAGCACGGGCTCGGCGCCACCGTCACAGCCGGCAAAGAAACCACCGGGCTTCTTCAGTGCGCACGATGGGCCAAAGAAACAACCGCCATCCCTTTCACCAGCCCCGCCATCTGTCCCACTCGCCACTGATCTAGCGTCACCAGTTCAAGTTGCTTTGCCAATACCAAGTCCAGTTTTACCCATTAAATCTGAAATGCAGCCACTGAAAAAGAGAGCAGCTATGGACCTAAGTGTTCAAGATTTCTCGTCACCTGTACAGATTACGCCTGTAGCAGCAAGACCGGAAGTTCCCGTCTGTGTACCTACGCCGCCTTGGACAGAACCTAAGTCTGTAGAGGACACAAATCCTCCCAGTGTTGCCGTTCCCTTCTCGCCTCACGCCCCAGCTTTGCCCGCTACCCTCGCTAATCTGTCTCAGATAGTTTCACGCATCACAGAGCCTGAATCAAGCAGACCCACCGAGAATGAGTCCAGCAAGACTCCTGCAGAATCTCAGCGACCTCTTCCCACTTACCCACCTCCAGACCCTGCCATTGTAAAAACTTTGTCATCTCCATTGTATAGTGTATCTGGAGGAGCGACTCCAACTCAGAGTCAAGTGTTAGATTTAGAGTGTAGTGGAGTAAGTTCTGTAAATGACCTGAGTGACTTGCACTCGCCGGGCTTATCGGTGCCCGGACGGCTGTCATCCACAGACCTCGCCCTCCAGCTGGACGCGGATCAGCAGCCAAACTATCACCAGCAGATCACCAGTCCTCACATGCAAACACAGCCAGGCTTGGCATCACCACAGCAGCTGTCCAAGGGGCCGCCCACACCACAGGCACAGCTGCACCCCGGCCCACCGCCTCCAGCTGCCCACCAGAAGCCCCCTGAGGTGACCCGGCCAGCCAGCCGTGACCTGCCCCCGGCGCACGTCTCGGATAAGTCCCACATGTACCTGCCACCACAGAAGAGCATTTGGAGCACCTCCTTAGCAACAAGCTTAGCCTCAAGTCTAGCATCTACTTTACCATCTAGTATCGTCACTAGTTTATCATCAAGTTTAGGTACAAGTTTGGCGACAACGTCTGTAATCGCTTCCCTTCAAAAGATGGGATCCTTACCCACCGAGCGTCTACTCGACCGTGCAGCTTTTGTCTCTCTTGCCAGTCGCACGGGACAGGCAAATCTTTTCTCTCACGAACTGTTGCCGCCGAGAGGATCCGCACAGAGTCAGGTGGGGACCGGCTCAGGCAGTGGCGGATCATCTGGAGGCAGCGGCTCAAGTGGCTCTGCAGCATCATCGGGCAGATCTGGCTCTAGTTCCAGCAGTGGTGCGGGAGGATCGGCGTCGGCAGCCAGTAATAGTGTAGAGTTGGGTATTGGGCGTTCCTATTCTAACATGATGACTGGTCAGTCTTCCCCTCTGTTTTCCCGGGCAGAAGGAGCCATCACGCCCGGGCCTCTACCGCGTCCAATATCTGGCTCTCCCTCCCCCTTCCTGTCACAGTCGCCGGGTCTGAGTGCCGCCCTGGGCCTCCCCGGGGCGCCGCGCACTCCCACTCCGGCGCACCAACAGTCTCATCAAAGTTTATCAGGATTAACTCAAAGTACTTTCCCGTCATTGACCCGTGACCCGAGAGATCCCATATCTCAGTCCCATCCATCGCTTCAGATTCCCAGTCTTAACTCAATATCTTCCAGCCAAGCACAGACTCTTGGCCACCTCAACGCTGCCAGTCTGGCATCTTACTCCAGTCGAGATTCATTGGCACTCATGAACCAGGGGAGTCGCGGTCCACTAGCCAGCGGTCTTGTGGATCCCACATCCCAGTTTTACCAGCAGTTCTTTCAACAGCGGCAGGCTCAGGAGGAGCTGTTGCTGAGAACCGCTGGAGCGCATCCCTCACAGCTGGCTGCCCACCAGTCCATGATGTTCCAGCAGGGACTCATGAGTGCAGCCAGTCTGTCCTCAGGCTACCCTCCCTCCCTCGGCCTCAGACCAGGCTCCTACCAAGGCATGAACAGGCCCTGGCTCTGAGGGCGTAATCCCACCTCAGCTTGAGATCCACCCTGGCTATAAGAATGCAGGTCTTGTTATTTTTATGTAGTTTAGTTCACGTTTTTATGGGTTACCTGTTGTCCTAGTGTTCCTTAAAGGTGGTGTCTACTTCTATCTTTTTAACTGTCATCATCACCCTGCAATATGCTGTCATGTGCAATATTATAACAGCAATTGTACAGAAATAGTTTTATGTTACAAGTGACATATCAAGTATTTTAATGCTGAATATATAGTACCATGTGATGCCATGTTGGGTAGAACTGCTCATGAACCCTTTTTTTATTACCGGTGTTGGTAGATAGATAGTGAAGAGTGCCGTGACGATGGGAACAGGACAAATCTAAGACCCTGATGGTCATTTTGAAAACCAATTTCTGCAAACTCACTGCTAAGTATACGAGTCAGCAATACAGAAATGTTTTCTCCAAATGGTAACGGAAATGAAACAGACTAGAAAACAAATGCATGAAATATTCAGCAATAATGTTCTGACCTTGTGCATTTTAGGTAAACTACAAAGTTACCACACAGACAATCAATAGTGAGTACTTTTCTGACCCCAGGCATGGACACACACATGCCTGGACTGTTAGAGGAAGGTTAGAAATACCATTACAATATCATGTCAAAAAAATAGGAAGAGCATTCGGTCAGTGGCACTGACTCTTGAGGGCGAGGTAGAGAGCAAATGTAGCACAGTCTGCCCCTCGTGGTGGCCTGAGGCAGACTGAAGGGCAACAGTGTGAGTGGGAGGCCTAGCGGAAACACACTACCAACTACTGAGGCAAGGTCGTGGCTCATGATGGTAGCCTTCTGAATTGTCACCGTTTCACTCTTCCTCTCTAACGAAACGGCCCTGATTGAGACCTGCAACCCTCCATGGCTCCTCGTCTCCATTACTCACCACCCTGTCCCTATTCCTAATGTATAATCTCCTTCCTCCAACAATTACATATCCTTCATTTGATTTAACCATCCTGCTGTAACATCCTGTTCCTCTCCCCTTCCCTCACCGTTTCACTCTTTCTCTCTAACCCCTCCCCTTTTTATGCTTTGCCATAGTGCCATATGACCTCTGATGTCTGGCACATTTCCCCTTTTTTGGCATTACAATCAATCAATCTTGACCCTTTTGAAGTAAGGAATGTGGTGACAGGGGGAAGAGTCTTTCTGTAGATACTGTATCATAACTTTATAGCTAGTTAAGGCTGGATGCAAATATCTGAAGAGGTGTTTTTCATTAGCAGTTCAAAAATATGACTACCACGCTGTAAACTAGAAGGACTAGAAAAGAGTGTTCGTGGCCATTAACCTCGAGGATTAAGTCTGATACATTTGCTTGCAGTTTTAAGTCGTGGCGTGTTTAGCGTCTCATGTCGGCGCCGCAGTGTGCTACTTACTATAGTAGCTATTTTTTTTAGCGAGGCAAAAATTCCATTCTATCTTAAGGTCTCATGCTTAAAGTTATGCCTCTATTTACCAGATAATATGGTTAACTGTGATAAAATACAACTGAAATTAAGAAGAACTGCAGTATTCCCTTCTCCTGGCATCAAATAACAGTCAGTAAGCAGCAAGGGGTCAGGATTTTTCACGTCGTTAAAAAAGCCGACATATAAGCTACAAGTTGTAGTGACACAAGTGTTAAGTAGTAAAGGAGGGTTGGCAGAGTCTCCCCACCATGGCATTACTTTACCATAGTATTACCTGTTCATTTAAGCTCCAAGTTGACTATCATTAATTAACTTTTATTCTAAGAGATTATTGCGTTTACATTTACCGAATTTCCAAGTGTATTCCACTCATACGACTATTTCTTAGGTGCTACGTAACAGTTTTTGGAAATTTTTCATTGTACGAGATTATTATTTTAACGTTTTTAATCGGGATGTATGAATGTGTGTCGGTGTAATCGTTATGGGATAGGTGAAGGGATAGACGAGTGAGATCTGGGTTTTATTGGTTTGTGAAGCCAGATTAAGTCGAAGGGAAGGCAAGGTTATAGAATCTAAGAGTTTGACGTGGGATAGGTGAAAAGATGTAGGAGTGAGATCTGTGTTTTATTGGTTTGTGAAGCCATATTAAGTCGAAAGGAAGACAGGTTATAGAATCCAAGAGTTAAATCAGGAGTAGGTGAGAGGATACATAGATACATACATCATACATACATACATACGAGGGAAAATATCGCAGTTGTTTTGAAGGATATCAGTAAGAGGGTTATAAAGATGAATAAATCTATGATACATACGGCTACTTACGGCTACTTACGGCTGCTACTTATGAGGAATAGATGTATCAGTTGAAGAGTGAAAAGTGATATATGTAAAAAGTAAATGAATATGAAATGCAGCAAGAGCAGTGAATGTGAAGAAACTTAGAGTACACGTAATCTTATGGAAACTAAAGCTAGGCATTTACAAGGCAGTATGCTAGACCTTAGAGACACATCTGATTTCCTTTATTTTGAATTTGATGCATGCATTCTGCTTTTCTCAGGTGCCGCCCCATATGTTTGAGAATTAGCCAGCTGTAGACAAATTTATTTATTGATGGAACTCATTTTTATATACATATTACCTAGTTACTGCACTGTATCCTGCTCTGAACCATCTCTAGTGTCTTGTAGGAACAGTAGACACACACACACACACCCACACCACACACACACACACACACACACACACACACACACACACACACACACACACACACACAACACACACACACACCACACACACATACACACACACACACACACACACACACACACACACACACACACACACACACACACCACACACACACACACACACACACACACACACACCACACACACACACACACACACACACACACACACACGCACACGCATGCACACGAACACCGCGCGATGGTCAGGTTGATAACGTGACGGTCCCCCATTTTGTGGGTAGGCGGTTCGAGTCCTCGCGCTCCCGAGGATTTTTCACTGACAAATATGGGCGGTTACTGTCTCCCTTGAGCAAGGGGATGGGGGTGTGTGGTGTGTCAGGTCCCAGCATTGCCCAAAGATTGGTAATAATGAGCTCCAAGCTCCACTGAGAGGGTGGAAACTGGCGATCGCGAGCCAGCTCGCGTGGACAAGACCATGGGTGAATAACACACACACACAAATACTCAGCAGACGTACAGGAGGGGAGTATTACAAAGGATTACAAAGAGGTTTACAAATTACTCTTGCTGAACTGTGAGGTCCCTTCTCCCTGTCTTAGGCAAGGTATTAGAGGCTGCAACATAAGAACATAAGAAAATAAGGAAGCTACAAGAAGCCAAAAATGAGAACATGAAAAGAGACGAGCTCTATGTCTGCCTAAGTGGAGACTAAAACATTAATCTGTCAGTTTTGAGCCAAGTGGCCTCACCAACCCTACTATCAGGCCACCAATAGAAATATACTCGCTGATAATTTTGTTGTTGCTCTCAATTACATGTGTGACGGCATCTTAAGAAATAACAGGAAAAGAAAGAGGAATATCTCTCTCTCTCTCTCTCTCTCTCTCTCTCTCTCTCTCTTCTCTCTCTCTCTCTCTCTCTCTTCTCTCTCTCTCTCTCTCTCCCTCTCTCTCTCTCTCTCTCTCTCTCTCTCTCTCTCCTCCTTCCTCTCTCTCCTCCCCCTCTCCTCTCTCTCTCTCTCTCTCTCCTCTCTCTCTCTCTCTCTCTCTTCTCTCTCTCTCTCTCCTCTCTCAAAAATAAGTTGTTTGCACGAGACACCACCTTTAAGATATTTCTCTAACTCTGGCTTGCATTATCTTGGCGGCAGCAGAGTGCAGTAAGTTAAGTTTTTTTCTTCCTTTCTTGCCAGAGAACTATTTTTGTATTTACTCAAAGCAGTATTTAAAATATTTATTTACAATCACGAAGGCATTTTCATGTACTGTTCTGTGTAACGATGTTTTATTGTGATTTTACTATTATGCAGGTAGTATTGTGAAGAGTGAAAGCTGCCGGCGGATATGTATTATATTGTTACTATTTGTTGTGCCACATGCACTGCAAGGCAGCTGACTTTGTCACAAGACTTTTGTACAAAATTGTGATTTCATTTTTTTTATAAGTTTTACATCATGTTTCCAAGCAGCTACATGGCTAAATTCTAACCTGGTGGGATGTTTCAGGAAGGCTTTTTTTCAGGTATTCACTAAGTTGTGGAGAGTTTCTTCCATAATACTCAGTCAGTACTATATAACTGTATGATGAAT
The DNA here is from genome assembly GCA_016584305.1 of Chionoecetes opilio. Taxonomy (NCBI): domain Eukaryota; kingdom Metazoa; phylum Arthropoda; class Malacostraca; order Decapoda; family Majidae; genus Chionoecetes; species Chionoecetes opilio. Next base: position 52,568 of record JACEEZ010023446.1, on the reverse strand, counting down.
GTACCTGACGACACCTATGAATGTTTGGGTCAATGGGCTGAAGAGAAGGGATGACAATGAGGAGAGTGATGTCATGGCGTGATGGATGGTGTGGTGGTGTGGTGGCTGTCGTGGCTGTGGTGGCTCTGGTATGCGTACCACTGACGGTGTGGCAGGCAACACTACCAGTACAAAACCTGCCTCAACATGTTGGCTTTTGGCACGTCATTCATAGCCTGACTTGACATGACTTATTGCGTTGGACGCCCATGGCCATAGCCTCCTGCTGGTCTGTGTCCTGAGCCTGCTAGCAAACACTTGAACTGAAGCATCATCTAGTAATAATGATTTGCAGACTTCTTTTTCATAATGTTCATAATAGCATTACATATTGATTTTTTTTTATTTGTTTCTAATAATGCTTCTTCAATTCAGAAACATATTTTTAGCTTATTCATAATGTTGAAGATTTTATACAATTGACTGAAATTTTTATGAATGTGTTTTTCTTATAGCCAATGTTTGTTAGCTCCCCTTAGTGTGTGATCTGTAACCCCAAGTCTGGCTCGCCAGCTCGTCAGTTCGTGAGCCATTGGTCAAGCAGTGGCTGGCTCTCTTTTCTACCTGCAGCATCTGAAGGTCTAAGAAATTAAGTGAGGTCTTTTTCCTATATTTACTACATTGTAGCAAAGATGTAATAGGCGACAATGTCCGCACCTTTTGTATCACAGCCTTTTACTGTACTAATATTTCAATATGGCAAAATCTGTCCCATTCTTCTGTCATCGAGGCAGGGCCCAGACCAGGGATTCTGCAGTCCATGTCATTACACATACAATATTACAAATTGAATGTCTCAATCAAAATATCTAACAAATACTCCAAACCAATTAGTCTGTAATGTGTTGAAGTTATGAAGAAGTTGGTGTCACGGCTGGTGGAGGAGAGCTTGTCACGCGCTGGTCTGATCCACCCTTTAGTCCACCACAACTCTTGCTTCCCACCGGGTGACGCATTCAGCTGCAGCAAGGGGATGTACATAGCCTATTTTTGAAATGTGTACAAATGAGGAAGTGTGTACATATGTACATATATACATATATATATATATACATATATATATATATGGAAATATAAAATAAAATCTGTTTCTATACATACAATATTGAAGTGGGTTGTATTTTTACATCCTACACTGCAACGTATGTACACGGTAAAAAAAGTATCGGTGTAATAAACGCGAAACATTATAACAACGGAACGAAGAAGTGGCAATATTAGTGGGCGAGTTTCCCCACGTTGGTGTCCCAGCGGTTGATTTGAGTGTTTACGGGGCAGGCATCGGACCCCCTGCCCTGGGCACCGATACTTTAGTTACTGTGTGTACATCAGCATGCAATGATGTCTTGATGCTGCTTGGGAAAACCTTGCACTACAAAGCAAGATCAGATACTTGGCCTAAAGTATCCCTATTACACATCTCTCAGTTTGAAATCTTTACTTTGGCACTCATCTTATAGCTACTATGATGATACGTATGCAGGTTTTGATGTTGAGAGGCCAGTAAACATTGGGTTCTGTCATGGTGCTGCATAGAGACACATTTGGCTTTGCATATGTTCAACACAAGTGGAACACATTTTCATCCCCCGCATTGTTGTAGTACTTTCATGAATGATATCTTTAGACTTTCCTGTGTCAGGGCCTCACCGACCACCACCGCCAACACTGCCGCCACTAGTCCTGCAAGGCTGCTGGGAACTCTAACTAATTATAATTACTGAATATTTTTCATATGTAATTGTTTAAACTTATGAATCTCTTTTAATTACCGAACTATTTTACCGTATATATATATATATATATATTATATATTATATTATATTATATATAATTATATAATTATACTATATATTATATATATATATATATATATATATATATATATATATATATATATATATATAATATATATATATATCATATATATAATATGCAGGGGTGGATCTTACGGTCTGAATAATCCTAGACACAAATTGGTGAATAAGAAAGCAAACAGGTTATAGAAATTTACTTTATTTAGAAAGTCTCCCCCCCTCTCTCTCTCTCTCTCTCTCTCTCTCATACACACACACACTCTCTCTCTCTCTCTCTCTCTCTCTCTCTCTCTCTCTCTCTCTCTCTCTCTCTCTCTCTCTCTCTCTCTCTCTCTCTCTCTCTCTACATACACACCATAATAAGCGAGACAACAAAGTAACGCTATCATATGTACATCACATCACACACAGTGGCGCCGCGGGTCCTCATGACGGGAAGACAATGATGGATTTCTTGGCAATCAGACAAGCGTGGTGTTCGAGACAGTCGTCAAAACAACACTTCTCGTTGTCGCGACAATGGCCGTCATGGGGGCACACCTGCCACCAAAGAAACAAAGCGTTAAGCCGCGGTCACATGAGCAATTTTTCCGTCAATATTCAGGCTGCAATTATTCAGCAAAGGCAACACCTTGCCGTGTTTTGGTCACACGGATTTTCAGAGGTAGCAATAATTTGAATGGCAATTTTGGCTTCTCAATATGTATCTGAAGAAGCGTCTTTGGAAAAAGAGGGAGAAATAGGGAGAAACTGGTTCACAAATAGGGTGGTGAATGATTGAAATGGATTCTTGTGTATGGCAAGTGCGTCAGACATAAAACATTCAACAGTCCACATCAAAGTGATCAATAATAAGTTGGTATCACCTAAAATTTTTAGTTATTAATAGACGTCAACAAAGAAAATGTATACCAGCCATAACTCATTTAAATTTTTCTTGGTGTTTTGTATCCTTCAAATCGCTTAAAAACACGTACAAGAGTGTACAGGGCTTCACAGTTCGTCTTGTAATCGGTTCTTGCCACTATGTAGCTATGTATTTCAGCTTCTGTATATTGAATCAGAGCGTGCATTAAAAATAAATGTCAAATAATATGCGTTTGTGGTGGGAATATTGCAGCAATATGTCTTGCGGAAAGACCAACATGTTGGTCATTTTTAATTGTCATTAGAACTCGCAATTATATCCGAGTTTGGGCCGCGATTGCGTTGTCGGGTGTAATATTGCCAGAAAAATTGTCTGTCTGACCGCGCCTTTAGGCTATTTGATGAGACTCAATGTAAACGCTCCTTAAATCTAAGACTCATATTCTGGTATTAGCAGACAGAAGACTTGAGTAGATCTATCAATGTTTCTATGTAGGTAGCCTACTGTACTTATGTATTCTATATACATGTTTATCCAATCTATGTATCCTTCTTTCTATCTCTCTTTCTCATTGTCTGTGTATCTGTATTGATTGTTATTAATATACTTTTGGTGAAATACATTCAACTGAATATTTGCATAGCTGGGTTCAGGATTAACATCTTAACTCTAATCTCGGCCGACAGGGAGACACACTCGCACATTAATGAAGCCACAGCAGAACACTTGTGGTGGTCGGTCTGGCGTAGGGTCTCTTGATTCTAAAAGAAGCAGTAGGGTGGGGTGGGGTCACACCGAACGTACGGGATCACCGTACGAAGGCTACAACGCGAAAATTAATTCAAATTTCGCGCCACCATGCCACCACGGATGCAGCGCCACCCTCAGTGAACTACATGCGAGCAACAGGGTAGACTTCATGACTAAGAGGTAGGGTGGGTGGTGGCACACCGAACTGGGGGATCACAGTCAAAAATTATAAAAAACCTTAAATGACCTTATTATCTGAGTAAAGTATCATGAGGGTACACATAGGTGAGCCAATTGTGAAGTTGTTTGGGCACAGTGTGCACTCTCTCAGGTAAAAATTGATTTTTTATGAATATTTTTCCACTAATAGTACGGTGTCCCCCCACACCACCCTACTCTCTAAAGGTACTCTAATCTGGCGTAGGGTCTCTATCTAAAGGTAGGCTACTCTAGTCTGGCGTACCTTGGGGCTCGGTCCCGCGTCTAATGCGGAGCGAAGGGAGGGGGGACACGTAGGACGCTCAGGACATTCTCCAGCGTGTTCTGAGGCAAAGAAAATATTATGAACAATTGATACTTACAACCTGGAAGGAGCTAGCCTGTGTATTTTTCTTAGCTTAAGTATAGAATATGGTAAAATCATGACACTAAAAATAAAGTAAAACTAACTGTCGCTTTTGATGGCAGGGCCAGTTCCATCGTCACAGCAATAGCGGGAGTCTTTAATAGGGTTGCGGCACCAATGCCTGCAGCCGTCCTGCGGCAGGGCCTGCGCCGCCACCACCATCACCACCACGCAAACACTCACCACGCTAAGCTGCTGCAGGGTAAGGCAGAGGTCATGAGGCTATAAAAAAGTATATTTTACTGTTACACACACATACATACACACACACACACACACAAACACACAAATAGCTTTTGTTATAACCCAGAAGAAAACCTGATATTTTACTTTGGAGGATTGATTAATCTAAACCACAAATAAATGTTACCATGCTGTTGGCCAGGAGTAGCAAAGAGACGCAAACTTGTGAGGTGTGCAGAGTTGTGGCTGCGAGTGTTTCCTGAATGGGCGCCGGCTAATACCTTCACGGTGGCCCGCCAATGATGTGGGAAGTGCTACTAGGTATGTTGGGTGGGCACCTGGAGGCCAGCTTATCTGGGCGAGGGCTTAACAAAGCCATACGGCTACTTTTGGCGGACTGGGGCTCTTTCCCCGTAAGCGAAGACCCCCGGGGGATTTTGTAGACTCAGACAATTTCCATGCGTGTTCTGAGGACAGAAAGTTTAGATTAATTTGAGGTGGTTACTTACACTGGAAGGTCCAGTGCCTGTGTAGTTTTATTAAGCTCTAAGTATAGAATATGGAAAAATATACCACTAACAAAATAGAAAACTAATGTCGCTTGAATTAAGAAAAAAGCAGCCAGTTTCAACGTCAGCAAAGAGTCAATTTAAATATGGGTTCGGCAACCAAATCCTAGACGATTCTGGCTGGTCCTTGGCGTCTCACAACCATCACCAACGTCTAAAAGCTTCACCCGCTAGCTTGCATCAGAAGAGAAGGTCATGAGGCAAAAAGCATTCTTCGTTACACCACATACAACACACCACACACAACACAATAGTTTTTGGTTATAACCAAAGAAAACTATTTTTACTTTGGAGGATTGATTAATCTAAACCAAAAAATGTTACTCTTCTGTTGGCCAAGGAGTAGAAGAGACCAACTTGTGGAGTGTTAAGAGTATGTAGTGCGAATGTTTCCTGAATGCAAGCTCGAGCTTTTATTCCTTCATCGTGGGCCGCAGACTGGTGGACCACTGGCGTTTTCTAGGTATTATGTTGGTCTGGGCACCTTGGGAGGGCACATAGACTATGTGGCATGCTATGGCTGAACAACCATACGATAGAGCGTTTAGTGGGTGTGGGGACATTACTTATTATTGAGGCGAACGTCCCCCCGGCATTTTGGCATTCGGTCAATATCAGAGGTTTATTGAATCGCTATGGACCTTGGAAGGTCTATTGATTTTCTAGGCTTGTGTTGAGTACTATAGGGAACATACTGATGCCAGGAAGAAACTTAAAGCATTCGTTTGACAAAAATGAAATACATAATTACCATTCCATCAAATAAAATACATAATGACTGATAATTGTAAAACAATGCTTTTACAGATTCAGGCTTCTAACAATAAAAAAAAAAAATTCATGAAATGAACTTCTTTTTATAGCAGAATATTCTGTTCTTGTGGTTTCTTCAAACTTTACCAATTTTCTAAATATGGCTTTAACATCGCCTGCTTCATTGGACATTTCGCAAGATTGATCTCTTAATTGCATTGCCCATGATTTCTCATGTGTCTTGCATTATTTTCAGAGATTGATAATTTCATCAAATGCTGCTGCTGAAGCAGACACAGGTAATACTACATAAATTTTGGCCGTCTGTAGAACTCAGGAAATGCCTCTTCATATGGACCAAGAATTTCACTAAATCTAACAGTGATTTGGGCTTTTCATTGTCACTTACATCCTTATAGCGTCTTTCTAACATGCGTTTTACAGAGTGCAGCTCATGGTTAAGATCTTCCTCATTAGCACGAAATGCATGAATAAGTCCAGACATTTTCTCAAAAGATAAGAACTCCTTACTTTGTGGATTCAGTGCCTGTAATGCTTTCATAAGTTCACATGCTTCATTATTGAAGCGCCTTGTCATTTCTGTTAACATATGATTTAGAATAGGATAGAAGAAGTTAATTCGTGTTGAATCCTTAACACTGAAATCAGAGTGTGTGTTCCCTGACTGTTTTCCAATATAATCAGTAACAACAAAATCCTGCAATTTTGTAGACAGTTTCCGTTTCTTGGTGATCTACACATTCTACACTCTGAAGTATCAAAACCATGAGCTGCTGAGTTTCTCTCAACTTCATCCCACAAAGCATCAAAAGAGGCTGGGTCTGACCGCATTTCTTCAAGGTGGGCTCTTACAGTTTCAATTAATTCTACAGCTTTTACCATGTCAAGATTGGCTGATTGTAGCAAATTTGATAACTGATTTATCCTACCAAGAATATGTGTCATAATGGCTAGCTTCATAGCAAACCCAGCATCTATTTGACCTAAAAGTCCTCTTGCATCAATAGCTCTGTCAGCATTGCAGTCATTTGATAAACCTTCTAGAACACGCAGAACGGCATTCAGTCTCTCTTTCATTACTTTGCAAGTATCATACCTGCAAGCCCATCTGGTATCTGAAAGTCGTTGTAGCTCTCTAGTTTGCTCATTGGAATACATTTCCTTTTGCACATCCAACCATTTTGCATGGACATAAGATCCACTGATGAATACATACAGTTTTTCCAATAATGAGAAGAACTGTGCAGTCAAGAGGGAGACACGTACCAATTAAGTACCAACACAAGGCATTATAGAAAATTTGTAAGGGTAGCTGGTGTAATTTAGTTATGTTCGTTGCTATTAAAAGTGATCAATAGAAAGTATATGAATTTAACTCACTCAGAGGCATGTTTCTTTCTTTCAAGCAGAGGAAAAATATTTATTGTACAGGGGGGCCACGAAAAGGTGCAACCCTATCTTATCGCTTGATAATCTGTGAAAATTTACCGATTTTGTTCTCTAGTTTCAAATTTGAACTAAGGGGAAACTAACAATGTGACCATCTAGTGAAACTGTCTTGGACATCATTCTGTAAAGCAAAAAACGTTCTGTGTCACCTACCTTTTAGAGTCAAAAGTCGTTCAGAATGACGTGCAAGCAAATAACGGCTATAGGGTGCTTACTTCAAACTATCGAAAGACAAATTTTTGTGTGAGTGACAGTTTAAGGGCCGGGGCGAGGGACGGAGGTGCTAACAACCTCACAAGAATGTCAGACTCTTACATGCGCTATAGGTGACTGACTAAATAAAGAAAATGTCAATGCCAGATATCGGTCCGGAGACCAAGCAGTTCACTCGAAGGCACAGCCAAGAGCTGGGTAAATTTCCGTATAATAGATAACTTAGCAAAATGAAATCGTGTATAAACTTTTTTTTCACCTTTTTTATTCATCTTCTCCTTATTCCTGGAATGTTGCTTGCATTAAATTTTCACTCACTGTCCCGGAATCGGCACACCTTAACGATTATCATGGTGTATGGCACGTCCTAATGCAAAAATATATACGTGGTCAAAACCTGCGATGAACGTCAAACTTGTGATGAAACAGCTTTTGGCGGGGGAGAGCGGTGTGTCCTTGCCATAAGTGCTTGGTTAGGGAGGGAGGGACAACATTCCTTGCTTCAGCAGAGACGTGTTCAAGCCTTGTGATTGGTCGAAGCTGCCTAAGCAGCGCTCAGATAGGCAACGTGATTGGCTAGTAGGATTCTCGGACCACGCCCACGCCATAGGCTTTGGAGGTGTAAGGCAGTGCAAAAGCGCCTGAACTTTCGACTGTACATGGGCTTTAGTCGGTGCCTTAGCCGGGCCGTTACAAAAGCGCCTGAAGACGGGTAAGGCGCTCTTTTCGCCTTACCTCTATGGCACTTCTCAGCATCTCCCCCCAGGGTGGGCCACAAAAGGTGCAACCCACTTATCGGTTGATAAATCTGTGAAAATTTATGATTTTGTTCTTCTGTTTCAAATTTGAACTAAGGGGACAATAACAATTGGAAATCAAGTGAAAAATGTCTTGGACAACTGAGCAAAAAAACGTTCTGTGTCACTACCTATTTAAAGACAAAATCGTTCAAAACGGTGCAAGCAAAATACCGCAGGATGCTTAACTTCAACAACTATCCACAGAAGAGCCAAATTTTTCGGTGGGTGAACAAGGTTAAAGCCGAGGGAACAGTTAACAACCTCAACAAGAATGTCAGACCTCTTAATGGCGCGAAGGTGACTGAGAAATAAAGAAAATGTCAATGCCGTGAGAGATTCGGTCGGGAGGAGCCCAAAGAAGTTCACTCGAAGGCACAGCCAAGAGCTGGGAATTTCCCGTTCCACTTAGCGAAAATCTTGTTCAATAACCTTCAGCTTTACCCATACATAATCCAGATCAAACATCAACTCACAGCAGCTGACATGCGCAAACGTGTTGTGATGTGCCAGTGGTTTGTCGAGAAGATTAGAGTTGACCCTGACTTTATGGACAATGTGTGGTTTAGTGACGAGGCCCACTTTCTGATTTTCGGCCATATCAATAGGAGGAACAATGTGTTTTAGGGCACACGGTCCCCTGATAAAGTGCTTCAGAGGCCCTTGCACTCAGTCAAATGCACAGCCTGGGTGGCCATATCATATCGAAGCACGGCATAATCGGGCCATTCTGGTTTGAGGACGACGACAATAATGCAGTAATGGGCACGAAAGAACGCTACATTGTAGTGCTTAACTAGTTCTGGAGGAGACTTGAAACTCGTCGTGGTATGAACAGGGATGAACAATGGTTCTAACAGGATGGAGCAACTCCACATACAGCAAACATCACAATGGAGTGGCTGGACGAGAGATTCCCTGACCAACTGATCAGCAGGCGTCACGAACCCGAGTAGGCCCCGCATTCACCAGATTTGAACACCACAGATTTTTACCTGTGGGGGTTCTTGAAGGACCATATCTACGAGAATCGTCCTCAATCCATTGCTGAATTAAATGAAGCAGGCCATCACCACCAAGATTAAAGCCATCAAGAAGGAAGAGTACTTCAGTGATAAACAACTTCGCTCTCCGGATCCAGGAGACGACACGGTGGTCATTTGGAGGATGTGTTAAAATAAAATCACCTCTTGTGGCAGGGACTTCGCCCCTTGAATTTTCTATTGTTATTGTGTCACCTATCAGGAAATATAGCCAATTTTAGTGTACCCTGTCTCATTAATAAATTATTGTCAAGTGAATGGGTTCCACCTTTTGTGTCCCACCCTGTATTTGAGGTCGAGGGTAAGTCATCAGTAGAAATTATTTATAATACTCCATGCATGCTCCCTCAGTCCTACCTAGTGGAACACGGCTCCCACTCCACACGGCAGCCGTGGCCAGTGGGTGGGCACTTGGGCGGGCACCGGCTTCTCGTGCGTGGTCACGTGCCCACCCAGGCCCACCCGTAGCTACGCCACTGACCAGTGGCGTAGCCGGGTCATTTCCTTCCATTACCTTTTCGTATTTTCCAATAAATCATCGGTCCTATTCTCCTGCCTCCCCCACCCCACCTTCCCATCACCGCATCCTCAAGTCTAGACCAGCTGGGCATTCTTCCTCCTTCCCCTGGGATGTTGCTATTCCCATGGGGGCGACACCCCCTTCCTCGCTCTTTTTCCTGCCTTTCTCTCTTTATTCCTTTGTTGTTATTTCTGGCATTATTATTGTTTTTGTTATTATTGTTGTTGTTATTATTACCATCATTATTAGCATGTTTCTCATTTTTCATTCCTCTAGCCATTCTTTTTCCTTTTCTTTTAGTACTTCTCCTCCTCCTCCTCCTCCTCCTCCTCTGTCCCAAGAACAAAAAAAGAAGATGGATATGTAAAAGGAGAACCACGGGAGATATACAATGTATCTTATTCACTCTCCTCCTCCTCCT
>JACEEZ010023446.1:5000-37500 GCA_016584305.1 Chionoecetes opilio | reverse complement strand
TATTGATATGTTGCATGTAAAAAGTCTTCACGCATAATATCAAATTGCGATGAGTTTAAGTGAATATAAGTTCATACATATTTCTTCAGTCTCATAATGGAATTTCTTTAGTGTATTTTACAGTTTTTTATTTGATAATATTATAGAACAAACATTCACGAAGATAACAGTGTATCATTTATACTGATATGCCATAGTCTACTGTATTCATGGAACACTTTTTTACTTGCCAATACGATTGATGATGTTATTTTTTTAACGCTAATTTAGGCATGGTGGTAATTCATTTATCAGAAAACGAAATATATCAATGGAAAGCTAATGAAAATCCGCTTCTTTCTATCGCTAGCATCTAAAATGTTTTCTCGCAGAATATTAAATGGCGAAGAGTTTAAATATATATTGAGGTCATGCATATTTCTTCACTCTCTCATAAGGGCATTTCTTTAGTGTATTTTACTGTTTTTTATTTAATAATATTATAGAACAAACAGTTACGAAGATAACGGTATATCATATGTACTGATAAACCTTAGGAAGGGAAATAGGGGTGATGTTAAAAAATGGCAGGAATCGCAAAACTGGCCTCCACTGGTCATGGGCGGTTTGGCGCGGAGCACGAGTAGCAAGTCCAGTATAGAGTAGTCTTTGGGTGGACATTATGGGGTGACGGATCTTCAGGTGATCCGAAGCACCTATCAGAACAAGGTAGTAGTAGCAGCAGTAGTGATTGTAGTAGTAGTAGTAGTAGTTGTTGTTGTAGTAGTAGTAGTAGTAGTAGTTGTTGTAGGTAGTAGTAGTAGTAGTAGTAGTAGTTAGTAGTAGTAGTAGTAGTAGTAGTAGTAGTAGTGGTTCCTTTCAGAATAAGGTCACAAGTTAAGGTAAACATAAGTAAAACGAAAAATAAAAATAATAACCAAAACGTAAGGAAGAAAAAAAAAATATAAGCCTACAGGCACTATAGGTTCAAACGTAAAAAAAATAAACAATAAGAATAATAGAAAAAGGATCACCTGAAGATCCGTCACCCCAGAATGTCCACCTGAAGATCCGTCACCCCAGGATATCCCACCTGAAGATCCGTCACCCCAGAATGTCCACCTGAAGAACCGTCACCCCAGCCCACAGTGAATGTAATTTATAAAATTAGGATAACAAATATATTCCTTTGTGTTATGCATCTTTTTGTGAAAGTTTAAAGAAAAAAATACGAGTAATATACTGTGTTCCAAAATACAAAATACATTACACTTTACTCAGTATTCCAAAATACAGTACATTTATTTCGTGAATCACGAAATCTTCAGGGATTCTTTTGTTTGGCATTTCCACAGAAAACCATTCCTCGATCTTGGAGTATTTTGTCCAATTCATCCAGTTATCACAAGTAACACACTTATGGCGTTTTCTACGGGGATCCTGATTGCAACCGAAAAAATTTCGGTTGCTCAAATTTCGATCCCTGTTCAACCATCCAGGGAAGATGATTGGCCCGACCCGCAATCATTTGTTGTTGTTGTTGTGACCGTTTGCAACCGAAAATTTTCCGATTGCAACCAAAAATCCCCCGCAAAAAACGCCTTAAACTTCACGCTTTAAAAATCTGTTTTATTGAAGCCACCGAATAACTATAGTGGAATCATCACACAACTGTGGTAGGACGCTATAGTTTGGAAGGTATTGCGTGCCATGTTCGACTGACTCCTATGACTAAATTTCTTTTAGCCCACTTACTTTTATATAGTCCTCTTACCTGACTGGAGGGTCATGACTCCTCCCTTTTACCCATTTGACCTAACCTCACTTGGAAGGTGAAGTCAGGTCAGGTCTTGACCCCACCTGAAGAACTGTCACCCCAGGTGTTGCCACCTGAAGATCCGTCACCCCAGGATATCCCACCTGAAGAACCGTCACCCTGCCAAACTCTGGGGTGACGGATCTTCAGGTGATTCCAGATCACAGGTCAGGTTAACACAACTGTCCTATATAAGGTGAACAAAGATGACTCTCCTCAGTTTAGTCCCAAACTTCCACCTGCGTGTCTTTCACTCCACAATGAAGCTGAAAGATTTTTACCGAAGTGTTCTACAGACAGAAGAAACTGCAGTTGCATTTCTTCGTGGTAATAATCTTCTGGATGCACCACAGCAAGCAGATCCGTGTCATCGATGTGGTAGTATCATGCAGGAAAAACGAAAGCGTGAGAGGTGTGGAGAATTCAGGCCTGTACTTCGCTGTCCACGTAAAGGGTGCCAAACGACACGTTCTGTTCGTCAAGGGAATGCATTCCTCCATTATACGGATATGAACAACAAATTAAACAGCAAGCTGAGTTTGAGTGATGTCTCTTGTTATGTTCTGATGTTGATGCTGATGTTATTGTTCATTAATAAATTGATTAATAAATAAATAAATTGTTATTCTCCATTAAACCCATAGTATAGCGTAGTAGCGCCGTAGACCTCATACTAAAGTATAAGCAGCCGGTAGACCGCATACTAAATTAGAAACAGGACGGTAGACCGCATACTAAAGTAGCACCGATTAATCAATCTAAACCACAAATAAATGTTACCATGTTGGCCAAGGAGGAGCAAAGAGACGCAAACTTGTGAGGTGTGCAGAGTTGTGGCTGCGAGTGTTTCCTGAAGGTCTGGTCTGGTAAGATTTGTCACCAATTCATTATTGGTGACGTGGGCCTTTACTGCTCTAGGCGGCCCACAGGTGAATTCTGCTAGTCCAAAATTGACTGGTTCAGTCCTGAAGGCGGCCGCCGCGATACCTTCACCAGTAGGCCCGCCAGGCTGGCTGGGACTCATCCCTCCCCCTCCCTCCCCGCCCACTTTTGGAAAACAGTGAAGCACTGACGCTAAAGTTTTCCTACTCTAAACAGCTGAGTTTAGGGGGGCGGGACTCTAGGCAAGCGGAGCTCAGGGGCATTCTGATGTCACATAAAAGGGTCTAAGGACATATTCAAAGATCAGGTCAGTGGTGGGTAATAGAGAATTATACAGAATACGGCAGGCATGGCCAGTGGGGGGTCACGTGCCGTAGCTACGCACCCTGCACATCCTCTCTCTCTCTCATATACGAGTATCTGATGAAATGTAACAAAAGAGTTTAATTCAGTCGTTCTTATTTGTACCAGGTTGATAAAAGTATACTGAGCCAAGGCAGCTCAAGGCCGCTGTACAAGTAGTCATACAAATTATTTCATATACACGCGGGGCTCGGGTCATTTCCTTCCATTAACTTTCGTATTTTCCAATAAATCATCGGTCCTATTCTCCTGCCTCCCCCACCCCACCTTCCCATCCCCGCATCCTCAAGTCTAGACCAGCTGGGCATTCTTCCTCCTTCCCCTGGGATGTTGCTATTCCCATGGGGGCGACACCCCCTTCCTCGCTCTTTTTCCTGCCTTTCTCTCTTTATTTCTTTCTCATACTTATTTTCTTCTTCCCTTACTGCTACTGAAGCCGCGGTTGGTGGTGATGGTAGTATAGCCTTTAGCCTTGGTAGCCTATAAAAAAGTCTATCCGCTGTTGGAAGGCGGAAAAAGCCCGCCTTCCCTCATCCCCCTAAACACCTGAGATTGGCTGGTAGGATGGTGGGCGGTGTGGTAGACTTTTTTGGAGATAAGTAAGGAGGGGGCGGGAGGGGAGACTGCTGCTAATTCTCTCTCTCTCTCTCTCTCTCTCTCTCTCTCTCTCTCTCTCTCTCTCTCTCTCTCTCTCTCTCTCTCTCTCTCAGCCTACATTTAATGAGTAACAAGGGAAATAATGTGTACTTCTTTCAACAAGTCATCAAAACATTCACGGTCCCGTTATAATCAATATATTAAATATTTCAATTCAATTTTTGAGTTGAAGGAAGACAAAAAAAACCATGTCAGGTCACAGGTGAGACTCCTCCATCAGGGAATCCCTTGGGCACACCCTCTCCACGATAGCGCGCGCGCGCGCACACACGCACACACACACACACACACGCACACATATATTCAGGAGAGGGAAGAGGAGAAGGAGGAGGAGGAAGGGTGTGGTTCTAATGCTAGGTCAGGTCACTAATTTTGACGCGGTCAACTGCGTTCGACAATTGAGATTGACATCGACTTGTGGACCGAAATTAGGAGTCCTGAGTTAATCATACATAATGTAGTATGCGTTCATATTTTCATGTTTGATGATAATCATGTGACCGCGTTTTCCTTACTACAATATTATGATAATATTAATATATTGTATAAAATATTACAATGTAAACTAAGTCACTGAAAAACGTATCGAATGATTTTCGTCCCATGGGTGCCCCAAAATTCAGTATTCAGCCAATCAGCAGCGACGGAGTCAAGATGCCCTTCCTCCACCTCATGTTGGGAGGAGCTCTTCCGCCTTCTAAGATAGTATAGACTTTTTTTTTATAGTAGTACTGTAGTAGTAGTAGTAGTATAAATAGTATATATATATATATAGTAGTAGTAGTATATATAGTAGTAGTTATAGTAGTAGTAGTATACAAGTAGCAGCAACAGTAATTTATTAATGGTATATCAAACGTTGTAAAAGGGATAATGATTGCTTTTGCATATACTGCAGAGAGAGAGAGAGAGAGAGAGAGAGAGAGAGAGAGAGAGAGAGAGAGAGAGAGAGAGAGAGAGAGAGAGAGAGGGCTCTACTTAGAAGAAAACTCACTAGTCATTCACCCCATCGTCTTGTTCATGCGAGCAGGACTCGCGATAACCAGCTATTGCTTTCCCGGAAAGAGTTTGGAGCTCATAGTGATCGCTCTTTTGGGTAATGCTGTAACAGCAGTAATAACAGTTGTAACAAAATAGTAATAGTCTGTCTGTCTGTCTGTCTCTCTCTCTCTCTCTCTCTCTCTCTCTCTCTCTCTCTCTCTCTCTCTCTCTCTCTCTCTCTCTCTCTCTCTCTCTCTCTCTCTCTCTCTTCTCTCTCTCTCTCCTGCTCCCAGCAATTCACAATATTGCTCCAAACATTTTCATAAAAAAAAGATTTTATAAAAATGGATTTAAATCACCTGCCTTGCTTGGCCGAGGGAGAAGCTCTACATTCCTTTGATCTTGGCAATGGTGGAAATCGTAAAATGACGAAAGCAATCATATCATTATCATTGTTGTCATTATCATCATTGCTTTTATTATCATTAACATCATTATCATTATTGATATCATTATGTATTATCATAAGCGTCATTATTATTATTATTATTATTATTATATTATTATTATTATCAGGCTACCATTATTATTATTGCTATTTTCTCTAGTATTATATAATCATATAATGCCGATTATTATCGTCATTATTTCTATCATTACTCACTTAGCATCGATTCCTGCCTTTGGCTATGAAACGTTTCAGTCTTATTTAAATGGTTCGTATATTCCTATGAATATCCAGTGTGTGTGTGTGTGTGTGTGTGTGTGTGTGTGTGTGTGTGTGTGTGTGACACTGTGTGTGTGTGTTATTCACCCATGGTCTTGTCCACGCGAGTCGGACTCGCGATCGCTAGGTTTACCCTCCCGGTGCGAGCTTGGAACTCATTATTACCGATATATGGGTAATGCTGGGACCACATCCCCATTCCCTTGCTCAAGGGGAGCAGTAACCGCCCGAAATTGTCAGTGAAAAATCCCAGGAACAGTGAGGATTCGAACCGGCTACCAAAGAATGGCAGGCCAGCACGCTATCAACCTGAGCATCGCGCGGTGTTTGTGAGTGTTGTGAGTGTGTGTGTGTGGTGAAAGTTTTTTGGGGACCAAAGTTAATGGCAGAATTTTTTGGGGGGGCTATGCTACCATAATTAGTCTAGTCTACTCTAATGTACCTATACTGTAATGTATTACCTAGTATAGTTCAAACTCCAAGATAAAGCTCCAGGTAGTTAGTGCGGAGTCATTAGGGAGCTTTAAAAAGAGGCTAGATAAATTCATAGATATGGATGAAAGGTGGATGTAGGTAGTATTAAGTAACAGGAACTACCACGTGTAGGTCTCACGGCCTCTTCTAGCTTCCTTATTCTATTATGTTCTTAGCAGCGAACACTAATCCTTATGTGGGGGCAAACTACAAGAGTATTCCTTATGTGGGAGCAAACTACAAGAGTATTCCTTATGTGGGGTCAAACTGCATGAATTTTCCTTATGTGGGAGGCAAACTACAAGAGTATTCCTTATGTGGGGGCAAACTACAAGAGTATTCCTTATGTGGGGGCAAACTACAAGAGTATTCCTTATGTGGGAGCAAACTACAAGAGTATTTCCCTTTTTGGGGGCAAAAATACAAGAGTATTCCTTATGTGGGAGCAAACTTTCAAGAGTATTCCTTATGTGGGAAACAAAACTACAAGGTATTCCTTATGTGGGAGCAAACTACAAGAGTATTCCCTTTTGGGGAGCAAAAATACAAAAGTATTCCTTATGTGGGAGCAAACTACAAGAGTATTTTCCCTTTTGTGGGGGCAAACTACAAGAGTATTCCTTATGTGGGAGCAAACTACAAGAGTATTCCTTATGTGGGAGCAAACTACAAGAGTATTCCTTATGTGGGAGCAAACTACAAGAGTATTCCTTATGTGGGGGCAAACTACAAGAGTATTCCTTATGTGGGGGCAAACTACAAGAGTATTCCTTATGTGGGGGCAAACTACAAGAGTATTCCTTAGGGGGGGGCAAACTGCATGAATTTTTCCCTTTTGTGGGAGGCAAACTACAAAGAGTATTCCTTATGTGGGGGAAACTACAAGAGTATTCCTTATGTGGGGGCAAACTACAAGAGTATTCCCTTTTGTGGGAGCAAACTACAAGAGTATTCCTTATGTGGGGGCAAACTGCATGATTTTTCCTTATGTGGGAGCAAACTACAAGAGTATTTTCCCTTTTGTGGGGGCAAATACAAGAGTATTCCTTAGTGGAAGCAAACTACAAGAGTATTCCTTATGTGGGGGCAAACTACAATAGTATTCCTTATGTGGGGGCAAACTACAAGAGTATTCCTTTTGTGGGAGCAAACTACAAGAGTATTCCTTATGTGGGGGCAAACTACAAGGGGTATTCCTTATGTGGGGGCAAACTACAAGAGTATTCCTTATGTGGGGGGCAAACTACAAGAGTATTCCTTATGTGGGGGCCAAACTACAAGAGTATTCCTTATGTGGGGGCAAACTACAAGGTATTCCTTATGTGGGGGCAAACTGCATGATTTTCCTTATGTGGGAGCAAACTACAAGAGTATTTCCCTTTTGGGGGGCAAACTACAAGAGTATTCCTTATGTGGGAGCAAACTGCATGATTTTTCCTTATGTGGGAGCAAACTACAAGAGTATTCCTTATGTGGGGGCAAACTACAAGAGTATTCCTTATGTTGGGGCAAAAACTGCATGATTTTTCCTTATGTGGGGGCAAACTGCATGATTTTTCCTTATGTGGGAGCAAACTACAAGAGTATTTCCCTTTTGGGGGGAGCAAACTACAAGAGTATTCCCTTTTGTGGGGGCAAAAATGCATGATTTTTCCTTATGTGGGAGCAAACTGCAAGAGTATTCCTTATGTGGGGGCAAACTACAAGAGTATTCCTTATGTGGGGGCAAACTACAAGAGTATTCCTTATGTGGGGGGAAACTACAAGAGTATTCCTTATGTGGGGGCAAAACTACAAGAGTATTCCTTATGTGGGGGCAAACTACAAGGGGTATTCCTTATGTGGGGGCAAATACAAGAGTATTCCTTATGTGGGGCAAAAATACAAGAGTATTCCTTATGTGGGAGCAAACTACAAGAGTATTTCCCTTTTGTGGGGGCAAACTACAAGAGTATTCCTTATGTGGGGGCAAACTACAAGAGTATTCCTTATGTGGGGGCAAACTACAGAGTTTCCTTATGTGGGGGCAAAACTACAAGAGTATTCCTATGTGGGGGCAAACTACAAGAGTATTTCCCTTTTGTGGGAGCAAACTACAAGAGTATTCCTTATGTGGGGGCAAACTACAAGAGTATTCCTTATGTGGGAGCAAACTACAAGAGTATTCCTTATGTGGGGGCAAACTACAAGAGTATTCCTTATGTGGGGGCAAACTACAAGAGTATTCCTTATGTGGGGGCAAACTACAAGAGTATTCCTTATGTGGGGGCAAACTACAAGAGTATTCCTTATGTGGGGGCAAACTACAAGAGTATTCCTTATGTGGGGGCAAACTACAAGAGTATTCCTTATGTGGGGGCAAACTACAAGAGTATTCCTTATGTGGGGGCAAACTGCATGATTTTTCCTTATGTGGGACCATGGCCCCGGTGCAGAGCTGAGCAGTATTTGAATACATTTGTGTATTTAGAAATGTATTTATAAATACATTGGTTGTCATGTATTTAAATCCATTATTTAAATACTTTTATGAGTATGTAAATACATTGTATTTAATTAAATTTAATATAAAAATTTTAATACCTTTTTATCAGTTAATTTAGTCATAAACCCGCCCAACTATCTGGCAACCCTGATGTTACAGTGAACCACTGACAAGGAAATGTCCTGATTTCAAGGAAATTTATGCTTGAGAAGGAAATTTCTAAGGAAACTCAAAATATAAGGAAATTAATTTATTTCAGACCTGTTAAAATGTGTGTGAATTAAAAATATATTTACAAATGTATTTAAATAAAATTGATGTATATAGTATTTAGTATTCAAATACATTCGTAAAATATATTTAGTATTTAAATACATTTCTCCCATGTATTTAGTATTTAATATTTAAATACATTCGTAAAATGTATTTAGTATTTAGTATTTAGTATTTAGTATTTAAAACATTTCTCCCATGTATTTAGTATTTAGTATTTAAATACATTCAATGTATTTAGTGCCCAGCTCTGCCCCGGTGGCCCCTCCTAAATCCGCCAGTGTATGGAAACAAGCAGTACAAGCAATATATAATTTTTTTTTTTTGTGTGGGGGGAGCCAAACTACACAACTTTTCTTTTTCTTGGGATAACCATGGTCCCGGATGCCCCCCCCCCCCTCCGCCCCTAGTCAGAATCCACCAGTGCCCACGAGCCTACACCTCCACCCATGACCTTCCACTCGAGCCTCTCAACATGAATTTTAGTCTGTTTTCACTGCCCCTCCACCGCACCATGTAATATAAAGAGTGTAGTAGCAGGAAGTGTATGGCAGAGGGGTTGGAGTTGAGAGTAACCAAACACTGGGGATAAATATGCTTTGGGTCTGATGAATCCTAGACACAGAAATTGGTGAATAAGAAAGCAAACAGTTTATGCAAGTTTACTTTATTAAGAAAGTTTTGCCCCCCCCCCCCCCCCCTCCCTCTCTCTCTCTGTACATACACACCATAATAAGCGAGACAACAAATTAACAGTCATACATCACACACACACACACAGTGGCGCAGTCTTCAAGACGGGAAGAGAAGGAGACATCCAGGGCTCAGGGACACATGGAGATCAGTGTCTATTAAATCGTACAAGTGTGGTGTTCGAGGCAGGCGTCAAAACAACACTTCTCGTTTTTGCGACACTGGCCGTCATGGGCGCACACCTGCAACCAAAGAAACAAAGCGTTAGGCTATTTGATGAGACTCAATGTAAACGCTCCTTAAATCTAAGACTCATATTCTGGTATTAGCAGACAGAAGACTTGAGTAGATTTATCAATGTTTCTATGTTGGTACTGTACTTATGTATTCTATATACATGTTTATCCAATCTATGTATCCTTCTTTCTATCTCTCTTTCTCATTGTCTGTGTATCTGTATTGATTGTTATTAATATACTTTTGGTGAAATACATTCAACTGAATATTTGCATAGCTGGGTTCAGGATTAACATCTTAATTCTAATCTCGGCCGACAGGGAGACACACTCGCACATTAATGAAGCCACAGCAGAACACTTGTGGTGGTCGGTCTGGCGTAGGGTCTCTTGATTCTAAAAGAAGCAGTACTCTCTAAAGGTACTCTAATCTGGCGTAGGGTCTCTTATCTAAAGGTAGGCTACTCTAGTCTGGCGTACCTTGGGGCTCGGTTCAGGACACTCATCACGCACAGGACATTTTCCATCGTGTACTGAAAAATGCAAAGAAAATATTAGGAACAATTGATACTTTCAACCTGGAAGGAGCTAGCCTGTGTATTTTTATTAGCTTAAGTATAGAATATGGTAAAATCATGAAAAACTAAAAATAAAGTAAAACTAACCCTCGTATTCTCCCACGCCAGTTCCAGTGTCACAGCAATAGACGGCTTCGGGATCTTCAATGAGGGGGTTAGGGCACCAAAGCCTGCAGCCGTCCTGCGGCAGGGCCTGCGCCGCCACCACCATCACCACCACGCAAACACTCACCACGCTAAGCTGCTGCAGGGTAAGGCAGAGGTCATGCGGCTATAAAAAAAGTATCACACACACACACACACACAAATAGCTTTTGTTATAACCCAGAAGAAAACCTGATATTTGACTTTGGAGGATTGATTAATCTAAACTACAAATAAATGTCACCAATTTACCATGTTGTTGGCCAAGGAGTAGCAAAGAGACGCAAACTTGTGAGGTGTGCAGAGTTGTGGCTGCGAGTGTTTCCTGAAGGCGGCCGCCGCGCTTATATACCTTCACCAGTAGGCCCGCCAGGCTGGCTGGGACTCATCCCTCCCCCCTCCCTCCCCGCCCACTTTTGGAAAACAGTGAAGCACTGACGCTAAAGTTTTCCTACTCTAAACAGCTGAGTTTAGGGGGGCGGGACTCTAGGCAAGCGGAGCTCAGGGGCATTCTGATGTCACATAAAAGGGTCTAAGGACATATTCAAAGATCAGGTCAGTGGTGGGTAATAGAGAATTATACAGAATACGGCAGGCATGGCCAGTGGGGGGTCACGTGCCGTAGCTACGGACCCTGCACATCCTCTCTCTCTCTCTCTCTCTCCCTCTCTTATACGAGTATCTGATGAAATGTAACAAAAGAGTTTAATTCAGTCGTTCTTATTTGTACCAGGTTGATAAAAGTATACTGAGCCAAGGCAGCTCAAGGCCGCTCGCTGTACAAGTAGTCATACAAATTATATCATATACACGCGGGGCTCGGGTCATTTCCTTCCATTAACTTTCGTATTTTCCAATAAATCATCGGTCCTATTCTCCTGCCTCCCCCACCCCACCTTCCCATCCCCGCATCCTCAAGTCTAGACCAGCTGGGCATTCTTCCTCCTTCCCCTGGGATGTTGCTATTCCCATGGGGGCGACACCCCCTTCCTCGCTCTTTTTCCTGCCTTTCTCTCTTTATTTCTTTCTCATACTTATTTTCTTCTTCCCTTACTGCTACTGAAGCCGCGGTTGGTGGTGATAGTAGTAGTAGTAGTAGTAGTAGTAGTAGTGGTAGTAGTAGTAGTGGTAGTAGTAGTAGTGGTAGTAGCGGTTGGTGGTGATAGTAGTAGTAGTAGTAGTAGTAGGAGTAGTAGTAGTAGTAGTGGTAGTAGTAGTAGTAGTAGTAGTAGTAGTAGTAGTAGTAGTAGTGGTAGTAGTAGTAGTAGTAGTAGTGGTAGTAGTAGTAGCAGTAGTAGTAGTAGTAGTAGTAGTAGTAGTAGTGGTAGTAGTAGTAGTAGTAGTAGTAGTAGTATAGTAGTAGTAGTATAGTAGTGTAGTAGTAGTCAGTAGTGGTAGTAGTGGTAGTTAGAGTAGTAGTAGTAGTAGTGGTATAGTAGTAGTAGTAGTAGTAGTAGTAGGTAGTAGTAGTAGTGTGGTAGTAGTAGTAGTAGTAGTAGTAGTAGTAGGGGTAGTTGTAGTAGTAGTGGTAGTAGTAAGTAGTAGTAGTAGTAAGTAGTCGTAGTAGGGTAGCTAGTAGTAGTAGTAGTGAGTAGTGGTTAGTAGTAGTAGTATTAGTATTAGTAATTTTTTTTTTTTTTTATTAGTATTATTATTATTATT
The DNA here is from genome assembly GCA_016584305.1 of Chionoecetes opilio. Lineage (NCBI taxonomy): Eukaryota > Metazoa > Arthropoda > Malacostraca > Decapoda > Majidae > Chionoecetes > Chionoecetes opilio. The sequence goes on along the minus strand of JACEEZ010023446.1, from coordinate 25,550 downwards.
ATATTATTATTATTATTATTATTAGTAGTAGTAGTAGTAGTGTAGTAGTAGTAGTAGTTGGTAGTAGTAGTAGTAGTAGTAGTATTAGTATTAGTAGGAGTATTAGTAGTATTAGTAGTAGTAGTAGTAGTTATGTAGTAGTGGTAGTAGTGGTAGTAGTCGTAGTAGTAGTTAGCTAGATGAATGGTAGTAGTAGTCGTAGTGGGTATTAGTGGTAGGTAGTAGTAGTAGTGGTAGTAGTAGTAGTAGTAGCCTCCCAATCGTGAGCTCCCTCGAGGGCTGTCACCACAGGAACGAGCTGGAGAAGATAGGGCCTATGGCAGATAGGCTCCTGCAAAGTCGGGACCATGGTACCTTCACGCACCTGGTTTCACCACATCTGCGGCATGGCCCCCAAGGCTAGGAGTTCTACTCAAGACTAGCTGACTTGATGTCAGTAAAAAGAAGAGCCAACAGCCAAGAGCTCCGCCGCCGCCTGGATGAGTGTCGCCTCTCCTTTCCTGCTTCCGGGCTGCCCTCCTGTGCCTCAGGGGGACGAGATACTCCATCCCTATACACGGACATAAGGTGACGCGATTGCGAGGCCACATTTGGTAGAGATGTAATAAGGGTGGATAGGTTAGAATAGAGTAGGGTTATAAATTTAGGGGAGCTAGTTAGGTAGTAAATGTTATGTATTTTTAGGGTAGTTGTACGGTTGGATTGCCACAGTCAATAGCGAGGTGGGGTTATGGCGTTACGCGCAAATAAAGAGGCGGTGGAGGTATATTGTAGTAGTAGTAGAGTAGTAGTGGTCAGTAGTAGTGGTAGTAGAGAAGTAGTAGTGGTAGTAGTAGTAGTAGTATAGTAGTAGTTGGTGTCATTAGTAGTAGTAGTAGTAGTAGTAGTGGTGGTAGTAGTAGTAGTAGTAGTAGTATAGTAGTGGTAGTATAGTAGTAGTAGTAGTGATAGTAGTAGTAGTAGTAGTAGTAGTGGTAGTGTAGTAGTAGTAGTGGTAGACGAAGTAGTAGGTAGTTGTAGTAGAGTAGTGGTAGTAGTAGTAGTAGTAGTAGTAGTAGTAGTAGTAGTATAGTAGTAGGTCGTGGAAGAGAAGTATAGTGGTAGGTAGTAGTAGTAGTAGTAGTAGTAGTAGTAGTAGTGGTAGTAGAGTAGTAGTAGTAGTAGTAGTAGTGGTTAGTAGTAGTAGTAGTAGTAGTAGTAGTAGTAGTAATAGTAGTAGTAGTAGTAGTAGTAGTAGTAGTAGTAGGTAGTGTAGAGTAGTAATATGTAGTAGTAGTAGTAGTACAGTAGTAGAGTTAGTAGTAGTGGTAGTAGTAGTAGTAGTAGTAGTATAGTAGTAGTAGCAGTAGTGTAGTAGTAGTGGTAGTAGTATTAGTTAGTAGTAGTAGTAGATGCTAATAGTAGTAGTGGTAGTAGAAGTATTAGTGGTAGAGTAGTAGTAGTCGAGTAGTAGTAGTAGTAGTAGTAGTTAGTCAGTAGAATAGTGATAGTAGTATAGTAGTGTAGTAGTGATTAGTAGTAGTCAGTAGTTAGTAGTAGTAGTAGTGGTAGTAGTAGTAGTTAGTGGTAGTAGTAGTACGTAGTAGTAGTAGTAGTAGATAGTAGTGGTAGTAGTAGTGGTAGTAGTAGTAGTATAGTGAGTAGTGTGTAGAGTAGTAGTAGTCGTAGTAGTAGTAGTAGTAGGTAGTGGTAGTCAGTTAGTAGTAGTAGTAGTGGTTAGTAGTCAGTAGTGAGTGGTAGTAGTGATTAGAAGTAGGAGTAGTAGGTAGTAGTAGTGGTAGTATAGCGAGTTTAGTAGTAGTAGTAGTAGTGTCAGTGGTAGTAGTAGTAGTAGTGGTAGTAGCAGTAGTCGTAGTAGTAGTAGTGGTAGTAGTATGGTATAGTAGTATAGTAGTTAGTAGTATAGTAGTAGTAGTAGGGTAGTAGCAGTAGTAGTAGTAGTAGTAGTAGTAGGTCGTAGTAGTTAGTAGTAGTAGTAGTAGTGTAGTAGTAGTAGCAGTCGTAATAGTAGTAGTAGTAGTAGTAGTAGTAGTAGTAGTAGTAGTGGTAGTGAGTAGTAATAGTGGTAGTAGTATAGTAGTAAGTAGTAGTAGTAGTAGTAGTAGTAGTAGTAGTAGTAGTAGTAGTAGAAGGGGTAGTAGAAATAGTAGTAGTAGTAGTAGTAGTAGTAGAGGGAAAGCGGCGGGGAACCTCCAAGTATGCGCAGGGCAACAGGCAGGAGGGAAGCAGCCATCCACGCATGAGGGAGATCTGCGCCCAAAGAAGGAACTGTGAAGCGGTTCTGTTAGTGGACGCAAGAAACGCCATCAACAGAAAAACAATGCTTCATAATATAAAAAAATCAAGTGTCCTTCCCCGGCTACTACGCCGATAACACTTATAGTGAACCGCTGTCTACTTTATATGTAAATAGGGAGTGGTGGGATAGCCAATAAGGCTAGGGTGTTAGAGTCAAGGAAGGAACAACTCAAGGTGGAACCAGTGAAATGACGATGTACGCCATGCAGTCAGTCCTTCAAGACGGATTAAATTGAAAAACCAAGGTGAAGAGGGGGCATAGCGACGAACCCTGTCAGGGCCGGCAAAATTACAGGACTAAGCCACTGGGGGGGTTAATACAGGCCTCAATGGCCCTACCATTAGGATACACACCCAACGCCGCTAAATCCTTCCTATCGTCAGCCAGAGCACTATGACGGGCTGTAAACATCTTCAGTGGCAGGGGAGTTGTGGTAACGAAGGAAGGACAGCCGGCATTGGGTGCTGTTAGTGGAACAGAGGAGTATTAACGAAGAGTACGTTCGGAGAGAAAGTGTTGAGTGGGGGACACGAGGTCGATGTCCTGTCAGCCATGGGGCAAGACGTAGCCTCCCGCAGCCTAAGCGGCATACACGATGGCCTGCAACATCGGTGGACTCGTCATGCGCACCATCCCGGACATCAGCCCCTCGCCTCAGACCGATGGGCGGAATCTATAAAGACACCTTCATACCAGCGTTACGAGATCTCCCCGTCCGGGGAATGACGCGAGGGGCTTTGCTCCGGCACTCCTCCAAGACTAGGGGGATGGGAATCACCTCATGAGAAGGTGGCTGAAGGTGGAGACCTCCAACTCCATCAACCTTACAAGGTCCTCACGGATATGTCACCGCCTAAGGACGCACAAGTTGAATAGCCAAAAGTGTGATCGCTCCCTGAGCAAAAAGAAACGATTTCACGCGACAGGCAGCAAGCAGAAGACCAGCCTTTCGAACACCTTGCGACAATCTGCTCCAGGACCACGTGAGAAAAATCACACCATCGCACAGGAGACGGGAGCGTCAACTGGCTAACTACACTACCAATCAGACAAAAGGGCCTTCAACCTCAACAAACAAGCATTGTCGATGCCGTTGCTCTAAGGTACGGCGGCCAGGTGAAGGACCTCCAACACCTGTGTGTGTGGATCCCCCAACAAACGTAGACCACACCATGACGTGCAAAAAGGGGGGGGTCGTGTGTATCAGGCACGACGAGGTGGGAGGGACTGACAGCCAGCAATTTTTTTGGGGGGCCTTTCAGGAGGTGTGCCACAACGTCTCCCACCGAGCAACCTTCTGCCTCAGATGGGGAACTCCTCGCGGTACCAGGAAGCCAATACCGCCCCTGATGGCTCGCTGACAATACTGTGTCCGGGGAATTCTGGACCAGAGGGCAGCGGACCTTTTTGGGACACCGGATCTTCGACCCGATGGCCGCCTCCCATCGTGAGCTCTCCCTCGAGGCTGTCACCACAGGAAACGAGCTGGAGAAGTTTTTTTAAGGGCTATTGGCGATAGGATCCTGCAAGTCGGACTGGTACATTACGCCCCTGGTCTTCACCACATCTGGCGCATGGCCCCCAAGGCTAGGAGCTTCTTACTCCAAGACTAGCTGACTGATGTCAGTAAATGACGCACCAGCAAGGAGCTCCGTCGCCGCCTGGATGAGGTGTAGCCTCTCCTTCTCCCTTGGCTCCGGTCTCGCCATCCTGTGTCTCAGGGGTACGAGATACACTCCCTCTAACACGGACATAGGTGACCCGATTGCGAGGCCACATGGTAGATAGTGGGATAAGGGTGGATAGGTTAGAATAGAGAGGTTTGTAAATTAGGGGTAGTTAGTAGTAAATGTATGTATTTTAGGGGTAGTTGTAAGGTTGGAATGCACAGTCCAATAGCGAGGTGGGGCTATGGCGTAACACGCCGCAAATAAAAGGAGGCGGTGGAGTGTATATTGTAGTAGTAGTAGTAGTATTAGTATTAGTATTATTATGATTCTTATATTAGTAAGTAGTAGTGGTAGTAGTAGTAGTAGTAGTGTCGTAGTAGTAGTTAGTAGTAGTAGTAGTGGCAGTAGTAGTCGTAGTAGTGGTAGTAGTAGATAGTAGTAGTAGTAGTAGTAGTAGTAGTAGTAGTGTAGTAGTGTAGTAGTATTGGTAGTCGTAGTAGTGGTAGTGTAGTTGGTAGTAGTAGTAGATAGTAGTAGGGTAGTAGTAGTAGTAGTAGTACTAGTAGTAGTTAGAAGTAGTCAAGTAGTGGTAGTAGATAGAGTAGTAGTAGTAGTGGTATTATTATTATTATTATTATTATTATTATCTACTACTATTCTTAGTAGTAGTAGTAGTAGTAGTTCAGTTCAGTCAGTTCAGTACATTTCATTCGTAATAAACTTACATAGTAGAGTAGAACGCACATTATATACAATAAGCAAAAATAAATGTTATTGTTATATACAAACAGCTTACTTGCACATTACTATATGCTAAATCTTTCAGGTATGTATTTTTATTGTCTTTGCACCTTCAGAATCAAAAATTAAAATCTCAATACATGTACAAAAATAAAACAAAATGTAGGATAGGCTAACCATTAAAAATCAAATTGATATAAATAAAATTATCTATAAGTATATTATAATACCACCTAAAATAGTAATACATTTGTAAACAACATAGGAATATCAAAAAAGTTAACCCCTAATCTATGAAGGATTAATATCCAATAAAATAAAAGGCAGGGGCCTCGCCTCTCCTCATGGTCGCTGTACCCAGGACTATCCTGGCCTTAATAAATCCACGCGCCTCTTCAAATATATGATATTTAAAGACTGATCAAATAAATGTCTTCACATAATTCATAAAAAGACCTTTTGTATAAAAAATATATTATATTTAATGAGAGGATTGTTTGACCTAATAGTCTTTTAAAGAATCTAACTTTTATAAGGGCTGTGAGATGCCTTAATAATAATTGATTGCAGTTTTCAAGCAGTGAGTGGCTGCTGGCATATGTGGGGCACTCCCGACATGAGTTTAAACCATTATTATATGCTTACATTAAATGCTTTAAAAATACAAGATCTAAAAAACGAGGTATCATTCCATAGGGGCCAAGCCATATTCTGGGACAGCAGTAAGAGTTAAATAAAAACAAGAACATTAAAATCTAAAAACTTAAAATCTCGCATATACACTATTAAAGATGTGAGTAAAATGAATTTAACCGAAAATCGATGTCAATCACTATCTTTAAAAATTGAAGAAAATATTGTCGTCCTAAGTATTGTAGCAAGCTCACAAACTTTAGTTTCATCGCCATTAAGTTTTATATTACCAATACAAAATTCTTTCTTAAATTAAATCTCATACATCTGGTTTTTTCCTTGTTTATCACAAGTTGTGATTTACATTTCATTACATAAACAATTGTATCATACCTCCATGTCGTTCTCGTGACGGCAGCCAGGAGAAACAGATCATAGCGTAACTACAACATTAAGTCTGTGGACACCAAGCCTACATCCGAGGTCCAAGCTGGAAATTTTTCAATAATGTCATTTATATAAAAATTAACTAAAAATGGGGATAAAACACCTCCCTGCCTACTCCCTGTTCAATGAAATAAAACTTCACTCCTGGACTGATGCCATCGACTTGTGCTGTTGGTTCTAAGTAGTGCATTACTGTGAGGGTCAGATCAAAGGTATACTGAGGATAACAGTTTCTACTAAGCAGGAAATGATCTAGTGCTATCGAAGGCTTTACGTAATCAACAAAGTGGCAATGGGAGATGACTTGAGTATGTAGCTTCTCATAACTCTTTTACCAAAAAAGAAGCATCACAGTAGTGGATGAGCCTCATAAACCTAACGGCCTAAAAATTCAAAGGGAAGTTTTTCAGTTAAGAAATTGTAAAATGTAATTTCAAGATTTCAGCAGACATGAGGGTTGATCACAGGTCTATAGTTGAGGAAGCATTTGTATTTTTTCTTATCTTTAGTAAAGGAAGAATAGTGCCCTTAGCAGATCAACGGAAGATAACAATGTGAATCACACATATGTAAAAACATGGACAAAATTCTAAAAAGTCATGTGAAGCATTTCTTAAGGAACCAGCAGATGAATTCATTCATGGCCAACTCCATAATTCACAGAAGATAAATAGTTGATAGTAGAACTAGAAATTCTAAGTTTACTTTCTTTTTTTACAGCCAATATTTTTAATTCTTTCAGGAAACAGTTCTCTTTGTATTAAGTCCAGTTTGACTCTGAGAAAGTGACTACAAATAGCTGAGCATCCGCTGTGCATCATCTGAGACCCATCAATTATGCCACTAGATTTTTCCTTCCTCTCTTCTCATTAACCTCCTTCCAAATTGTGTTTTGTTTGTGATCTCTAAATTGAATATGATCACTGCTTAATTATTTCTTGATTGTCATCTTCTTACACTGTCTTAATGCTGCTTTAAAAGATTTTCTGGTGTTTAGCATGACCTCATGGTGTGTGGTGTGTAGCTGTCTACCTTGCTCCACCCAATCCAGGTAGCCATCTCTTGCTCTACTATGAAGCTCCTTCACCCTCCTATTCCATCCAGAATAACCTTGAATTTTATTGCATTTAACAACTTTTCTCTTATATTTTTTCACTCGCTTCCTGAATGCTTGTTACCATTGCATCATAAACTTTATCTATTTCCTTTAGATGCAAAGGGTTGTGGCAACCTGTTTTATGACAATTTTGAGCTAAGTCATGCTGCAAAAGCTTTAGTTTATTGTCAACACGTCTGTTGATGTTCCTTAAATCATCTGCATCTAACTTATGCCAATTTAAGGAATATTGTGCAGAGTCTGTGTTATTTGCTTGGAGAGGTAGTGTGAGATATATGGACTCCTTAAATTCCATCTTTATAAATAATGGCAGGTGATCAGAACCGTTCATATCATATAAAACCTTGGCTTCACTGACATCAATGTGATCACAAGGCCTACCAACTATATGGTCCAGCCACCTGTTTGTGCTGTTCCCATACCCTGTGAAGGTTATGGCATCTCTCCCAAGCAGGTCTAAGTCATAGCAAACCAGTGAATTTCTTGACATAAAATTGAACAGATTTTTCCAAGCCCTACCAGAAAAAGGATCAGCATTAAAATCACAATAAAATAAATTGAATCAAAATTAAGATCATGCATAACAGTTTCTAACAAAGCAATGATTTCAGGTATTGATTCAGTGTTGAGATCTCCCAAACATCACTGTTCAGGTACACATTTATAAAAATAATATTTCTTCCAAAGATATTAACATTCAATACCATAACATTATTTCCAAAATGATCTTATTAATTTTCAAGTTAAGATTTTCCTCATAAAATAGCCATCCCACCTTCCTGTCTGCCAGCCATGGATTGCAGCGCCTTCTCTGAGAAGGTGGCACCCACTCCAACGCAATCATAGTTTTCATCAATAAAATCTAGCATCCCCAGTTTTTCTTGTATTAAAAAAGTTTCCTGTAAAAATAAAAAATCATATCCTAGGCCAGTTTAAGTCCCTGATCAGATTAATATTTTTCATCAATGAAACACATTAAAAGTACACAAACTAAGATATTTAGAATCCATCTTGATAAAATATTTAAGATTAAAGGATAAAAAACCAGAAATTAAGTAAAATACTAAACCCAATTCCTATATATATATAATATATATAGGAACTCTCTCTCTCTCTCTCTCTCTCTCTATATATATATATATATATATATAGATATATATATAGATATATATATAGATATATAGTTATAGTTATATATATATATATATATATATATATATATAGACTTAGTTTACATTGTAATATTTTATACAATATATTAATATTATCATAATATTGTAGTAAGGAAACGCGGTCACATGATTATCATCAAACATGAAAATATGAAACGCATACTACATTATGTATGATTAACTCAGGACTCCTAATTTCGGTCCACAAGTCGATGTCAATCTCAATTGTCGAACGCAGTTGACCGCGTCAAAATTAGTGACCTGACCTAGCATTAGAACCACACCCTTCCTCCTCCTCCTTCTCCTCTTCCCTCTCCTGAATATATGTGTGCGTGTGTGTGTGTGTGTGGTGTGCGTGTGTGCGCGCGCGCGCGCTATCGTGGAGAGGGTGTGCCCAAGGGATTCCCTGATGGAGGAGTCTCACCTGTGACCGACATTTTTTTTTTTTTTTTGTCTTCCTTCAACTCAAAAATTTTAAATTTGAAATATTTTTATATTTTTATAAGGGCCCGTGAATGTTTTGATGACTTTTTTGAAAGAAGTACCATTTTTCCCTTTTTTACCATTAAATGTAGGCTGAGAGAGAGAGAAAAGAAAAGGGAGAGGAGAGAGAGAGAGAGAGGGGGAAGAGAGGAAGGGAGAGAGAGGATTAGCAGCATCTCCCCCCCCCAACCCCCTTTAAATTATCTCAAAAAAAAGTATACCAAAAACCGCCCACATCCTACCACCAATCTCAGGTTTTTTAGGGGGATGAGGGAAGGGGGGCTTTTCCGCCTTCCCAACAGGGATAGACTTTTTTATAGGCTCCAAAGGCAAAAGGCTATATCCATCACCCCCAACCGCGGCTTCAGTAGCAGTAAGGGAAGAAGAAAAAATAGAGAAAGAAATAAAGAGAGGGAAAGGCGGAAAAAAGAGCGAGGAAGGGGGTGTCCCCCCATGGGAATAGCAAATCCCCGGGGAAGGAGGGAAAAATGCCCGCTGGTTAGACTTGAGGATGCGGGGATTGGGAAGGTGGGGGGGGGGGGGCAGGAGAATAGGACCGAGATTTATTGGAAAAAACGAAAGTTAATGGAAAGGAAAAGCCCGAGCCCCGCGTGGGATATGAAATAATTTGTATGATACTTTACAGCGGCGGGCCCTTGACTGCCTTGGCTCAGTATACTTTTTTCAACCTGGTACAAATAAGAAACGACTGAATTAAAACTCTTTTGTTACATTTCATCAGATACTCGTATATGAGGAGAGAGAGAGAGAGGATGTGCAGGGTGCGTAGCTAGGAAACGGGGACCCCCCACGGGCCATGCCTGCCGTATTCGTATAATTCTCTATTACCCCCCCACTGACCTGATCTTTGATAGCTGCCCTGCGGCAGGGCCTGCGCCGCCACCACCATCACCACCACGCAAACACCACCACGCTAAGCTGCTGCAAGGTAAGGGAGAGGTCATGAGGCTATAAAAAAGTATATTTTACTGTTTCACACACACACACACACAAATAGCTTTTGTTATAACCCAAAGAAAACCTGATTATTTTACTTTGGAGGATTGATTATAGGTGGCTACTTTAGTATGGGGTCTACCGCAGTACTGCAGTCTACCGTGGTGTGGGGTTTGATCTACCCCTACACTGGTCCACAGGTCCCCTACCCCTGCATCTGAAGGGATTAGTTACTGTAGCACATGTCGATCAAGGTCAGGTAGCTAACACGGGTTCAGGTTATCATAATTGTTTCCCCTACACCTACATCTGAAGGCATTAATTTTATTGGTCCACAGGTCATTGGTCAGGTAGCTAACACGTCAGGTTATCATAATTGATCCCCAAACACCTGCATCTGGAAGGAATAAATTTATGGCCCACAGGTCATTGGTCAGGTAGCTAACACAGGTCAGGTTAACACAACTGTCCTATATAAGGTGAACAAAGATACTCTCCTCATTTAGCCCCAATTTTCCACCTGCGTGTCTTTCACTCCACAATGAAGCTGAAAGATTTTTACCGACGTGTTTCTACAGACAGAAGAAACTGCAGTTGCATTTTTTCGTGGTAATAATCTTCTGGATGCACCACTGCAAGCAGATCCGTGCCCATCGATGTGGTAGTATCATGCAGGAAAAAACAAAAGGGGTGAGAGGTGTGGAGAATTAAAGGCCTTTACTTCGCTGTCCACGTAAAGGGTGCCAAAGGGACACGTTCTGTTCGTCAAGGGAATGCATTCCTCCATTATACGGATTGAACAACAAATTAAACAGCAAGCTGAGTTTGAGTGATGTCTTTTGTTATGTTCTGATGTTGATGCTGATGTTATTGTTCATTAATAAATTGATTAATAAATAAATAAATTGTTATTCTCCATTAAACCCATAGTATAGCGTAGTAGCGCCGTAGACCTCATACTAAAGTATAAGCGCCGGTAGACCGCATACTAAATTAGAAACAGGAGGGTAGACCCGCATACTAAAGTAGGGATCACCTGAAGATCCGTCACCCCAGAGTTTGGCAGGGTGACGGTTCTTCAGGTGGGATATTCCTGGGGTGACGGTTTTTCTTCAGGTGGGATATCCTGGGGTGACGGACCCTTCAGGTGGATATCCTGGGGGGGACGGATCTTCAGGTGGGATATCCTGGGGGGACGGATCTTCAGGTGGGATATCCTGGGGTTGACGGATCTTCCCAGGTGGGATATCCTGGGGTTGACGGATCTTCAGGTGGGATATTCTGGTGACGGTTTTTTAGGTGGCAACACCTGGGGTGACGTTTTTTTCAGGTGGGGTCAAGACCTGACCTGACATTACCTTACAAGTGAGGTCAAGTCAAATGGGTTAAAAAAAGGGATCAGGACCCTCCAGTCAGGTAGGAGGATTAAAAATTAAAGCAAGTGGGCTAAAAAAGAAAATAGTCATATAAGGAGTCAGTGGACCCTGGCACGCAATGCCTCCCAAACTATAGCAAAACTCTGCTGTGTGATGATTCCACTAAAAATTATTCGGTGGCTTAACAAAACTGACTTTTAAAGCGTGAAAATTAAGTTTTGATACTTCTAATAACTGGATGAATTTGGACAAAATTACGGATCACCTAAGATCCGTCCCCCCCCAGAGTTTGGCAGGGTGACGGGATCTTCAGGTGGATATCTGGGTGACGGATCTTCAGGTGGGGTATCCTGGGGTGGACGGATCTTCAGGTGGGTTTATCCTGGGGTGACGGATCTTCAGGTGGGATATCCTGGGGTGGACGGATCTTCAGGTGGGATATCCTGGGGTGACGGATCTTCAGGTGGGATATCCTGGGGTGACGGATCTTCAGGTGGGAATATCCTGGGGTGACGGATCTTCAGGTGGGAAATCCTGGAGTGACGGATCTTCAGGTGGGAAATCCTGGGGTGACGGATCTTCAGGTGGACATTCTGGGGTGACGGATCTTCAGGTGATCCGTAGTAGTAGTAGTAGTAGTAGTAGTAGTAGTAAATAGTATATAGTATTTGGTAGTAGTAGTAGTAGTAGTAGTGGTAGTAGTAGTAGTAGTAGTGGTAGTAGTAGTAGTAGTAGTAGTGGTAGTAGTAGTAGTAGCAGTAGTAGTGGTAGTAGTAGTAGTATACGAGTAGCAGCAACAGTAATTTATTAATGGTATATCAAACGTTGTAAAAGGGATAATGATTGCTTTTGCATATACTGCAGAGGGGAGAGAGAGAGAAGGAGGAGAGAGAGAGAGAGAGAGAGAGAAAAGGAGGGGGAGAGAGAGAGAGAGGGGAGAGAGAGAGAGGGGAGAGAGAGAGAGAAGAGAGAGCTCTACTTAGAAGAAAAAATCACCCCCTCTCTTGTTCATGCGAGCAGGACTCGCATGACTTATCATTGTTATCATTATCATCAAATTTCTTTTTATTATCATTAACATCATTATCATTATTGATATCATTATGTATTAATCATAAAGCGTCATTATTATTATTAAAATTAAATTTTTATTATTATTTTCAGGCTTTCCATTATTATTATTGCTATTTTCTCTAGTATTATATAATCATAAATGCCGATTATTATCGACATTATTTCTATCATTCTCACTTAGCATCGATTCCTGCCTTTGGCTATGAAACGTTTTCAGTCTTATTTAAATCGTTCGTATATTCCTATGAATATCCAGTGTGTGGGGTGTGTGTGTGTGTGTGTGGTGTGTTTTTGGTGTGTGTGTGTTTTGTGTGTGTGTGTGTGTTATTCACCCATTGGTCTTGTCCACGCGAGTCGGACTCGCGATCGCTAGGTTTACCTCCCGTGCGAGCTTGGGGGAACCTTTATACCGAATATGGGTAATGCTGGGACTACACCCCCTTTCCCCTTGTTCGGGGGAACAGTCCCCCAAATTTTGTCAGTGAAAAAATCCCCAGGAGCAGTGAGGTTCGAACCGGCCCCCAGAAGGCGGGGCCAGCACGCTATGAACCGACCATCCGCGGGTGGGCCCTTTTGTGAGTTGTTGGGGGGGGGAAAGTTTTTTGGGCCCCTTTAATGTCAAAATTTTTTGGGGGGGTATTTTTACATAATTCGTCTGTCTACTCTAATGTCCCTTAAAACAGAAAAAGGCGCCCGGCACCCCTGCCGCCATTTTTTTTCCCCAGCGGGAAAACACCCCCAGGGCTGCCCAAAAGGGCCCCACATTTTATACCTATTAGAAAAAATACGTAGCGCCCCCTCTCTCTCTCTCTCTCTCTCTCTCTCCTCTCGTTCGTTCGTTCGTTGCAAAAACACATCCCAGAATATTTCTTCTTTTAACCATTTCACATTATTTTCCTCTCTCTCCCCTCTCTCTTTTCCCCCCTTTCTTTTTCTCTCTCTTCTCCTCTCTCTTTTTCCCCCTCCTCTCTCTCCCCTTTTCTCTCTCTTCTCTCTCTCTCTCTCCCCCTTCTCCTCTCTCTTTCTCTTAAAAAAAAACTAACATCAGTAGGAGGGTGTCAGGGCCCAAGGCAAGGCAAGGGAGAGGAAGAAAATGAGGGTGCGCTGTGAGGGTTTGGTGCAATCCTACACCTAATCCCTCCCCTCTCCCCCCCCAGCATACACTCACTCTTTTTCGTTGTGTGGTGTGTTTTTTGTGTGTATATTTTTGGTTAATGTGGTGTGGTGTTGTGTGGGGTTTTGGGGGTTGTTTTGGTGTGTGTGGTGTTGTTTCTTGAAAAATTACTAAGAACATAAAAACTAAGAAAAAAAGGGGAAGAAAAGAGGCCCGCGAAAACCTACACGGGGTAGTTATTAATTAATAAAGTTTTTAACATATTTGACAAGAAATAAAAAAATAACATACTAAAATAAAATACAACCGGGGGACCCTGGATCTTTCAGTAAAAAAAACAAAATAATGTGTTAGGGAGGCAAAAAAATAAGAAAGAAAGAATTTCATACACAAAAATAAACAATAAAATTTGGTTTTAAAAAAACTTTTTTTCCTTACAGGGCTTTTTAATTCCCCCCTTTTATACCCACCCTCCTTTCAAACCCCCTTCCCCCTTCCTCCCCATCCTTCCCTCCCTTTTGTCTATTTTCCCGCCCCCTGCTCCCCCCAAAACCCCGTCTCGATTCACTCCTCTCTGAGGGCTCCTCTTTCTTTCCTTCTCCCACATTATTTCTCTGTCGCGTCCTTATCACACATTACAACCTCTCCTCTTTTCTCCCCATTGGGCGTTATTTTGCCGTTTGAGAGAGAGAGAGAGAGAGAGAAGGGGAAGAGAGGGGAGAGGGAAGAGAAGAGAGAAAGGGTCAGGTGTTTGTGTGAGGGACGGCGCGAGTAAGCACCCTTGGGAAAAATTCTAAAAATCTCCCCTACCCCTTTGCCGCTCCCCCCACCATCACCACCCCTCCATCACGGGGGAAAAGGTATGAAAGAAAGGCAAAATGGAAGCTGAAAACTGAATAAGAAAATTGCGAAAAAAGATAAGAGGGCAAATGCTGGAAGGGAAAGAGAAGAGGTTTATGAAAAGGGATGGGGAAAACACGGAAAAAACAGCGGAGTACAGAAGAAGAAAAGGGGGGTTGAAAAAAAAATATTGAATAAAGAAAGAAAAAAGAGTAGCAGCACCTGATCTACCTTCAAATCCATATCTCGTCTGTCTCGTCTCTCTCTTCCTCTCTCTCTCTCCTCTTTTTTCTTTCTCTCTCTCTCTCTCTCTCTCTCTCCTCTCTCTCCTCTCTCTCCTCTTTTCTCTCTCTCTCTCTCTGTCCCAATCTTGCTAAATAATATCTATGTTTTTACCAATATTTAAATTTCCAATATTACTGTTTTTTGTGAAAAGAAGAGAGAGAAGGAGAAGAGGGGGAGAGAGAAGAGAGGAGAGAAGAGAGAAGAGGGGAGAGAAAAAGGAGAGAGAGAGAAGAGAGGCGAAAAGAATTTTACTAACTAGGGTAAAAAAGTTTGGCCTTTTGGTCAAACCGTGGGATGTTTTTCCTGCTGGGGGAAAAAGATGGGGGGAGGGGTGTCCGGTCGCCTTTGCTGTTTAGAGTACCTATACTGTAATGTATTACCTAGTATAGTTCAAACTCCAAGATCAAGCTCCAGGTAGTTAGTGCGGAGTCATTAGGCCCTAGCGCCTCTACGCCCCCACCCCATCACGATGCTCCTGCTGGTATCGTGGTTTCCCCGCTTCGGCAGGTGCAACCAGCCTCCCCCCCCCCCCTGGTGGTGGGGCAGGACGAAGCTGGGGGGGCCTCTGCTGCCCGCCGCCCACATGTGGACGGAGGAGTTTCCTCAGCTCGCTGTCTGGCGACGCCGCGGGTGGGGCATGACTCCACTGTGGTGCACATGGTGGCGGATTGCCCTTCTGGTCTCGCTGACTCATCCTCAGAGGTAGGGGGAGTTGTGAGCCTCCCTGGTGGGGCACGTGGGGAGGGTAGCACCTCCCCCCTTCCCTCTCCCCCTGGGTCGCGGTGAGAAGGAGATAGCGGTGTGTGCATGTCACACACACACACAAAGGCGTAGCAGCTAGGCGCCCTGTTTCTATAAATACTACCGGCAGGACAATCCAGGCAGAGGGGAGTGAGGTCAGGTCAGGTACCCTGTGCGTGTGTGTGTGTGTGCATTACCTGACGTGACCTCACTGGTACCCTCTACCGTAGATAACACTTTAGTCGCCAGCTGCAATAATGTCGCCAGGCGCCAAATATCAGGAATGATAGCATCACTACTGCTGTGTCTGTGCCACTGAAGATGATACACAGTAGTTTATATCATGACTGTATAATCTACCCTGTTTCAGCGTTGTTTTATGCTTTGCATCTGCAAGTATAGACGGTTTCAAATTTCCCTACTTGTTTTTTTTTCTTCGCGCGACGACAACAGCGGGAGGACACTCATAACATAAACACTAATTGGCGATCTTATTATTGGTCGCCACTCTGGTGATATTTTTGTAATTTGTTCATTTATAGCCATAATATGACTCATATGAAGACACAAAATGACACAGACTCTCCAGATAGCCCGTTCTAACTTTCCTGAAATTCTGGATGTAGAAATGTAGGTATTAACGCCACCAAACATCTGTACATCGAAAAAAAAAAAAAAAGTTGCCCTGGCGACTATAGTGTTATCTACGGAATGGAATGTCCTGACGGCACCCCGGCCCCGCCCGCCGCGCCCGGCGGCCCACCTAAGGTCTCTGTATAAGAGGCTTTAAAGGTACTCTAACCCCACCCACCTTCCTCTGTCCCGTCCACAGTAGGTAACTTTGTTTGGAAACATTGTTTCCAAACTGTTAGCAAACATTTGGGAAACAATTTTAAGGTTTATTTATTTTGAATAAATAGGTGCAACTCCGCCGTCGCCACCAGCACCGTCAGAGACCGCGGGCCAAGCGCCCTCCCTCACGGACAGCAATCAGGCTAGGTTAGGTTAAGGTTATATTAGGTTTAGTTTAAAATAAAGCCAAACTAAACCCAACCTACTCTGCTGCTGCTGTCCGTGAGGGAGGGATGGGACTGGGAGAGGCGTCCGTCCCGCGGTCTAGAAATGTGCTGATGGCGACGGCGGAGCAGCACCTTATTTATTCTTATTAGATAATTTTGTCCGTGATTTTGACCAAAGTAACAGCTTGCCAAGAGGTTTGAAGGTTAGTAGAAGACGCATATGACATAATGTTAGTCCATATGGTAGTAATCGAGATAAAGCAGAAGCGATAAAACAAAACTTTCCTGTAGTGGGTGATCCCACCATAACACCGCCGACTGCCGTGGCGCGGCAGTCGGCGGTGTTGTGGTGGGATCGGATTTAAACTAAAAATCAATTTCTAAACCAGACATCTGACAGAAAATCTCTTAAAATATAATAACAAGCAATTTCTTAGTCCTTAGTATAGTAGCATATCCTACGCTCGAATAGCCATTTACTCGAATGGTCCTCCGCTCGAAAAGTTATTCGCTCGAATCGTCTTTCGCTCGAATCGTCTTTCGCTCGAAAAGTCATTCGCTCGAAAGGTCTTGTAACCTCTGTGAGTCATGGGGAGGGGAGTGGAAGGGTTGAGGCCTCTCCTCCGCGGTTGGAGAGTGGGCCTGCCTCCCCCTCCCTGCTACACCCCTCCGTTATCAGGCGCTGCCCTCCCCTCCGGCCCCTCACTCCCCCCCGAGTGCCCCCCCTCTGCCCACCAGTAATGTGGAGAACAGGGACGAACAGCAGATGTATTTAGGAAGACTCGCCTCCATAATAGAGGATGCTGAGGAGCAGAATGTTTACATTCTCGGTGACTTTAATGCTGCCCCGGGCACTGCCTTCTTCACAGACATTCAGCGCATGTGTAGAGACAGCGACATGGTGACGGTGACGTGAGGGCTGTGTGTGTGTGTGTGTGTGTGTGTGTATTGTATTCTACTTTGAAAACCATAGTATATACGTAAATAATTGTTACTCGAACTTAAAAGGTAAATAAATGGCGCGGGTGTAGGCAGTGTCCTCCCCGTGCCGAGGCCCGTGTGCTGGGCCGCGCTCCCAGGCCCTCGCCGCGCTGTGTCGGCCCATCACAGCGCGGCACACGGCACACCTTTGCCCTCATGCTGCATAGCGAATGTTACAAAGGATCTATCAGATATGACAATGCTATCAAAACTTCATAGCCAGGCTTAGCAGATTAATCATGTATCAATGAAAGACTATAGGAGCATTATATAAAAAACCAAAGGGAAGTCAGTCCGTCCCACCACCACCACGGCGCTCAACACCCCTCACTCACTCACGCGCCACACTGCCTCTCAAATTAGTCTCAAATATCGACGTAATGCTGTTAGTCTTTTATTTGTATTATGAACATTAACCCCCTGAGGCCCAGGACGTAATTCCCATAGTAATTTGGGTATCATTAGACAATTTTAATTAATATATGCAATATTTGATAGATATGACAAGTATAGTATCCTTGTCCACTAGTTAATTTGGTATATGAAGCTACTTTTCGTAATGCTTAGGCTAACAACAAACTATTTTATGTGGCAAAGAAAAGATCTGGGCGTGAAGGGGTTAAAAGGCCTCTCTATGATCGTAAAAGTAAGACCAATTTTTCCGCTCTGATGGATTCACTAAACATAAGACGGGGGGAAGTAATGCAAGTACGTAGAGTTTATACACAATGACTTTATTTAGGAAGCTACACACTCACTCTCTCTCTCTCTGAACTGAAGTAATAAGCGAGTAAATAACGAGTAGCGATATGCGAGTCACATCATATCATAGTCTTGAGGCAGCAGTCAGGACGGCGATGCGTGGAGGGCTGGGTTAAGGTGTTGGACATTAGTGATCCGCAATCAGACAAGCGTGGTGTGTGAGGCAGGCGTCATAACAACACTTATCGGAACGGCGAGGACACTGGCCGTCATGGGCGCACACCTGGGGGTACAAACGAGGTGATAAATGAAAAATAATGCGATAAATTGAAGAGACAGATAGGAGATGTAGGAAAAGAACATAAGAACATAAGAAAATAAGAAAATAAGGAAGCTACAGGAACATATACTGAATGACAGGCTTGAAAATTCACATCAGCTTTGTAAATTCGCCCAAGAAAGACACTTATTAGTTGGCAGCATCGCCAACGGGAACTTACCTGTGGAGATCCACCTTGTCTAATACCAGGGCACTCTGGGCGATTAGGACACCTTCCGGGGTGGACTAATGGAAAGATAAGAAAAAAGTATGATAAGTAACATTGAATAGCCGTGAAAGGCGCTTCTGTACTTGTCTAGACTCAAATATGATAGATGAGGGATAGGATAGCCGATATACAATAGATGATACGTAGATGATAGATGATAGACAATAGATAATAGATGATAGATGATAGACAATAGATGATAGACAATAGATGATAGATGATAGACAATAGATGATAGATGATAGACAATAGATGATAGATGATAGATGATAGATGATAGATGATAGACAATAGATGATAGATGATAGATGATAGATGATAGATGATAGACAATAGATGATAGATGATCGATGATAGATGATAGGCAATAGATGATAGATGATCGATGATAGATGATAGGCAATAGATGATAGATGATAGATAGGATAGACAAGGGATAGATAAACAAGTTTTGTAGTTTTCTATAGATAAGGCAATTGAATGGGGGAAAACACGATATAAAGCTGAAACACTGTATTTCTCTTACGTTGCCACTATAACCTTCCCCACAGACCACTGCATTCTCTCTGACAAAGACAATAGCTAAAGAAAAATAAAGTTCCTATGCTGTCATCCTTGTTTTCTTCTCACTAATCATGTTCTAAGGGTAGACTATTCAATTTCCAATATGTAGCTACACAACCGATTAACAAACACTACTTCAAAAAAACTGTACATGTCATTATAAATCTTGCGTACGTATTAAAAGGAGAGTTACATTTAGAAAGGGAGACGAAGAAATGTTAAATAAAGAGTTACAGAGAGTTAAAGAGTTAAGAGAGTATTCTTTTTATTTATTAAAGGGAGAGTTACGTTTACTAACCCTCGAATCCTCCTTCGCCGGATCCATCGTCGCAGCAGTACTTGGCCCCCGGTGGTCCACCGGGCTTATCGCACCAGTGTCTGCAGCCACCAGCCTCCGCCTCCATCACCACCACCAACACCAACACACTGACAGCCACCAATTTGAGCTGCAATGCAAGGGGTTAACATAAAGACACATGTTGATATAGGGTTTCACACACACACACACACACACACACACACACACACAGACACACACACACACACACACACACACACACACACACATGAAAAAAGGAATGGAAAAAATGAGTAGAACATAAGAACATAAGAACATAAGAACATAAGAAAATAAGGAAGCTACAAAAGGCCGTGAGACCTACACGTGGTAGAGTAAAAGATGTTTGAATAACTAAAGAAATACAGCTTCCCTCAAAGAAGTATGCCTGGAATGGACTAGAAGAAGTGATAGCGGCAAGAAGTCTGCATTAATTTAAGGGTGAATATAGATGAATATAGAAACGGAGACGTGACCACACGAGTATATACCACACACACACCTTAACATACACCTTCAGATAAAAATATGCTGGTTTACTCGCTGTGGTTTGGTTAATATGAACAACAAATATAAATCATAGTTACCATGTTGAGACGAGGGTGAGGAGAGAGACTTCTGAGCTGTGTGAGCTGAGCGGAGTTCAGGTTGTGTCTGGTTCCTTGCGGTGAAACTCGGGTTTATATTGTGTGCGTCAAGGCCAGGGGCGGGGCGGGTCTTAACCCTCATGCAGGCCAGCTTTCAGGAGTCAACCAAAGTGCCCCATGGATAAGAGGTCTTTCTTTTTAGCGAAAATGTTGCAGAACAAGTCTGTGCTTGAAAAGAAAGTCCTGACTGCATTCATGGAAGAAGTCAGCGGCCTGGGGACATGTTGTTTCCCGGGTTAATGCAGTTTCTCTCACAACTTCTCAGTCTGGCAAAGATTGTGAGAACAGATATCGGAATTGAAAAATGAGTGAGGTGTGTGACCTGAAATCAGCGCTGCTACGTAACCATAGACCATTTACATTCATTCAGTAACCTTATATTTCACCAGAACTATTGTCTTCATATTATTTTGGGGTGCGGGTTTATGAATATGTTTTGCTCCGTTGGACTTTGCAGGACGTGTCTCACCCTATCCGTCACGAAGACAATCCCGTCACCACACTAGCAATACTTTCTGACACTTCATCGTCGGTGTATATATACTCGTTGAGAGCGTCCCTACCATGGCGAAAAGTGCTCAGCTGACATTGCGTTGTTGTGGGTCGACCATTTCTATGCCGAGGACAAGAGGATTATGTTGATCACCTCCCAAGCCTGCCTCGGAATTTTAATCATGTGTATATCTTACTACGTAAGCGCGCTTTGATGTGTTTGAGCTCAGAACACCTACAGTAGTGGTTCTTATCCTTGGGGGGCGTGGGTAATTACCAAAGGGGGCGTGGGGTATTGAATAAGGATATTT
>JACEEZ010023445.1:351859-401813 GCA_016584305.1 Chionoecetes opilio | reverse complement strand
CTACAGTAACACATTAGCACTAGGGGACTCTATAAGTCAACTCACATTATTATTATGCTTTACTACCTGGTGGTGAAATTTATCTTAGTTTTTTTGTGTTTTCTCTAGGGTTAATTATCTTGTGTTATGTACATATTGGTCATTTAGATTATATAAGCATTTTCTTTAGTCATCTCTGTGTGTGCTTCAAAAGCAAGATCATCTTACTCCTTGCTACAAGGTGATTTATTAGATATTATTAAATTGTTATTGTTATCTACTTCTTTCCATCACCTTTTTGTTATGGTTTCGGGCGTTTCAGTCTCGCTACTCATTCCTCTAGACAACTCACTGTCTCGCTCGTAACAATAGGAAAAACAGATACCAGGAGACCTATTGCTTTATGACGAGGGTATCTGCTGAACTACATACTACTAACTATCAAACTACATGTAAGAGGACAGTTGGAAAAGGATACCATGTCCCTAAAGAAGATAGGAACATGGAAGTTTCGTTGTGAAGAATGAGAGGATATGAAGTATCTAACTACAACTACAACTACCACTAACACTAATGAATCTGGGGGACGTTAAAATATAACTCGCAGGGCATTATCAAAACCCATTTACTTTACAGTACGCGTCCAGTCTGTTTTTAAATGAAGTTATTGTGCTGGCTTCGACAACATTTGCTGGTAATTTGTTCCATTGATTGACAACTCGAAAATTGAAATATTTTTTTTACGGAGATCTGTGATGCAACGTTGATCATTCAGTTTTAGACCGTTGTTTCTTGTTGTCACTTGAGGAGAAAGCTCGAATAGGCTCTCTTGATTAATGACATCAAATCTTTTTAGGATCTTAAAGGTTTACATCAAGTCCCCACGGATTCTGCGATCCTTTAAAGAAAACATATTAAGTTTTCGCAGCCTCTCTTTATAAGATGAATTTCGCAGAGATGGATTTTTCTAAATTTAGCTATGTACCCTAGTGGCTAGTCCATGTTACTAGTACTAAAAAACTAGAAAAACTCAACTGCTTTATCCCTTGACAACCAATAAGCCAATCGTCTTTGAAAAAAAAAAAAAAAAATTCCCAGATACTGAATCTTAAGTTTTCTTTTCTAAATGTAGTTGTGTACCCCCTTGGCCAGTCCTTCTAGTACCAAAAGCCCTGAAAAACCTCTGAACTCTTTTATCCCTTGACAAACAACAAGCCAATCGTCTGAAAACCACTCCAAAAAATTCCCAGATGAAACTGAAACGAGATAAAGCCAGAAAAAAACTCCTGAGACACAGAGGACAAAACATGAAAAACCCATTTATTGCTTCAAGGCGTGAGAACAGAAGCAGAGAACAACAAACACAAACACCCGGATAACACTCAAACCCTTCCGCTACTATATTTTTTCCAATCATATCAGCACGGGAAGG
This sequence comes from Chionoecetes opilio, assembly GCA_016584305.1. Classification (NCBI taxonomy): domain Eukaryota; kingdom Metazoa; phylum Arthropoda; class Malacostraca; order Decapoda; family Majidae; genus Chionoecetes; species Chionoecetes opilio. The sequence continues at coordinate 400,402 of JACEEZ010023445.1, read as the reverse complement.
GGAGAGGTGATAGCGGGATAGGGAGGAGGAAGGGGGGTAGGGGGCAGGGCAGGGGAGGGGATGGGGGTAGCAGGGGCAGGACAGGGGAGGGAAGGGGGTCGCAGAGGCAGGACCGGGGAGGGAGGACGGTAGCAGGGGCAGGGGCAGGGGAGGGAGGGGGGTAGCAGGGGCAGGGCAGGGGAGGGAAGGGGGTAGCAGGGGCAGGGGCAGGGAAGGGGAAGGGGTAGCAGGGGCAGGGGCAGGGGAGGCAAGGGGTACAGGGCTACAGGGTGGGATCGTGACACGTGCACCGAGCCTGACAGGTGAGTATATAGGCGGGTGATTGAGGGTAAGTAAGTCACAGGTAAACTTGGAGGACCAGGTATCCCATCACCATGAAGCTACTCTTACCTCTGCTGGGCTGTCTCGCCTTCACGCTCTCCCTCACAGGTAAGGACAGGTAGACAAGGTACTCTAACCCTCACCTGGTCTTCGTCATGATTAATCTTCATAACAACTGGACTTCACAAAAATTCATCTACTGTAGCTTTCTTTCAATTTTCACTACTCAATTTTTTTCCTTTAAATCTAGTGTTATTTTCTTTCATTTTTCACTACTCCAATATTTTTTTCTTCAACTCTAGTCTTCGTCATAATTAATCTTCAAAACTACTTAGAACCTTTACAAGAATCCACTCGTTCAATTTTCTTTTCACTACTCAGATTTTTCTTTTCAAATCTAGTCTTCGTCTTAATTAATCGTCATAATAACTGTCCTTAACAAATTCCCACCTAGTGTAGTTTTCTTTCAATTTTCACTATTCATATTGTTTCCAAATTAGGGTCAAAATCTGGTCTTCGTCAACCCACCTAGTTAACTTTTCTTTCATTTTTCACTACTCATTTTTTTCTTCAAATCTGATCTTCGTCAAAATAAACCCATCTAGTGTAATTTTCTTTCATTTTTCACTACTTAGATTTTTTCTTCGATTCTGATCTTCGTCAAAATTAATCTTCAAAACAACTTAGATCCCAAAAAACTGATCAAATTTGTCTTGTTAACTCTACTCTCTCTCTCTCTCTCTCTCTCTCTCTCTCTCTCTCTCTCTCTCTCTCTCTCTCTCTCTCTCTCTCTCTCTCTCTCTCTCTCTCTCTCTCTCTCTCTCTCTCTCTCTCTCTCTCTCTCTCTCTCTCTCTCTCTCTCTCTCTCATATTTGTTCATATATTTATTTTGAACTTCTATATTTACAATCTATTCATGTATTGGTTATTTTGCTATATTTCTGCCTTTTTTCGCTATTTTTCTTCACTTTCTCTCTCTCTCTTTCTTTCTTTCTCTCCTGTTGTCTTGCTTTCTTCACAATAATGAGAGATACAACAACATTCTCTCTCTCTCTCTCTCTCTCTCTCTCTCTCTCTCTCTCTCTCTCTCTCTCTCTCTCTTCTCTCTCTCCTCTCTCTCTCTCTCTCTCTCATCTCTCTCTCTCTCTCTCTCCCTCTCTCTCTCCTCTCTCTCTCTCTTCTCTCTCTCTCTCTCTCATTACCTCACTCACCTACAATCACACTAAAAAAAAAAAACCCAACGCCAATAACAGCCATGTCCTTTTCTCTCTCTCTCTCTCTCTCTCTCTCTCTCTCTCTCTCTCTCTCTCTCTCTCTCTCTCTCTCTCTCTCTTTCTACTCATCTGACATCCTTCTGCTCCTTATATAACGCACTCAAGTCATCTCATATCCTTCAATAGCTCTTCACAATCACAGCCCTGGAAAAAGAAATCAAAATGTTTTCTTATAATTAAATAAACACAAATAAAACACAAGTATATAAAAAAAGATGAAAAAAGGAAGAAGAATGACCTATTTTTTTCTGTCTCCCTTTTTTGATATATTTCCTCCGCGTCTTTTTTTTTTTTTATTATATATACAAAACAATAACAAAGTAATTTACTCACTCATTCAAGTATTCAAGCATTTTATTCCTAGTAGTATATTTTCACAATCCATTCATTCTTTTCAATATTATTAGTTATCCCTTTCTTGAGGACATACAAACGTTCAGTCAAACCAAACAGATCGAGGAGGCCTAAGGAAATAAGAGGCCTAATGAAGATAAAAAGCCTACAAGCGCTATAATAGGCTCCAAGTAAAAAAAAAAAAAAATTCCAATAAAAAAAAGATTCCAAGTAAAAAAAAAAAAGGAACCCAAGTCAAAAAAAGTAAAAATAATTCCAACGTAAACAAAAAGATTCCGAAGTAAAACAAAAAAAAAAAAATTCCCACGTAAAAAAAAAAAGAATTCCAATAAAAAAAAAAAAAAATAAGAGATTCCAACATCAAAAAAAAGAAAAAAATAGATTCCAACATAAAAAAAAAGAAAAAAAAAGAAATTCCAACATAAAAAAAAGAAAAAAATAGAGATTCCAACATAAAAAAAAAAAAAAAAAGAGATTCCAACATAAAAAAAAGAAAAAAAAAGAGATTCCAACATAAAAAAAAAAAAAAAGAGATTCCAACGTAAAAAAAAAAAAAATCCAACGTAAAAAAAAAAAAAAAAAAAAAAAAAAAAAAGGCGAACCAGTCACGCAGCTCTGAAATGAAAACGTTCCCAGCAGACGACACACATAACGTTTCCTCGTCTAGCTAGCACACCCAGCCATAAAGTGTCCCCCCCCCCATCTCCCCCTCCTTCTGTTTCTCGTCACGGGTACAAACTGGGTCGTGTTCTGGTAATTATTGACAAAAAAGCTGAGTATTTTGACCCTAAGTAATTTCCTCCTAAGTAGCCTCCTCAGTAGTACAGCCCTTGACTTTCTGCGTCCTCCACAACCTCACCTCCTCTCGGGGACGCAGGACGGGATATTGCGTTACATAAGGTCCAATGTTTCTAAATTAACCTTTAGAATTTCGTCCCTAAAGTCTCTCATTGGTTTCCCTGTTTACTTGCTACACATTGTCATATTTTGCCTCTATCGCTGCTATATTTTCCTACTAATACTATTACTACTACTATATTACTACTATTACTTCGATATTCTTTTTTTCCTTATTTTTGTGTTTCCTTTTCAATGTTTACTTGCTACACATTGTCATATTTTGCCTCTATCGGTGCTATATTTTTCTACTAATACTATTACTACTACTATATTACTACTATTACTTCGATATTCTTTTTTTCCCTTATTTTTGTGTTTCCTTTTCAATGTTTTTTTTCTACAGTCATATTTTGCCTCTATCGCGTCTATATTTCCTACTACTACTATTACTACTACTATATTACTACTATTACTTCGATATTCTTTTTTTCTATTTTTGTGTTTCCTTTTCAATGTTTTTTTCTACACATTGTAATATTTTGCCTCTATCGCTGATATATTTCCTACTAATACTATTACTACACTATTATATTACTATATACTATTAACTTTCGATTATTTCCTATTTTGTGTGACTTATTTCTGTGTTTCCTTTTCAATGTTTACTTGCTACACATTGTCATATTTTGCCTCTATCGCTGCTATATTTTCCTACTATTACTAAATTATTACTATTATTATTACTATTACTTTATTACTACTATTACTTCTATATTCTTTTTTTCCTTATTTTTGAGTTTCCTTTTCAATGTTTTTTTTCTACACATTGTCATATTTTGCCTCTATCGCGTCTATATTTCCTACTATTACTATTACTACACTATTACTATTACTATATTACTATTATTACTTCTATATTCTGCTATTTATTTTCCTATTTATGTAAAAGTAGAGAGGACGAGGATATATTTTTGAGTTTCCTTTTCAATGTTTTTTTTCTACACAGTCATATTTTGCCTCTATCGCGTCTATATTTCCTACTATTACTATTATTACTATTATTATTACTATTACATTATTACTACTATTACTTCGATATTCTTTTTTTCCCCTATTTTTGAGTTTCCTTTTCAATGTTATTTTCTACACATTGTAATATTTTGCCTCTATCGCGTCTATATTTCCTACTATTACTATTACTATACTATTACTATATTACTACTATTACTTCTATATTCTGCTATTTATTTTCCTATTTATGTAAGAGTAGAGAGGACGAGGATGTATTTCATGTCTTATTCCTGTTCTTTCATTGGCACTTTAGGCTCTCTTCACTTTTCAAGGCTCAATGATTTCAAGGCTCAATGATTTCAAGGCTCAATGATTTCAAGGCTCAATGATTTCAAGGCTCAATGATTTCAAGGCTCAATGATTTCATGGCTCAGTGATTTCAAGGCTCAGTGATTTCAAGGCTCAGTGATTTCAAGGCTCAATGATTTCAAGGCTCAATGATTTCAAGGCTCAATGATTTCAAGGCTCAATGATTTCAAGGCTCAATGATTTCAAGGCTCAATGATTTCAAGGCTCAATGATTTCAAGGCTCAATGATTTCAAGGCTCAATGATTTCAAGGCTCAATGATTTCAAGGCTCAATGATTTCAAGGCTGAATGATTTCAAGGCTGAATGATTTCAAGGCTGAATGATTTCAAGGCTGAATGATTTTAAGGCTGAATGATTTCAAGGCTGAATGATTTCAAGGCTGAATGATTTCAAGGCTGAATGATTTCAAGGCTGAATGATTTCAAGGCTGAATGATTTCAAGGCTGAATGATTTCAAGGCTGAATGATTTCAAGGCTGAATGATTTCAAGGCTCAATGATTTCAAGGCTCAATGATTTCAAGGCTCAATGATTTCAAGGCTCAATGATTTCAAGGCTCAATGATTTCAAGGCTCAATGATTTCAAGGCTACAAAATGTCTTCTATTCTTGTTTTTCTTCTTATTTTGGAATTTGAGTAACTTTTCCCTTCTTCTATCTTTTGGGATCTGAGTAACATTCGAGTAACATTTGAGTACTTATCATTTAAGTAACATTACCCTTATTCTATCTTCTGGGATCTAAGTAACATTTGAGTACTTATCATTTAAGTAACATTACCCTTATTCTATCTTCTGGGATCTAAGTAACATTTGAGTACCTATCATTTAAGTAACATTACCCTTATTCTATCTTTTGGGATCTAAGTAACATTTGAGTATCTATCATTTGAGTAACATTTCCCTTCTATCTTTTGGGATCTAAGTAACATTTGAGTATCTATCATTTAAGTAACATTACCCTTCTTCTATCTTCTGGGATCTGAGTAACATTTGAGTATCTATCATTTAAGTAACATTACCCTTATTCTATCTTCTGGGATCTAAGTAACATTTGAGTACCTATCATTTAAGTAACATTACCCTTCTTCTATCTTCTGGGATCTAAGTAACATTTGAGTACCTATCATTTGAGTAACATTTCCCTTATTCTATCTTCTGGGATCTGAGTAACATTTGAATATCTATCATTAAGTAACTTTTCCCTTCTATCTTTTGGGATTTTACTAACATTTGAGTAACATTTGAGTAACGTTTGAGTATCTAGCATTTGAGTAACATTTCCCCTCTTCTACTTTCCCCTCGTGGTGGCAGAGGGCGTGATGGTGTGCTACTTCGGCTCCTGGGCGGTGTATCGACAGGGCGACGGCAAGTTCGACATTGAAGATATCGACCCCAACATTTGCACGCATCTCGTCTTCGGCTTCGCTGGACTTGGCCAAGACAATAAGATCAAGGTTGGTCTTCTTCTTCTTCCTTAGTTTTTTTTTTTTTCTCCTCCTCCTCCCACTTCCTTCCCAATTAGATTAAGGTGAAAGGATCAGGTATTCAACACTGCTTGAGGTATTTTGTTCTGTTTACTGTTTATTTTCTTCTTCTATTTGTCCTCCTCCTCCTCCTCTTCCTCTTCCTCTTCCTCCTCCTCCTCCTCCTCCTCCTCCTCCTCCTCCTCCCACTTCCTCCTCCTGTTCATAGCAATAAGACTAAGGTGAGAGAATGTTTAATTGATACTAATTATATCTTACTCTCTATCTTCCTTCTTCTCCTCCTTTTTATTCCATTTCCTGTATTTCTTCTTCCTTCTCTTAGTTATGTTAATATGTTCCCTTTCCTCCTCTTCCTCTTCCTCTTCCTCCTCCTCCTCCTCCTCCTCCTCCTCCTGCTCCTCCTCCTCCTCCTCCTCCTTATATCAATAGTTGTGCTTCTAGTCTTGTCCTTCGTTCCTCTATGTATGTTCTTGTTTGCTTTTATCCTTCGTTATAGTCTTGTTCTTACTCCTCGTTTTTGTTTTCATTAACGAGGCTTAGTTTGTTTTGATCTGAGTTTTCCGCTTTGATCTTTTTCTTTGTTCACTTTTCTTGGTCTTATGTTGAGTCTTCTTTGTGGGAGCCCGGCTTTACTGGCATGAGAGAGAGAGAGAGAGAGAGAGAGAGAGAGAGAGAGAGAGAGAGAGAGAGAGAGAGAGAGAGAGAGAGAGAGAGAGAGAGAGAGAGAGAGAGAGAGAGATCCTACCTTACACATAACCCCATAAACCTCATCCTCCCGTACCATCTAAACCTCAAATAGACCTTAAAAACAAACACAGAAAACAAACTAACTCATTACCAGCCATTAGCACACCTTTTCCCCTCTTCACACCCTCAGAAAACCAGAAACATGTCCTAACACGCCTTCCCTCCCCTCCATAGCATGTCCTAAATCCACCTTCTCCTCTCCCTCCAAACCTGTCCTAAACACGCCCTCCCCTCCAAACATGTCCTAACACGCCTCCCCTCCCTCCAAACCTGTCCTAAACACGCCCCCCTCTCCAAAGCATGTCCAAAACACTTCTCCTTTCCCTCCAAACCTGTCCTAAACACGTCTCCCCCCTCCCCAAAGCATGTCCTAAACACGTCTCCCCTCCCTCCAAACCTGTCCTAAACACGTCTCCCCCCTCCCCAAAGCATGTCCTAAACACGTCTCCCCTCCCTCCAAACCTGTCCTAAACACGTCTCCCCGCTCTCCAAAGCATGTCCTAAACATGTATTCTCTCCCCTCCAAACCTGTCCTAAACACGTCTCCCTCCTCTCCAAAGCATGTCCAAAACACTTCTCTCCCTCCAAACCTGTCCTAAACACGCCCCTCCCTCCAAAACATGTCCTAAATCCACCTCCTCTCCCTTCAATACACGTCCTATACACGTCTCCCCTCCCCAACAGGTGCTGGACCCGTGGAATGAGCTGTGCGACAACTACGGCAAGTGTGGCTACGACCGCTTCAACGCCCTTAAACAGAAGAACACTAAGCTGATCACCATTCTTGCCGTGGGTGGATGGAACGAGGGATCCGCTAAGTACTCCAACGTAAGTACAAACACTGCTTCGGCAACACAAACTACTGTACAAAATAATGTCCACTAAGTACTCCAACGTAATTACAAACACGTCACTTCGGCCACACACGCTACTGTACAAAATTATGTCCACTAAGTACTCCAACGTAAGTACAAACAGCTGTTTCGGCCAGTCACAAGCTAGTACTGTAAAAATGATGTCCACTAAGTACTCCAACGTAATTACAAACACTGTTTCGGCCAGTCACAAGCTAGTACTGTACAAAATTATATCCACTAAGTACTCCAACGTAAGTACAAACACTGTTTCGGCCAATCACAAAATAGTATAGTACAAAATCATGTCCACAAAGTACTCCACCGTAATTACAAACACGTCGTTTCGGCCAGTCACAAACTACCATATGTAGTACAAAATTATGTCCACCAAATATTTCAAGGTCAGTACAAACACGCTATTTCGGCCACACACACACTAGTATTGTACAAAATTATGTCCACTAAGTACTCCTCTAACAACACCTCTGTATATAGGTTAGTCTTCCCCACTAACATACTCATTTTAGTGTTCACATATTTACCTACTAATATGTTTCCCGTCCCGCCCACCAGATGGCAGCAGACCCCGCCAAGAGGAAGAAGTTTGTGGACTCTTCCATTGAGCTGCTTAAGACCCACGGGTTCGACGGTCTGGATATGGACTGGGAGTACCCGACCCAGCGTGGAGGCAAACCCGCGGACAAGGTGAGGAGGAGGAGGAGGAGGAGGAGGAGGAGGAGGAGGAGGAGGAGGAGTAATACAAAGGAAACACAAATAGCAACAGACCATTAATTAGGTCCTTACATGGCTGTTTGATTTAACTACACTACACTAAATAGATAATCAGAGAGAAAGGATAGGAAAGTAGAAGGCTCCTCCCCACCCACCACACAAGGACCACAAGAGGAGGAGGAGGAGGAGAGGAGGAGGAGGAAGGAGGAGGATAAACATGTAAGCAAAGGGAAAAAAATGGGGTAAATATCAACTTCCTTTATTATTTTTTCTTTACTATTTTACTATTTTTACTTACAAATATATAAATTGAGAAAAATAAGCTGAAAGGAGGAAGATAAAAGCCTACAGGCGCTATAGGCTTCAACGGAAGAACCCCCCCCCCCCCACACACACAAATTCCTTTACGTTGCTACATAGTTAGTTAGTTAGTTAGTTGATTTTATTGACCCCAACAACTATAGTTAATACAAGCGTGGCAATGAAAGGTCCAATACAAATACATATAATACATTTCATGCCTAAACAATAAGCCATTCGTAAAAAATTTCATGAAAAACTGTTTTGGCTACATTGGATCCCACCGAAGCTCTTTCCCTTTCGAAGACTATTTTTACTTTACTATTTTACTATTTTGACGTTAAAAAATATAACTAAAAAAGAAGAAGCGTAAGGAAGGAAGATAAAAGCCTACAGGCGCTATAGGCTCAAACGATAACAAAAAAGCCACAATTATTAACATCACTGCTTCTTTTCCTTCCTTACTTCCTTTTTTTCCTTCAATTCCTTCACATTGCTTCATACATTTGATCTCATGGAATGGACTAAGTCGTCAGGTGGTCAATGCGGAGTCTATTGGGGTCTTTAAAAGGAGCCTGGATAAATTCATGGACAGGGATGAAAGGTGGATATAGGTAGAGTTAAGTAACAGGAACTACCACGTGTAGGTATCACGGCCTCTTGTAGCTTCCTTATTTGTTTATGTTCTTATCTCACCGAAGCCCTTGACGTATTTCAGGAGAACTTCATCCTGCTGCTGGCTGACCTGAAGGAGGCTCTCCACGCTAACGGCATGCTGCTCACCGCCGCCGTGTCTGCAGGCAAGGCCACCATCGACCCTGCCTACGACGTCCCCGGCATGGCCCAGAACCTCGATATAGTGAACGTTATGGCTTACGACCTTCACGGCGCTTGGGACACCTATACCCACCACCAGTCCGGTCTCTACGCCCACCCCGAGGACACCGGTGACAACGTGTATCTCAACCAGGTAACTCATGACCCAGGTATTGAAGTTATAGTCATAGGTAAAGGTAACTAATAGGTAAATAATAGTAACATAGTAGGTGACGAGTGTATAGTGATAGTGACATGGTAGGTAAATACTAACTTGTGAGGTTTTAGTCTCCTTCAACGAGGTAACTAATAAACCAGGTGTTGAGGTTAGAGTCATAGGTAAAGGCAGAGGTAGCTAATAGGTTAAGTAATGGTGAAATGGTAGGCAACGAATGTGAAGTAATGGTGAAATGGTAGGCAACGAATGTGAAGTAATGGTGAAATAGTAGGAAACGAATGTGAAGTAATGGTGAAATGGTAGGAAACGAATGCAAAGTAATGGTGAAATGGTAGGAAACGAATGTGAAGTAATGGTGAAATGGTAGGAAACGAATGCAAAGTAATGGTGAAATGGTAGGAAACGAATGTGAAGTAATGGTGAAATGGTAGGAAACGAATGTGAAGTAATGGTGAAATGGTAGGAAACGAATGCAAAGTAATGGTGAAATGGTAGGAAACGAATGCAAAGTAATGGTGAAATGGTAGGAAACGAATGTGAAGTAATAGTGAAATGGTAGGTAAAAAATAACTAATAAGGCAGATGATGAGTTTTTGTCTACTTCAACCTGAGTCAGGGGTCAGATTCAAGGCGGTGTACTACTTACGGTGTCTTGGTCTCAATCATAAGTAAAGATAAAGGTTTGACTCCGTGGTTATCAGCATTAACTACCAAAACGATAAAAAAAGGCCATTCCGTAAGTAATGCATCGTACTGTAAGAAGATATCAATATCCCGCCAGTAATAATATCCTTAAACAGGTGACTTATAAGTTAGCTAAGTCACTTTCTTCTTTCCCTTAACTTTGTAGACTTTGGAACAGACACCTTCACTTTTTCTTTTATCCCATCCCGAAATCTTGGACAGTTTCAAGGGGAATATCGATAGACTTTCCAGATGAAAAGAAAAACTGATCTTAAACTTTCCGTACCATCATTGCTTTTGTGGGGACGGCGTTTGGAATCCCATCATTGCATTCTTTAACTTTCAGCCTCATTCCATTAATAAACAACAACAACAACAACAACAACAACAGCAACACTCACCACACATGCAGGCAGCCTCCATGTGCTCAGAGCCTAGACACTGAATGCTTCTTGCCACTCGTCACCTGTAAACAAAGAGACATACAGTATAAGGTAAACAAAGAGACAAAGTATAAGGTAAAGAAAGTATAAACACAGGTATAAGGAAGAATCAGCATCAAATACTATCACTGCGTCCTAAATACCTGCATCCTTTGAAGGGTTTTGGACAGGTTACAATGGACGCCCTAGCAAAGTGTTCTCGACAGGGTGAACTATGTCCTAACTATCAATATAAAGCCAAGTGTTTAAGATAACCTGATGATCAAAAGTCCAAATAAAAACTGAATTTACATAAAGACCAATGCAGATATCCGTACGTGTTTCACATCTTCTCCACGGACACAATGGGAATCTTGATGTGCCTATACTCGCCGCACGTTATGTTGGCAAAATCGGGGCCCCTTCACTCCCCCTTTCCGGGATTGGCTGAGGTGTTGGGTGTTGGGTGAGAATGCCTTACTCCAAGTTCCGCCCTAAAGCCCCAACACCCAACACCTCAGCCAATCCCCTACGTTCGGAAAAGGGGAGAGAAGGGGCCCAATTTTCGCCAACTTAACGTGCGGCGAGTAAGTCTTGGACCACATCTTAGGACATCACGGATAGAACAGACATTTCCCACCCATAAGGTATCCTAACACCACCTCCTCCTCCTCCTCTTCTTCCTCCTCCTCCTGTTCTCCTCCTCCTCCTCCTCTTCATCCTCCTCCTCCTCCAGGACTTCGCCATCACCTACTGGATCGAGAAGGGCATGCCAGCCAACAAGATCACCCAGGGCGTGCCACTCTACGGCCGCTGCTGGACGCTGAAGAACGGTGACGACACTGGCTACTACGCCCCCGCCCCCCAGCCCGGCGCCGCGGGACAGTACACCAGGACCCCCGGATTCCTGGGATACAACGAGGCAAGGATGTGACCTGTTCTGTGTCTAATGGCTTCTGTTTTGTGTTTGTTTTAAAATGACTTCTGTTTTAAAATTAGCTCTGTTTTGTATCTGCTTGAAAATGTCCTCTGTTTAAAATGAACTTTGTTTTATGTTTGTTTTAAAATTATGTCTGTTCTGTGTCTGCTTTAAATGACCTTTGTTTTGTGTGTGTTTTAAAATGCCCTGTTTTAAAATGATCTGTTTTAGAATGACCTCTGTTTTAAAATGACCTGTTTTAGAATGACCTCTGTTTTAAAATGACCTGTTTTAGAATTACCTCTGTTTCAAAATGACCTGTTTCAAAATGACCTGTTTTAAAATGACCTGTTTTAAAATGAGTTTTGTTTTGTGTCTGTTTCAAAATGATGTATTTTTTGTGTCTGTTTTGAAATGAAATTTGTTCCTACGTAAAGACACGTAATCACGCTGCTCTTCGGGTTACAGATCTGCGAGGGCATCCTGAACGGGTGGACCGTAGTGAACGACCCCGCCATGAACGAGCCCTACATCTACAGCCTCGAACACGGCCGCATCTGGTGCTCCTACGACGACGAGGCCTCCGTCAAGACCAAGGTGGGGCACACACACACACACACACGCACACGCACACGCACACGCACACGCACACACACACACACACACACGCACACACACAAACCAAAAAAACTCTAAATATATAATAGTTTCCCGAACAAAATTTAGAAAGAGTACAAGGAGACAAACAGGGCATTGCCGAATGGGAAATGAGTATATAAGAAAAAACAGAAGATGTTGGATTGGACCTTTTTGGGGACAAACTCGTTGATGAGAAATATACAGACATCACAGAGCAAGCGTTCCTAGTATTCAAAATTACATAGGATACGGCAATGGATAGGTAGATATTATAATTATGTACACGTATAATCACATACAATTATCGTTTCGCGTTGAATGGGATTACTTTTACTTCTAATTTGGACCTTTTTGGGGACAAACTCGTTGATGAAAGACAGACAGACGGCACAGAGCAGGTGTTCCTAAAACTCAAGATCAGAAAGACTACATAACCACCACAATACAGGGACACAATCACCCTTTTCGCCCTGCTTTCCAAGGCTGAGTACGTCAACGCCATATAGCACCTTGAACAGATAACACCCTTAAACCATAACACCCAAGGCCTAAACACATAACACCCTTAACACATAATACCCAAGGCCTTAACACATAGCACCCTTAACACATAGCACCCTTAACACATAGCACCCTTAACACCCTATTCTCCTTCATTCCTAAGGATGGGTATACGAAGGCCCTATAACACCCTTAACACATAACACCCTTAACACATAACACCCTTAACACATAACACCCTTAACACATAGCACCCTTAACACATAACACCCTTAACACATAGCACCCTAAACAGATAGCACCCTCCCCCCCCTATAGGCTGAGTACGTCAACGCCATATAGCACCTTGAACACATAACACCCTCAACACCCTTTCCTCCCTCCCCCCTATAGGCTGAGTACGCCAAGGCTCACGGTCTGGCCGGCATGATGGTCTGGAGCGTCGAGACAGACGACTTCAAGGGCAAGTGTGGCCGTCCCTTCAACCTGATCAAGACCATGGTGGAGACTTTCACCGGCACCGACATCACCCCGGGACCCACTGTGGCCCCCACCACCCGCGTGAGTAACTAATGAGTAAAAGAAACTGATTAACCAAAGAAGGAGACATTTGATTAGTGAGGGAAACAGGAACATGTGTGAGGTTAAGCAAGAAAGAAGGGTAGGAGGGGATTAGAGGATGGATGAGACTCAAGGATAAATGCAACTCAGAAAGGGGAGGATAAAGGAAGGGTAAAGGGCTTATCTTGGTCAGCCTGGTCACTTGGTACCTGAATTTTTGGTCAGCCAATTTGGTAAAGCTATATTGACCAAGAATAAGGTAGCGAAGTATACATGTTAGTCCAGTTAGTGTGTGTGTGGGCATCAATATTTTATCCCATCGCTGCCACCATTATCTCTCTCTCTCTCTCTCTCTCTCTCTCTCTCTCTCTCTCTCTCTCTCTCTCTCTCTCTCTCTCTCTCTCTGTATCGTAAGTAATCCCACCGCTGCCACCAATGTTATATGTATCGTAAGTAATCCCACCGCTGCCACCAATGTAATAAATATACTCTTGTTATTTTTCCATTTCTTTCCTGACGTCACTGTTTCATGTCACTCCTTGTCATCATTTTTTACTACCTTTGAATATATTTTTCCATTTCTTCCTGATGAACCATGTTACTCAATGTCATCCCTTAAGAGCGTCACCCTACGAGTTACCCTTCCATTACCTCACTCTTGCTTTGCGTCCTTGCTAACTTATAACTCGATGACTGGAAAACACTAAAGTTAGATAGATTTTTAAGTCATCAGCTAGAGATTCGAAAAAAATATCTTGGGTTTGTGATGTGATGTGATGTAATGACTTAGGTTTTGGGTTATTAGGATATTTTGCTTTTCCTTTCGTTACCATCATCCTCTTGTGTTTCAGGACCCCGACGCGCCCACCACCAAGCCTCACACAGCCCCCCCAACACCACCCTCAACTGAGGACTGTTTGAAGCCAGGAATTAATGCTGACCCCGTAGACTGCAACCATTACTGGCTGTGCTCCCTGGTACAGTGTGTGTGTGTGTGTGTGTGTGTGTGTGTGTGTGTGTGTGTGTGTGTGTGTGTGTGTGTGTGTGTGTGTCAATAGGAATAAAATAGAAATAGGACAAACCAGGATAAAAAAGGATTGAGAAAAGACGGAGAACAAATTGCTGAAGTAACAAAATGTGTGTGTGTGTGTGCGTGTGCGTGTGCGTGTGCGTGTGCGTGTGCGTGTGTGTGTGCGTGTGCGTGTGCGTGTGTGTGTGTGTTAAGATAAATGTCCTCCCAACTTTATCCAGTATACCTATTTCTATTTCTCCAACTCTCCTCTCTTTGCTATTCTAATTTCAGAGAACCTCAGTCTTCTTTCTCCCTGGACGTTTCTGATCTCTTAAATTCTCAGACTCTTTCAAAATCTCTCTTATTATTCATCCCACTTGCAAGACTTTTTATTCCCTTTAAGCTCGCCTCGTCCTTCAGTCTTCTTGCACTTCACATATCTCTCCTCTTTCCCTTCCCTACATAAGCCCTTTGGCCTTCCCTTATCCTCCCCTTTCTTAGCTGCATTTTTCCTTTGAGTCTCATCCATCCTCTAATCCTTTTTTCCCCCCTCTTTCTTGCTCAACTTCTCACATATTCCTGTTTCCCTCACTAATCAAATGTTTCCTTCTTTGGTTAATCAGTTTCTTTTACTCACATCTCTCGCTTTTTCTTATCTATAAATCCTTTAATTCTTTCCACTTTATTAAATTATCCTTACTCTCTACTTCATAAGGACTGACAGCTTTTTTTTTTAACCCTTGGTCAATCCTTTGTGATGAAAAACCACTTTTTTTTTTATTCTCCTATTTTTTTATTTTTAGGGACTGGCCCTTTTTTTTGCCCTTGGTCAGTCCCTTGATATTAAAAAAATGAAAAGGAAAAATAAATAGAAACCTCTCTGCTCTTAACTCTCCCCCATTAGCTTCGAACCTCCCAAAATAACCTCTCTCTCTTTCTATATTGAGTGTGGAAATATACTTTGTCGGACTGCAGTTGTCACTCAATATTTTGTGGAAAAGTTTCATATCTAGACATTATGTGTTTTGTCTAATTAGCAATGAGATTATGTGTGATTTCTAATGCTTTGGTCAATATCTATCTATCTATCTACCTAGCTATGTATCTATCTACTTATTAATCTATCTATCTACAGAATTTGGATTATCAATAAATATCTATCTATTTATCTATCTCTGCAGAATGTGGATTATCAATAAATATCTATCTATCTATCTATCTATCTATCTCTCTATCTATCTATCTATCTACAGAATGTGGATTGTAAATAAATATCTATCTACCTATCTATCTCTCTATCTCTCTATCTATCTACAGAATTTGGATTATCAATAAATATCTATCTATTTATCTATCTATCTATCTATCTCCAGAACATGGAGGGAGGTTATGACGCCAACTCGGAGCCCTGCGCCCCGGGAACTCTCTTCAACCCCAACGCCTACATCTGCGACTGGGACCACGTCGTCTGCGCCATCCCCGACATCTGCCCCAACGAGTGTGCCTAAGCGTAGCCCACCCACACCCACACGCGCGCACCTACAACCTTACCCCGAGACTTGAAGGATGTGCCATACGTTTAACACAAGCCTTATAACAACAGCCTTATATATAACAGCCTTATAACAACAGCCTTATATATAACAGTCTCATAACAACAGCCTTATATATAACAGCCTTATAACAACAGCCTTATATATAACAGCCTCATAACAGCCTTATATATAACAGCCTTATAACAACAGCCTTATATATAACAGCCTTATAACAACAGCCTTATATATAACAGCCTTATAACAACAGCCTTATATTACCTCTTTATATTACATTTTTTTCTCGTCCATTTCCAACATTATATAAATATGCTTACGAAACAATGAGTTATACCCACGACCAACGAAAATAACATCATACGGGTAAAATAACATCATACGTTCGGGGAAAATAACATCATAGAAAGAGGGTCGGCAGCAGCGTGTAATAGAAGGTGTGTAGGCAATGGTGTGCGTGGAGGGAAGAAGGGAATCCATGCAGTACATTTTGTGTCATGTACTGAACCTGTAATAAAATCATAAAAAATATACCTAATGATTTTCTTTCTGATCTTGTGTTTTGGTGGCAAAGTTTAACATCGACGACAGAGAAAGTAATGCCTATACTTTCTTATTTTTCTGATCACTGTGTTTTTGTGGCAAAGTTTAACATCGACGACAGAGAAAGTAATGCCTATACTTTCTTATTTTTCTGATCACGTGTTTTTGTGGCAAAGTTTAACATCGACAATAGAAAAAGTAATGCATATACTTTCTTATTTTTCTGATCTTGTGTCTTTGTGGTACAGTTTAACATCAACGACAGAGAAAGTAATGCCTATACTTTCTTATTTTTCTGATCATGTATTTTTGTGGCAAAGTTTAACATCAACGACAGAGAAAGTAATGCCTATACTTTCTTATTTTTCTGATCATGTATTTTTGTGGCAAAGTTTAACATCAACGACAGAGAAAGTAATGCCTATACTTTCTTATTTTTCTGATCATGTGTTTTTGTGGCAAAGTTTAACATCAACGACAGAGAAAGTAATGCCTATACTTTCTTATTTTTCTGATCATGTGTTTTTGTGGCAAAGTTTAACATCGACGACAGAGAAAGTAATGCCCATACTTTCTTATTTGTCTGATCTTGTGTTTTTGTGGCAAAGTTTAACATCAACGATAGAGAAAGTAATGCTTATACTTTCTTATTTTTCTGATCTTGTGTTTTGGTGGCAAAGTTTAACATCGACAATAGAGAAAGTAATGCATATACTTTTTTTCTGATCTTGTGTTTTTGTGGCAAAGTTTAACATCGACGACAGAGAAAGTAATGCCCATACTTTCTAATTTTTCTGATCATGTATTTTTGTGGCACAGTTTAACATCAACGATAGAGAAAGTAATGCTTATACTTTCTTATTTTTGATTGATGATTATAATGCTACCTTAGAAATTATTGATACAAGGTGGATTTACTTAATCAAAAAGGTAATTACTAATGTTTTTCGTGATAGACAACAAGGAAAGAAAACTATTAAAAGCAAGAGTTACTACTTTCTTATAACTGTCACTCCGAAAAGAAAAGAAAAGAGGCAAGACTATTATTTTTCTTTTATTATTTCAACTCACTGTGACGGACCAACTTTTTTTTATTTTATTTTTATTTTTTTATTTTAACCTGGTGATTTTCAATGTCCAAAAATTTTAACCTGGTGATTTTCAATGTCCAAAAATTTTAACCTGGTGATTTTCAATGTCCAAAAATTTTAACCTGGTGATTTTCAACGTCCGAAAATTTTAACCTGGTGATTTTCAATGTCCAAAAACTTTAACCTGGTGATTTTCAATGTCCAAAAATTTTAACCTGGTGATTTTCAATGTCCAAAAATTTTAACCTGGTGATTTTCAATGTCCAAAAATTTTAACCTGGTGATTTTCAATGTCCACAAATTTTAACCTGGTGATTTTCAATGTCCAAAAATTTTAACCTGGTGATTTTCAATGTCAAAAATTACCTCAACCGTCTTGGTGTAATTAAGTGTCTTGATTGATATAGGTGATTAGAGGAAAGTTTTGACATGCGAGTGAAATGTGTGAATCTCTCTCTCTCTCTCTCTCTCTCTCTCTCTCTCTCTCTCTCTCTCTCTCTCCTCTCTCTCTCTCTCTCTCTCTCTCTCTCTCTCTCTCTCTCTCTCTCTCTCTCTCTCTCTCTCTCTCTCTCTCCTACTCTCTCTCTCTCTCTCTCTCTCTTTTATCGTTTCCTCTTTCCTTTCTCTTTCCTATTTTCTCTTCTCTTCTGTCACAACTCCCCTCTCTCTCTCTCTCTCTCTCTCTCTCTCTCTCTCTCTCTCTCTCTCTCTCTCTCTCTCTCTCTCTCTCTCTCTCTCTCTCCTTGATCCTGTTGCATTCTTCATGTTTCTCCTTGAAGGGCGACACATAAGACGTTCCTTTGGTAATACTAGACCAATTTTTATCAAGAGCAGAAAGAGGAAGGGGAGGAAGAAAGGAAGAAAAAGAAGAGGAAGGGACAGAGGGGAAGAAAAGGAAGAAGGAAGAAAAGGAGGAGTGTAGGGGACAAGGAAACTGGCAGAGAAAAGAGGGATGTTAAAGGATGTTAAATGTTAAAGTAAAGTAACAAAATGGTTCCTTAGCCCGGGAGCTGCGGGGAGACTCTTAGCTGGGAGGGCGTGTGGATGGGTGGGTTAATTTGGGAGGGCGTGTGGGTGGGTGGGGGAAGCTGGGAGGGCGTGTGGGTGGGTAGGGGAAGCTGGGAGGGCGTGTGGGTGGGTAGGGGAAGCTGGGAGGGCGTGTGGGTGGGTAGGGGAAGCTGGGAGGGCGTGTGGGTGGGTAGGGGAAGCTGGGAGGGCGTGTGGGTGGGTAGGGGAAGCTGGGAGGGCGTGTGGGTGGGTAGGGGAAGCTGGGAGGGCGTGTGGGTGGGTAGGGGAAGCTGGGAGGGCGTGTGGGTGGGTAGGGGAAGCTGGGAGGGCGTGTGGGTGGGTAGGGGAAGCTGGGAGGGCGTGTGGGTGGGTAGGGGAAGCTGGGAGGGCGTGTGGGTGGGTGAGTGAGTGGGTGGGTTGAAAGAGTCTAAATATGTGGAATGGAGAGGTGGAATCATATGGAAGGAAGAAGAGAGACTAAGATTGTTTCTGTTGATAGTCAAGAGTTCCCCCGGCGGATTGCGGGAAGACTCTTAAGAACAGAGCTTTTGAACGCGTACCAAAACCGCGCGTGTATAGGCAGGCGGCGAAAAATTGGTGTGGGTCTAGTACTACATGTCAACTCTCCACACCATCACCGACTAGGCCTACATGTTTCTGTGGTACTTCACATGTGTCTAAAATGCAATGTCTGCTTGCATAAAAATGTAATTTTGAAGTCCATTTATACGTACGACATACGCATGTCTCACTTTCTCTCTCTCTCCATTCCTGACTCATGTTATTGTAGACCTCTTGGTGGCAACGAACACCAGACACCTCCTAGACATAAGATTCAAAATCCCAAGACATCCATATGCCTGGGGCGCCTCCACAATTATCACACAGCTGCATATGTTTACTGCCTTCACTCTCTCCACGACTCACTCCTTGCCTCCCTCTAACCGAGACCACCGAGAGACAAGGCCTGGTGGATCGCCCGTGACGTCACACCATAAGGATACCACCCGCTCCGCTCCCCGTACAAGTTTACCTACCTAATATAATGTTTATCAGTATAAAAGATATACTGTTATCTTCGGAAATGTTTGTTCTATAATATTATTAAATAAAAAACCGTAAAACACACAAAGAAAAGGCCATTATGAGACTTTCAAGAAATATGCATTAACTTAAACTCTTCGCCATTTAATATTTTGCTCGCAAACATTTTACATGGAGAATATCAATAGAAGCGGAGTTTAATTAGCTTTCCATTAATATATTTCGTTTAGTGATAAATGAATTAGCGGCATGCATAAATTAGCGTTAACTAAATATAAAAAATCATGAAATCGGGTAATTTCCTACCTAATATATGTTTATCAGTATAAAATATATACTGTTATCTTCGGAAATGTTTGTTCTATAATATTATCAAATAAAAAACCGTAAAACACATTAAAGAAATGCCATTATGAGACTTTCAAGAAATATGTATGAACTTAAACTTTTCGCCATTTAATATTTTGTGAAAAAACTTTTTACATGGAGAATATCAATAGAAGCGGAATTTAATTAGCTTTCCATTGATATATTTCCTTTTCTGATAAATAAATTAGAACTATGCATAAATTA
Organism: Chionoecetes opilio; assembly: GCA_016584305.1. Taxonomy (NCBI): domain Eukaryota; kingdom Metazoa; phylum Arthropoda; class Malacostraca; order Decapoda; family Majidae; genus Chionoecetes; species Chionoecetes opilio. The sequence goes on along the minus strand of JACEEZ010023445.1, from coordinate 380,571 downwards.
GCGTTAACTAAATAAATAACATCATGAAATCGGGTAATTTCCCAGATTTCATGGTTATTTATTTAGTTAACGCTAATTTATGCATGGTTCTAATTAATTTATCAGAAAAGGAAATATATCAATGGAAAGCTAATTAAATTCCGCTTCTATTGATATTCACCATGTAAAAAGTTTTTTTCACAAAATATTAAATGGCGAAAAGTTTAAGTTCATGCATATTTCTTGAAAGTCTCATAATGGCCTTTCTTTAGTGTGTTTTACGGTTTTTTTATTTGATAATATTATAGAAAAAACATTTCCGAAGATAACAGTATATATTTTATACTGATAAACATATATTAGGTAGGAAATTATACGATTTCATGATTTTTTATATCTAGTTAACGCTAATTTATGCATGCCGCTAATTCATTTATCACTAAACGAAATATATCAATGGAAAGCTAATTAAACTCCGCTTCTATTGATATTCTCCATGTAAAATGTTTGCGAGCAAAATATTAAATGGCGAAGAGTTTAAGTTAATGCATATTTCTTGAAAGTCTCATAATGGCCTTTTCTTTGTGTGTTTTACGGTTTTTTATTTGATAATATTATAGAACAAACATTTCCGAAGATAACAGTATATCTTTTATGCTGATAAACATTATATTAGGTAGGTAAACTTGTACGGGGAGCGGAGCGGGTGGTATCCTTATGGTGTGACGTCACGGGCGATCCACCAGGCCTTATCATCTCGGTGGCCACGCTCTAACGCGGTAACCCACCCCCTCCTCCCTCTCGTTCTATCCCATGGGCGCGTGAAAATTCGGCAGGGAAATCTCGCCGCTCGATGACAATCTAGCCGCGCGCTGCCATTCGCTCCACATTTTTCAACTACGGACCGTTCCACCCCCCCCCCCCAGACATTTTTTTGGGGGTCAAATCTATATGGGCCGATGCACGCAAACATTCCCTACACGCGGATGTACTTTTTATCAAAATTGGCAATGGGTCCCAAAATCATCATACATGCGCACAGTATGACCCTGTAGAAAACACCCTGTGCCCACGCCTTAGGTTAACCCCTTCACGCCCAGGTCTTTCCTTTGCTATATAAAAAAAATGTCTGTTGTTAGCCATCCAATTACGACAAGTACTTGAATATACCAAATTAGTTAGTCGACAAGGATACTTAACAGGTCATATCTATAAAATATTGCTTATCACTAAAAATAGTCTAATGGTACCCAAATTACAACGGAATTACGTTCTGGGTCTTAAGGGGTTAATGGTGATATTACCTATTGGAAAAGACGACAGGCGGGCAGAGGTCAGAGGGCAGCTTCCACCCTTCCTCCCCTTATATGATCTTCAGCAATACCACGGGCCCATCACTTCCAAAGACTGCAAGGGTTCTCGGGTCACCTATTTAACACATTAGGTAATTTACTTCTGTTTGTATATTATAAATTTTCTTTTTTTGACAGTATGCCTTCGAGTGAAACTAAAATTATTATTACTATTATCATTATTACTATTTAGGTTAATTGATGTTGATTCCAATGCTCAATGGTTTCAAATTTGTTAGAAAGATTTATAACCTCTAATAGAACGCCATGATTATTTTTTTACGTAATAGAGATTGAGAGTCTTAAAAATAAATGTAGTCAAGTTTGGTGCTTTGAGTTGGTAACAATGTTGTGCCATTCCCAACACCTGCCCCAACGAGGGTCGCCAGGGCACTAAAGGCCGAGTTCGTATCAGGGAAATATACTCCTGATAAGAACTTTGTGCCACTAGTAAGGGTAACACATGATATAATGAGTAGTTTATAAGACTACTATTTAGATCATGTGTGGTGAATGTTGTGTGTAGACTGTGTGGTGAATGGTGTGTGTAGACTGTGTGGTGAATGGTGTGTGTCGACTGTGTGGTGAATGGTAAACGTAAACCATACACCCACACGCACCCACGCACGCACGCACCGCCCCTACACCCTTACCACGTGACTCGAATTATGTCATACGTTTAAAATAACAGCCTTCTATTACTTCTTCTTATTTTATTATTCTCTCGTCAATTTCCCGCATTATATGAATATTCTTATGGAACAATGAACTGTGTGGCGCGGCGTCAATGCTGGTAATTTGATGTCAGTCTATGAGTGCACTGTTTATGTGTGATGGAACCTTTGGCTAATATAGACGCATAACATTGCAACAACATTATTTCAAGTGTGTTGCATATTAAAACTACTCTTCATGTACCACACGATTAAAATAACAGCCTTATATTACCTCGTTTTACTCCATTTTTCTCTCGTCAATATCCTGCATTATATGAATATTCTTATGAAACAGTTGTTACTAAAGTCATATCTCGGACCCAATGTATATTATTTACAACTGTACTCGATTCTGAAGGTCATTTAAACCCTCACATCACAACGTAACCTCTTCCACGCCTTTCTGGAGGGTATTTCATCATGAATATAACACCACTTGCTTATCAAGTTGTACACAAGAGTAGGGTTTGTGTTGCAAGTCTATCCGTTTTTGAGGGAAATTACGAAGTCTTAACAACCAGACGTTGGTGTGAATGACTGAGGAGGAGGAGGTAACTACGATAACTACGACATTGCCGAGCGTTACTATGCGGTAGGCTGTCACGTTCGATGGACTGACGAAACAATATGAATCGCGGTCATTGAAGATAAAAATACCCACACAGATAACGAATTTGTTTATATAATGATACAAAATGTATATAAAAAGGATGAGGAATAAAGGTAAGTGTTGCAGCTGACGCCATGAGATAAAAGGACACAATCAAAACATGGCATGATAAACCACCAACGAGTTTACATGAACATTCTAATTCAAAGCTCATTCCGTCATTTACTCTTATATTATACAGGTAGATATTACTAGGTAGGGTACAGTAGGTAGGTAATATTACTAGGTAGGCTAGGTACAGGTAAATATGGAGGCAGTGGCCGAGTGGTTAGCACCTTGGAGTGGAGAGCTCGAGATCCCGAGTTCGAATCCCGTCGGGAGCAACTCTTTCGGGTCTCTTTAACGAGGTGGCCGGATGATTTAAATTTTAGAACCTGGTAGTGGTGAACACAAGGTCCCGAGTTCAAGTCCCGCCAGGAGTAACTGTTTCTTCCATCGTCGAGTGGCCGAAGATACCCGCATTTGGGGAGGTGGTAGCGGAGTGGTTAACGTCTCCGACTGGCGTTCTCGGTGACCCGAGTTCGATCCCCTAAGAAAACCAAAACCTTTCTGCACCGTCGAGTGGCCTAAGAACACCCACATGCCCTGCCCATTAACTCTACCTTGGATTGCGAGTGCATCGGAGGACACAGGGGGGCGGCATGAGCCTCTAATCACAGGCGTCACTATAACAATCCTGCCTGCGCCACCACGGGCGAGGACCAACCATCAGAGCCCTCAAGTGAACCTCCAGAGCCTTCCATCCGAGCCCTGGGTCACCACTGCCTACAGGCGCTATAGGCACAAATGTAAAAATAAAAATAAATAAATAAATAAAAATGCTGCCCATCAACCTCATCTTCGACTGCGACTACACTGGCACCAGGGGGCACCAGGGGGCACCACGGGCCATCAGGGGGCAGCACGGGCCATCACACAAAACACTTGCAGCAGGGGGCAGCACGGGCCATCACACAAAACACTTGCAGCAGGGGGCAGCACGGGCCATCACACAAAACCATCACAGTTATCACTATAAAATTCCAGCCTACGCCATTAACACCTTCACGCCCAGATCTTTCCTTTGCTATATAAAATCGTCTATTATTTGCGATAAAACTACGAAAAAGTAACTAAATAAACCAAATTAGCTAATGGACAAGGGTACTAAACAGGTCATAGCTATATAATATTGCTTATGTTCATTAAAATCGTCGAATGGTGGTTATATTACAATGAAAATTACGTTCTGGGTTTCAAGGGGTTAAGGGCGAGGAGCAACCATCACAGCCCTCCAGAATATGCAAGGCCCACCACCTGAGCTCGCAAGGAAAGAAGATAACTACCTAAGTTAGGAAGATAACAGCCTACAGGCGCTATAGGCTCCAACGTAAATAAATAAAAAGAAAAAGAATAAATTACACAAAGGTATTCGCGGCCATTTCAGTGACAGGTAACGTATTTTCAGGCGATCTCTACCCGGTCAGGTGAAATCCATGTAAATATATAACGTTGTTCTCTCTAAATAAATGAAAAAAATATATAAGGTAACATGGCATTACAGAAATCTAAAAAATAAAATAATAAAAAGAAAAGATTCGCGGAAAAACAGTCTTGGTAAATATCTTCAAGGACACAAACGAAGATTACGTTTTGGTACGACAAGGAAAAAAAACATGAAAATACATGTTGGCTTTTCTCATGTGTACAAATACTTCTTACATAACATCCCAATCGCATTATTATAGTCTATTTTTTTAACAAGGCAAAAATTCCATGCTATCTTAGGGTCTCATGCTTAAAATTACGCCTCTGTTTACCCGCTACTAGGGTGAACTATGATAAAAAACAACAGAAATTAGAAGCGTAGTATTCCCTCCTGGCATCAAATATCAGACAGTAAGCAGCAACGGGGCAGGATTTTTTACCTTGTTAAAAAAAATAGCCTATAGTGACGAAACTGATCCCTAATTAAAATAAACACAGAATTTCTTAGGAGAGGCTAAAAAATAATGACATTCTTATTAAAAAAAGTGCCTTAAATAAAATATGAACACAGGTGAAACAGCGAACAAAAAAAAAAAGATTGCATTCCTATTGAAAAAGTATCTTAAATATAAACACGTGTGAAATAGTGAATAAAAAACAACAACGCTATGATACTTTTTCACACGCTTCTATTCCTCTGTTGTCTTTCTCTCGAGCTATGGAGCAGGGGAAGGCAGAGGGGGATAGGGGGAGAAGGGACATGGAGGGGAGGAGGGGGGACAAGGGGGAGGGGGCAGTGAGGGGGGGCAGGGCAAGGTGTACAGGGTAGGGAGAAGGGTAAGGGGGCAGGGAGGGGAGGGTAAGGCGTACATACTGCGCACTATACAACATGGGAACCTATACACCTGCCCACGACGCCCCCCCCCCCCCCCCCCCCCACACATGACTATATAGGCAGCTGAGGAGGCCACCCACACGTGACATCAACCTCGAACCTCAAGACATCAATCATGAGGTTACTCTTACCTCTGCTGGGTTGCCTCGCTCTCACCCTCTCTCTCACTGGTAAGATGGATAGGTAGAAGTTAGAGCAATTGACGTTTAATAGATGATAGATAGATTAATAGATAGATGGTTAGTGAATCTTCGGTAGAGGTGTTCTGGTATTCCTTCCTTACCTGGTCTTTAAGCCGCACACACCCACAGTCTCACACCCACACCCACCCACCCACTGTCCCACACCCACCCACTGTCCCACACCCACCCACAGTCCCACACCCACCCACTGTCCCACACCCACCCACTGTCCCACACCCACCCACTGTCTCACACCCACACCCACAGTCCCACACCCACACCCACCCACCCACTGTCCCACACCCACCCACTGTCTCACACCCACACCCACAGTCCCACACCCACACCCACCCACCCACTGTCCCACACCCACCCACAGTCCCATACCCACCCACAGTCCCACACCCACCCACAGTCCCACACCCACCCATTCCTTTGTCCCTTAACGAAACACAATGTACCACTACAACGCGTAAACAACGACCTAGTAAACAACGACCTAGTAAACAACGACGTAGTAAACAACGACGTAGTAAACACGTCACATTTTGGACCATATAACTTTCTTGGTCAGAATTTATCCTCCAAATACTACCAGTCTGTCTATCGCTGAGACCTGACACACACACGCACACACACACCCACACACACACCTACTTGGTCAAAACACATCATCCACACACCTGGCCTGTCAAAACTTGGCTCTTAATCACCTGTTTGTTTTTGTGGGGAGAGAGGGAGTGGAGGGGGTATGGATTTTTTTGTGTTCTTCTTTGCACCTCAAGATCCCAACACCCTTCCAACACTCGGTTAAAGATCACTAAACAAGGCAACCTTTTGTTTCCCTTGACTAACTCACGAAACTTAATACCGAGTCTCCTTTCACGTCCAGATTTTTCCTTGGCTATAATAAAATCGTCTGTTGTTAGCCATAAAATAACGAAAAGTCACTTAATATACCAAATTAGTTAGTCGACAAGGATACTAATCAGGTCATAGCTATAAAATATTGCTTATAGTCACTAAAAAAACTTCTAATGGTACCCAAATTACAATTGAAATTACGTTCCGGGCCTCAAGGGGTTAAAAAAAGAGAAAGAAAGAAACTACTTAATCCTAAACTCTTTTTTTTGTTTGGGAACTTTTGTATCAACTTTTATTTTTTATGGACGAGTTACACCTTTAATTAGGTCAAAAGTCGGGATGCATAAAATTACTCTTTCAATGTTTTAAGTGGTGGCCTTGACTTTGCAACGCGTGGCTCATAACAGTTAGTCTTTGTAACGGGAATATATTACTCTGTAGATGACGTCACTCTGTAATTCACTCTGAGTCGCATTTCTACTTCAATCTTTGCTTTTTATTGCTTATATTTTCTCTTGATTTTTTTTTCTCTTACCCTTTTTTTTCTGGCATATATTTTCACTCCTATTTCTACTTACATATATATATATTTTTTTTAAATTATATTTTGCTTTTATTTTTACATATATTTTTTCTTCCATTTTTTTTCTCTTTCTCATCTATTTTTTCTTAGTTATATTTTGCTTTTATTTTTACATATATTTTTTCTTCCATTTTTTTTCTCTTTCTCATCTATTTTTTCTTAGTTATATTTTGCTTTTATTTTTACATATATTTTTTTTTCCATTTTTTTTCTCTTTCTCTTCTATTTTTTCTTAGTTATATTTTGCTTTTATTTTTACATATATTTTTTCTTCCATTTTTTTTCTCTTTCTCTTCTATTTTTTCTTACTTATTTTTTTATTTTGCTTTTATTTTTACATATATTTTTTCTTCCATTTTTTTTCTCTTTCTCTTCTATTTTTTCTTAGTTATATTTTGCTTTTATTTTTACATATATTTTTTCTTCCATATTTTTTCTTTCTCTTCTAATTTTTCTTAGTTATATTTTGCTTTTATTTTTACATATATTTTTTCTTCCATTTTGTTTCTCTTTCTCATCTATTTTTTTTTACTTATATTTTGCTTTTATTTTTACATATATTTTTTCTTCCATTTTTTTTCTCTTTTTCTTCTATTTTTTCTTAGTTATATTTTGCTTTTATTTTTACATATATTTTTTCTTCCATTTTTTTTCTCTTTCTCTTCTATTTTTTCTTAGTTATATTTTGCTTTTATTTTTACATATATTTTTTCTTTCATTTTTTTTCTCTTTCTCTTCTATTTTTTTAAACTTATATTTTGCTTTTATTTTTACATATATTTTTTCTTCCATTTTTTTTCTCTTTCTCTTCTATTTTTTCTTAGTTATATTTTGCTTTTATTTTTACATATATTTTTTCTTCCATTTTTTTTTTCTTTCTCTTCTATTTTTTCTTAGTTATATTTTGCTTTTATTTTTACATATATTTTTTCTGCCATTTTTTTTCTCTTTCTCTTCTATTTTTTCTTAGTTATATTTTGTTTTTATTTTTACATATATTTTTTCTTCATTTTTTTCTTCTTTCTCTTCTATTTTTTTAAACTTATATTTTGCTTTATTATTTTACTATTATTTTTTGCTTCATTTTTTTTTTCTCTTTATTTTTCTTTATTATTTTGCTTTATTTTTACATATATTTTTTCTTCATTTTTTTCTTTTCTACTTTTATTTTCTTAGTTTATATTTTGCTTTTATTTTTACATATATTTTTTCTTCCATTTTTTTTCTTTCTCTTATTTTTAAATTATATTTGCTTTTATTTTTTACATATATTTTTTTCTTCCTTTTTTTCCTTTTCATCTATTTTTTCTTAGTTATTTTGCTTTTATTTTTACATATATTTTTCTTCATTTTTTTTCTTTTCTATTATTTTTTTTTTACTTATATTTTGCTTTTATTTTTACATATATTTTTTCTTATATTTTTTCTCTTTTTCGCATCAAAATTTCCATGCATATATTTCTACTTCTATAATTTCTATCTTCAATTTCTTCTAATTTTCTCTTCGGTTTTTCTAGCTAATATTTATTACTTGATTTATTACTTTTATTACTTGATTTATTACTTTTATTACTTGATTTATTACTTTTATTACTTGATTTATTACTTTCATTACTTGATTTATTACTTTTATTACTTGATTTATTACTTTTATCACTTTATTTATTATTTTTATTACTTTATTTATTACTTTTATTACTTGATTTATTACTTTTACTACTTTTTTATTTTTTTTTATTACTTTTATTTTATTTGTTACTTTATTTATTACTTTTATTACTTTATTTATTACTTTTATTACTTGATTTATTACTTTTATTACTTTATTTATTACTTTCCACTTTTATTTTCGCTTCCATATATTCTAATTCACTCTACCATTCTATTTCTTGCATATATTTCGACATACATATATTTTCGCCCCATTTTCGAATTTCCTCTACCAATTTTTTCTAACCTACAATTTCTACCTTTTCCCTACCATTATTTTCTCTTGCTTATATCTTTGCTACCATTTCCACTTCTATTTCTCTTCCATTAATTATAATTCTTCCCTACCATTTTTCTCTTGCTTACACTTGTCACCATTTATCTACCATTTTCTCTTGCTAAAATTTCCACTCACATTTTTTCATCCATATTCTCAAATTATCTCTACCAATTTTTATCGTGCTCATAGTTTTGCGTGTATTATTTCCCCTCCTATCTATCTTATCTCCCAGTTTTACGTGTATTATTTCCCCTCCTATCTTTCTTATCTCCCGTTTTGCGTGTATTATTTCCCCTACTATCTTATCTCCCCGTTTTGCGTGTATTATTTCCCCTCCTATCTTTCTATCTCCCAGTTTTGCGTGTATTATTTCCCCTACTATCTTATGTCCCAGTTTTGCGTGTATTATTTCCCCTACTATCTTATCTCCCAGTTTTGCGTGTATTATTTCCCCTACTATCTTTCTTATCTCCCAGTTTTACGTGTATTATTTCCCCTACTATCTTATCTCCCAGTTTTACGTGTATTATTTCCCCTACTATCTTATCTCCCAGTTTTGCGTGTATTATTTCCCCTCCTATCTTATCTCCCAGTTTTGCGTGTATTATTTCCCCTACTATCTTATCTCCCCGTTTTGCGTGTATTATTTCCCCTACTATCTTATCTCCCAGTTTTGCGTGTATTATTTCCCCTACTATCTTATCTCCCAGTTTTGCGTGTATTATTTCCCCTACTATCTTTCTTATCTCCCCGTTTTGCGTGTATTATTCCCTACTATCTTATCTCCCAGTTGCGTGTATTATTTCCCTACTATCTATCTCCCTGTTTTGCGTGATTATTTCCCTACTATCTTTCTCCCAGTTTTACGTGTATTATTCCCTACTATCTTATCTCCCAGTTTTTGCGTGTATTATTCCCCTACTATCTTATCTCCCCGTTTTACGTGTATTATTTCCCCTCCTATCTTTCTTATCTCCCCGTTTTGCGTGTATTATTTCCCCTACTATCTTATCTCCCCGTTTTGCGTGTATTATTTCCCCTCCTATCCTTCTTATCTCCCAGTTTTGCGTGTATTATTTCCCCTACTATCTTATCTCCCCGTTTTGCGTGCATTATTTCCCCTCCTATCTTTCTTATCTCCCAGTTTTGCGTGTATTATTTCCCCTACTATATTTCTTATCTCCCAGTTTTGCATGTATTATTTCCCCTACTATCTTATCTCCCAGTTTTGCGTGTATTATTTCCCCTACTATATTTCTTATCTCCCCGTGTTATCTCCGCGTGGCGTCAGAGGGCGTGATGGTGTGTTACTACGGGTCCTGGGCGGTGTATCGACCGGGCAAGGGAATGTTCGACGTGGAGGATATCGACGCCAATCTGTGCACACATCTTATCTTTGGCTTCGCGGGTCTGGGGAGCAACAACAAGATCAAGGTGAGACGAGTGAATGAGTGATAAGGTCGATGTGTGATGAGTGATTAGGTCAAGGTGTGATGAGTGATTAGGTCAATGTGTGATGAGTGATAGTGATTAGGTCGATGTGTGATGAGTGATTAGGTCGATGTGTGATGAGTGATTAGGTCGATGTGTGATGAGTGATTAGGTCGATGTGTGATGAGTGATTAGGTCGATGTGTGATGAGTGATTAGGTCGATGTGTGATGAGTGATTAGGTCAATGTGTGATGAGTGATTAGGTCGATGTGTGATGAGTGATTAGGTCGATGTGTGATGAGTGATTAGGTCAATGTGTGATGAGTGATTAGGTCAATGTGTGATGAGTGATAAGGTCGATGTGTGATGAGTGATTAGGTCGATGTGTGATGAGTGATTAGGTCAATGTGTGATGAGTGATTAGGTCGATGAGTGATGAGTGATTAGGTCAATGTGTGATGAGTGATTAGGTCGATGTGTGATGAGTGATTAGGTTGATGTGTGATGAGTGATTAGGTTCCTGGTTCTCTATACTGTTTTCTTTGATTCTATGTGTCTTCCTCGTCCTGTGTATGTGTTTTCTCCTCCTCCCACTTCCTTCCTTCTTCTGTGTATTTATCTTGTCTTTCTTTTCGCCGTTATTCGTTGTTCTTCTTCACTTATTTTCCTTATTCTATGTCCTTTGTCCTCCTGTTTATCTTTCATCGTTGGTTTTCTGTGGGTTTTTTTCCTTCTCTCTCTCTCGCTCTCTCTCTCTCTCTCTCTCTCTCTCTCTCTCTCTCTCTCTCTCTCTCTCTCTCTCTCTCTCTCTCTCTCTCTCTCTCTCTCTCTCTCTCTCTCTCTCTCTCTCTCTCTCTCTCTCTCTCTTTCTCTCTCTCTCTCTCTATATATATATATCTCAACGACTAATCTGAAATGTACTAAACTGTGCCGTAGCAAGGATATATTTAGCAACCCTCCTTCCTTGTCCATCTATATAGTCTAGGTAAGTGACCTCGGCCGCCATCAGGCAAAGGGATCACCACGTCAACTGAAAAGGGTGACGAATAATTTATCACACACACGGCTCGTCCCCAGTCGGTTTGCGTTCACAGTTAAAGCAAGTTCATTTCTGGGTGTCGACGCTCACGCAGGCTATAGTCAGCTTAAGGCCTGTCTGGCAGCATCCCTTTGTTTCAGAATATTACAAAATCCTGTATGTACACCTCCAGTCTACAACTCTTGCTGAGTATTCAATACCCCACACACGCATTATAAGGTAGACAGCACTGACATACCAGAAATGAATTTGCTTCAACTGTGACGGTGAACAGAACGGGGCCGAGGTCACTTTACCTATCTAGATGACGATAAAGGAGGGTGGTCCAATATATTTCCCCTCCTATCTTTCTTATCTCCCAGTTTTGCGTGTATTATTTCCCCTACTATCTTATCTCCCAGTTTTGCGTGTATTATTTCCCCTACTATCTTATCTCCCAGTTTTGCGTGTATTATTTCCCCTACTATCTTATCTCCCAGTTTTGCGTGTATTATTTCCCCTACTATCTTATCTCCCAGTTTTGCGTGTATTATTTCCCCTACTATCTTATCTCCCAGTTTTGCGTGTATTATTTCCCCTACTATCTTATCTCCCAGTTTTGCGTGTATTATTTCCCCTACTATCTTATCTCCCAGTTTTGCGTGTATTATTTCCCCTACTATCTTATCTCCCAGTTTTGCGTGTATTATTTCCCCTACTATCTTATCTCCCAGTTTTGCGTGTATTATTTCCCCTACTATCTTATCTCCCAGTTTTGCGTGTATTATTTCCCCTACTATCTTATCTCCCAGTTTCTCACAGTACATTACAGAAGAAAACCAGTAAGAAGTCCTAAACACGCTTTCCCTCCCCTCCAAACCTGTCCATAATATGTCCTCCCAAGTAAGGGGCGATCTGATAGAAGTTTTTAAGTGGATCAAGGGATTTAATAAAGGAGAGGTAGGAAACGTTCTTACGGCTTTTAACCAGGGTAGAACAAGAAGTCACGGATTCAAGCTGGAAAAGCGTAGATTTAGAAAGGAAATAGGGAAAAACTGGTTCATAAATAGGGTGGTGAATGAATGGAATGGTCTCAGTAGACAGGTAGTTAGTGCGGAGTCATTAGGGAGCTTTAAAGAGGAGCTGGATAGGTTCATGGATGGGGATGAAAGATGGATGTAGGTAGTGTTAGGTGACAGGAACTACCACGTGTAGACCTCGCGGCCTCTTGTAGCTTCCTTATTTTCTTATGTTCTTATGTTCTCCCCTTCCAAACACGTTCTAAACATGTCTCCCATCCCCTACAGGTGCTGGACCCGTGGAATGAGCTGTGTGACGAGTATGGCCTGTGTGCCTTCGACCGCTTCACCGCCCTCAAGAAGAAGAACACAAAGCTGGTCACCATCCTGGCCGTGGGTGGATGGAACGAGGGATCCACAAAGTACTCCAACGTAAGCACCACACCAGGGATTTTTTTATCATTATATATTTTTTGCAGATAAATTATGAGCAAATCTAAATTTAAGGACCTTATGACCAAATCTAATGTACAGACCTTATGAGCAAATCTTAATGTACAGACCTTATGAGCAAATCTTAATGTACAGACCTTATGAGCAAATCTAAATGGAAATATTCGCAAAAACTATGTATGAGCAAGAGAAAAAATGGTAGGGAAAAGGTGACAATTGTAAGCAAGGAAAAATTGGTAGGGAAAATAAGAAAAATGGTAGGGAAAATCAGAAAAATGGTAGGGAAAATCAGAAAATTGGTAGGGAAAATCAGAAAAATGGTAGGGAAATAAGAAAAATGGTAGGGAAAATAAGGAAAATAAGGAAAATGGTAGGGAAAATAAGAGAAATGGTAGGGAAAATAAGAGAAATGGTAGGGAAAATAAGGAAAATGGTAGGGAAAATAAAAAAAATGGTAGGGAAAATAAGAAAAATGGTAGGGAAAATAAGAAAAATGGTAGAGAAAATAAGGAAAATGGTAGGGAAAATAAGAAAAATGGTAGGGAAAATAAGGAAAATGATAGGGAAAATAAGGAAAATGGTAGGGAAAATAAGGAAAATGGTAGGGAAAATAAGGAAAATGGTAGGGAAAATAAGAAAAATGGTAGGGAAAATAAGAAAAATGGTAGGGAAAATAAGAAAAATGGTAGGGAAAATAAGAAAAATGGTAGGGAAAATAAGGAAAATGGTAGGGAAAATAAGGAAAATGGTAGGGAAAATAAGGAAAATAGGGAGAAAATATTTGCAGATAGGAGTTCTGTTATTATTGACATTTATAAATAGGATTACATTTTTTGTTTCAGATCGGATTACTATTTTGTTTTTACATATAGGATTATTACTTTATTATTATCTATTAATTTTTGTTAACAGATGGATTACTACAATTAATATCTTCTTTTTTTTTTTTTTTACAAATACGTAAAAAAGTCAGTGCCAAATTACCACCACGATAGCAATACGGCTACTATTATTTCTACTACTACTACTATTACTACTACTATTACTATTACTATTACTATTACTATTACTACTACTATTACTATTACTATTACTACTACTATTACTACTACTACTACTATACTATACTATTACTACTACTATTACTATTACTATTACTACTACTATTACTATTACTACTACTACTACTACTATTACTATTACTACTACTACTACTATTACTACTATCTACTACTTACTATACTACTTACTACTACTTACTTACTACTACTACTACTATATCTACTATTACTACTTACTTACTATTACTCTTACTCTTACACTACTATTACTACTTACTACTATTACTATTACTCTTACACTACTATTACTACTTACTTACTATTACTCTTACTCTTACACTACTATTACTACTATTACTATACTACTACTATTAACTATACTACTACTATACTATACTACTACTAACTATACTATATTACTATTACTACTACTTACTACTACTATACTATTACACTATATATACTACTACTACTACTACTACTACTACTATTACTATACTACTACTTACTACTACTATACTATACTACTTACTACTACTACTACTACTACTATACTATACTATACTATACTACTACTACTACTACTACTACTACTACTACTACTACTACTATTACTACTACTACTACTATACTACTACTACTATTACTACTACTACTACTACTATTACTACTACTACTACTACTACTACTACTACTACTACAACGATAATTCCGTCTTTAATACTAAAAAAAGAAAAAAACCATACAACCAAACATAGAGGTGGACAGATAGAGAGGGATAAAATCACTAGAAAATAATAAAAAAACATAAAATCGAAAAAAATAAATAAAAACGACATCCCTAGATATTTCTCAAACGATCACAATATGAATAAAAAACCCACTACTTTCTGTTCACGTCGCTTTTATCACGACTGAACACTACAATCCGGAAGGTATCGGCCGGTAGGAGCCATCACGTGGTTATAATGTGTGTTTGTGGGGCGCCGGACTAGGAATCGGAACCGAACCGCACCTGACCGGAATCTGAACCGCACCTGACCGGAATCTGCTTGTCACAACATTACCCACGCTTCACAAGGCACATGATACAGGGCAATGTTTTAACCCATCAAGAACAACAAACATTTGTCTTTATAGCTTGACCAGTGAGAGAGAAAGACCATTGATCTCTTGTGGCGCGGAAAAACACACACACACACACATACACATACACACACACCACACTCACACTCCACTCACACTCCACTCACACTCACCTCACATCACACACACACCACACTCACACTCACACCACTCACACTCACACACACCACACACACACCACACATCACACACACACACACACACACACACACACACACACACACACACAACACACACACACACACACCACACACACACACCACCACACACACACACACACCACCACCACTCTCTCTCTCTCTCTCTCTCTCTCTCTCTCTCTCTCTCTCTCTCTCTCTCTCTCTCTCTCTCTCTCTCCTCTCTCTCTCTCTCTCTCTCTCTCTCTCTCTCTCGCTCTCTCTCTAAAAAACAACAATAATCTAAAATACGTTATATTCTACAAGTAGGTCCAGGAAAGATTGGTTTGTACTAATACTACTAAAAAAATCTCACACATATATTGCATCAAATTCACCATCATCACCATCACCACCACCACCACTATCACCCACCACCACCATCATCATCATCATCATCATCAGGCCTGACCACCACACTTCCCGTCCCGCCCACCAGATGGCAGCCTAACCTAACCTAACCTAACAAATTCTTCTACTAATACCTTTCCCGTCCCACCCACTAACCTCACCTAACCTCACCTAACCTAACCTAACCTAACCTAACCTAACCTAGCCTAACCTAACCTAACCTAGCCTAGCCTAGCCTAACCTAACCTAACCTAACCTAACCTAACCTAAACTAACCTAACACATTCTTCTACTAATACCTTTCCCGTCCCACCCACTAACCTAACCTAGCCTAACCTAACCTAACCTAACCTAACCTAACAAATTTTTATACTAATATGTTTCCCGTCCCGCCCACCAGATGGCAGCAGACCCCGCCAAGAGGAAGACCTTTGTGGACTCTTCCATCAAGTTGCTCAAAGACCACGACTTCGACGGTCTGGACATGGACTGGGAGTACCCGACCCAGCGTGGAGGCAAACCCGCGGACAAGGTGAGGAGGAGGAGGAAGAGGAGGAGGATAATAAAGGAGGGAGGAGGAGGAGGAGGTAGAAGAGGAGAAAGAGGAGGAGGCGATGGTGTCAAGGGTAGCAAGAGGAGGAGGAGGAGAAGGAAGGGGAGGAGGAGGAGGAGGAGGAGGAGGAGGAGGAGGAGGAGGAGGAGGAGGAGGAGGAGGAGGAAGAGGAGGGGGAATACATTGGAAGAACAGATACCAAGATAGCTATTGGTCTATAACGAGGGTATCTGCTGAACTACATACTACTAACTATCAAACTACATGTAAGAGGACAGTTGGAAAAGGATACCATGTCGCTAAAGAAGATAGGAACATGGAAGTTTCGTAGTGAAGAATGAGAGGATATGAAGTATGCTAACTACAACTATCACTAACACTAATCAATCCGGGGGACGTTATAATACTAATATAACTCGCGGGGCAATATCAAAATCCATTTACTTTACAGTACGCGTCTAGTCTGGTTTTAAAGGTAGTTATTGGTCTTCGACAACATTAGCTGGTAATTTGTTCCACCGATTGACAACTCTAACATTAAATAATTATTTCGCAGATCTGTGATGAAACGCTGACCGCTTTTTCATGCGGTTTGTTTTTTATCATGCGTTTTACATCACGATGTCCCCTTGTGTTCCGCAGGAGAACTTCATCCTGCTGTTGTCCGACCTGAAGGAGGCGCTCCACGCTAACGGCATGATGCTGACGGCCGCCGTGTCTGCAGGCAAGGGCACCATCGACGCGGCTTATGACATTCCCGGCATGGCGCAGCACCTCGACATGGTGAACCTCATGACCTACGACTTTCACGGCGACTGGGACCCGTACACCCACCATCAGTCCGGACTCTACGCCCACCCCGACGACACTGGCGACAACGCGTACTTCAACCAGGTAACTATTATGGTGCATAAAATCACCAGTACCACTTGGCTAAGTGGGTACACCCTATTATTGATAACGTTCTCGCCTGTGGCAGAGAATGTTCTGGTGAAGGTCGGTTCGAATCTTGGCCACGGCTAATAGAAAAAGGGAATTATTTATTTAATAGAAGAAGGGAATGATTTATTTAATAGAAAAAGGGAATATTTATTTAATAGAAGAAGGGAATGATTTATTTAATAGAAGAAGGGAATGATTTATTTAATAGAAGAAGGGAATGATTTATTTAATAGAAGAAGGGAATTATTTATTTAATAGAGAAAGGGAATGATAGTTTAGTCCCGGCGATTGCACTCCCCCCGGCAGGCTCTGTAGCTGAGATACTTGATATTGGCGAGCATTTTATGTTGACTACTTAATATGAGAAGTAGGTTACATTATAATCAGGTCCTCGTGGCTACCCAGACCGCCGGGGAAAGTGGATTAGCCGGGACTAAATTATCGTGAGTGCCCTTGCCAAAATTAATACAGTACAGTGGACCAGAACATCCTTGCATAGTTTATTATATCCTAACGTATCCTATTACACCCCCCCCTAAAAAATTATCATATATCAAATATTATACATCCTCCTCCTCCTCCTCCTTCAGGATTTCGCCGTGAGGTACTGGATCGAGAAGGGCATGCCGGCCAACAAGATATCGCAGGGCGTCCCCCTCTACGGCCGCTGCTGGACACTGGACGGCAAGGACGACACGGGTTACTACGCCCCCGCCCACCAGCCCAGCGTGGCGGGGCCCTACACGGAGGAACCCGGGGACTGGGGTTACAACGAGGTGACGATTGGGCCAGGTTTTTTTTTTTTTTTTTTTTTTTTTTTTTTTTTTTTTTTACATCATAAGGGACCCAGTTAATAATAATAAAATAAAAAAAAAAAAAAAAAAAAAAAAAAAAAATAGCTGCCAGTCCCTATAAAGTCGTTAGAGAATTGAAAAAGTGGGAGGGCCAATTTATTTCGCCTTTCATGGTCTTCCTAGTCCTGTCCTGATGTATATATATATATTTGTATCCTTCACTTCACCTTCTCTTCTTTGCATTTCTTTGTCATTATCTCATCACCTCATTTCATCATTTCATCAGCTAATTTTCTTATTTTTGAGGATCTGGCCTGTGTTAGGGTGGTTCTTCTTTGCTTTATTGAGTTAGTTTTGACGTCGCTTTTAAGTCATACGTATTACTACAAAACTGCAGAAATAAAAAATCTCTTAATATGAAGATCTAGGCTGTCAGTTATGTGTACGTTTTAAAATATGTTGACACATATTAGTGCACTTTACATTACAGAGCACACTGATAAATTACATCCACTTCACCTCCAGTCCTTAAATATATCATTAAAGTTGGAGCATTATTCTTCATTTCTTTTTTTAATTATCCTATTTCTGTTCTCTTCCCATTTCATTTTCTTGATTTTTAAAATCTATTTTCTTCCTCATATTTTATCTTATCTTTATATATCATCATCAGCCAAATCCTCTACCTTCCCTCCCTCGCATACCTTTTTTTTCTTAACACATACATTTTCTATTATTCCTAACTTCACTTTCCTTGCATTTCAATACTCCCTCATTCTTACATTCATCTCCTTCCTCTTGTCTTCACCGCTACCAACCTCCTTTTACTTCTCCCTAACATTCTCTTTCTCTCTCTCTTTCTCTCTCTCCCCTTCTCTCACTCCCTTCTCTACAACCTTCCTTTCCTTCAACTCAATAAACAAACCACGGTAAGTCAGACAGGCGGGACAGATACAAAGGAGATCAACATTATTGTGTGTTTCAGATTTGCGAGGGAATATCGAAGGGCGGGTGGACGGTGGTGCACGACCCTGCCATGCACGAGCCTTACGCCTACAACCTCAACCACAACAAGATCTGGTGCTCCTACGATGATGAAGATTCTGTTAAACTTAAGGTAAACCAATCAAAACAGAGAGACATGTACAACACATTATTAAGAGGGTAAGAAACAGATTCAGATAGCAACCTAAAACAGTCCAACTTCTGCTTACAACCTCAACCACAACAAGATCTGGTGCTTTTATGATGATGAAGATTCTGTTAAACTTAAGGTAAGGTAGTGAGGACAGAGACACGCACGTACAACACAACGTTAAGAGGGAAATGAAAGAAAGAAGGTTTGATTAATAGGTAACAATGCAATAACTAGACATTGTAAAGAGAGGACATTTTGATAACGGATGATGGCAGAAGAATAAGATGTGAAGAGTACACATTAAGGGGACTCTTGCGGCATTATTTAAAAAAATCACAACAAATAAACTGTAGCGATTTAAGAGTTGATATTTCGGGAGTTAATACAACTTATGAATACCTTTGTTCACTATACGTACTAATTCTCCACGTAATTGCGTTAGGACGCTATGACGTAATTCGGAAAATTTCGCTATGAATCTTTGCAGAGGCCACTATATTCGCTCTAGATATATGAAATTTTCTCCCTAAACACAAAACACCCTTTATCTCCTTCTATTATTTCTCTCTCTCCTCTATCTATTAATACCCTTTCTTCCCTCCCTTCCCATAGGCTGAATACGCCAAGGAACACGGCCTCGCCGGCATGATGGTGTGGAGCATCGACACGGATGATTTCGTTGGCTTGTGTGGCCGTAAATTCAACCTGATCAAAACCATGGTAGAGACTTTCACCGGGGAGCAGATCACACCAGGACCCACTCTGCCTCCCACCACACGTGTGAGTAACTTATCATCTCTCTCTCTCTCTCTCTCTCTCTCTCTCTCTCTCTCTCTCTCTCTCTCTCTCTCTCTCTCTCTCTCTCTCTCTCTCTCTCTCTCTCTCTCTCTCTGAAATATTATATGCTTCGTAAGTTGTCCCACCGCTGCCACCAATCTTATCCTTCGAAGGTAATCCCACCGCTGCCACCAATGTAATAAATATATTCTTGAACCACTGATATCAAACTTGTCCTGAGAGGTGAAAAGAATACATGCGTGATCATTTTAACTTTGAAAACCATGATAAATTTTGCGTTCTTTTTCCCGTCACCTTTAGGACCCTGACGCCACCACCACCAAGGCCGTCACCAAGCCGCCCACGCCGTCCCCCACAGAGGTCTGCAGCAAGCCTGGTAACAACGCAGACCATGATAACTGTCACCATTACTGGCTCTGCTATCAGGTAAATCTTTCTCTATATGTACTTTATATTACCTGATTAGTTACCTTTATTATTTATTATATACCTCTTCCCATCCTACTTCTCATCTATCAGGTAAGTCTTTGTGTATATGTATGTACACTATATTCTTACCTGTTTTATCTACCTCTATATCTACTTATATGTGCTTTCCTTCCTTCTTTTCTTGAGTTCCTACAGTCTCACACTTCTTTTCTTGAGTTCCTACAGTCTCACACTTCTTTTCATGAGTTCCTACAGTCTCACACTTCTTTTCATGAGTTCCTACAGTCTCACACTTCTTTTCTTGAGTTCCTACAGTCTCACACTTCTTTTCTTGAGTTCCTACAGTCTCACACTTCTTTTCTTGAGTTCCTACAGTCTCACACTTCTTTTCTTCCTCTTTTGATACATCTCCTCCTCCCGTCTCCTTTTCCTTCCATTACATTTCTATGCTAATTTATCTTTATGCCTACTTATATATATCTTCCCTTTCTATTATTCTTGAGTTCCTACAGTCTGGCAATCTTTCCTCCCCCTCCCACCCCCCAAAGGTACTGTTTCCTTGTCCATTACCTCTTTGTATCTCGTCTTGGGTTTCTTGAGAGTCTGACAGCCTCCTTTCTTTCCTCCTAATACTTCTGTTTTCTTCGCCATTTCCTCCGTTATACAATCTTAACCCTTTTATTATTTTCAACTTGTCTTTTGATACATTTACTGTCTCCTTTTCCTCCTTTTCATTCTATTACAATGATTACAATCTTCTCCTCTCTTGCTAATCACCAATGCTCCCTCGTGCACTTTAAGCAATCCTCTGACCCCACCGTAATTTTTCCTTCCTTACACATAGCTTCACACATCCTTAATTTCCTAACTTAATCACATGTTGCCTCCCTTTCTTTTAGTTCCTCCTTCTATCCCTGACTGGCTTTTATCCTTCTCCCTTTCCTCTCCTTACCAACAGTATAATTATCTTCAATCATACCCATAATTTCCTATTTTAACTATATCTTAACACACTTTCCTGGAAAAGAGATCCCTTTCTTTTAGTTCCTCTCTCTATCCATAACTCGCTTTTATCCTTCTCCCTTTCCTCTCCTTACCTACAGTATAGTTATCTTCAATCATACCCATAATTTCCTATTTTAACTATATCTTAACACCCTTTCCTGGACAAGAGAACCCTTTCTTTTAGTTCCTCTCCCTATCCCTGACTCGCTTTTATCCTTCTCCCTTTCCTCTCCTTACCTACAGTATAATTATCTTCAATCATACCCATAATTTCCTATTTTAACTATATCTTATCTCCCTTTCCTGGACAAGAGATCCCTTTCTTTTAGTTCCTCTCTCTATCACTAACTCGCTTTTATCCTTCTCCCTTTCCTCTCCTTACCTACAGTATAATTATCTTCAATCATACCCATAATTTCCTATTTTAACTATATCTTAACTCACTTTCCTGGACAAGAGATCCCTTTCTTTTAGTTCCTCTCTCTATCACTAACTCGCTTTTATCCTTCTCCCTTTCCTCTCCTTACCACAGTATAATTATCTTCAACCATACCCATATTTCCTATTTTAACTATATCTTAACTCACTTTTCCTGGACATAGATCCTTTCTTTTATTCCTCTCTCTATCACTAACTCCTTTTATCTTCTCCCTTTCCTCTCCTTACCTACAGTATATTATTTCAATTCACCCATAATTTCCCTATTTTTAACTATATTTTCTCCCTTTCCTGACAAGAGATCCTTTTTTTAGTTCCTCTTCTCTATCCTATCGTTTTATCCTTCCCCATTTTCCTCTCCTTACCTACGTATAGTTATCTTCATCACACCACCTAATTTCCTTTTTAAACTATATCTTATCCTCCCTTTCTGGACAGAGATCCCTTTCTTTTAGTTCCTCTCTTATGCACTAACCGCTTTTTCCTTCTTTCCTTTCCTCTTTACCCATTAGGTATATCTCAAACCTCCTGATTTTTCCTAACCACATCTGACCTTATTTTATTTTGGATATGACCTCATTCTTCAGGTCTTTCCTTTTTCTTTCCCATTTTTTTATCTTCGTTATTGCCGCCTTTCCTTCCTTGCTTTTTTTTGGATTCAAGTTCACTCCTTTTTTTTTCCTTTCTTTGTTTATGGCAACGAGCTCATTTTCCTTCTTTTCCCTCCTTTTTTTGTATACGAGCTCACTTTCTAATCCTTCGTTTTTTTGGCAACAAGCTCATTCTTTTCCTTCTTTTGATAGAGCTCACTTCTATCCTCGTTTTGGCACAAGCTCATCCTTCTTTTCCTCCTTTTTGTATCAGCTCACTTCATCTTCGTTTTTGGCAAAAGCTCATTCTTCTGTTCCTTCCTCTTTTGGACACTACTCCTTCCTGCCGGCTACGCTCCCTGCCTCCAGAACGTGGACGGAGGCTACGACGCCACCATGGAGCCCTGCCCCGAGGGAACACTTTTCAACCCGCAGGCCAACATCTGTGACTGGGACCACGTCGTCTGTGCAATGCCCGGAGTCTGTCCCAACGACTGTCCCTAAACACACACACACATACAGACACACACACACACACACACACATACACACACACACACACACACACACACACCACACACATACACACACACACACACACACACACTGTACTGCAAATTTAAATCTAGAAATTTTCGTCTGTCAAAGAGCTCG
The DNA here is from genome assembly GCA_016584305.1 of Chionoecetes opilio. Taxonomy (NCBI): domain Eukaryota; kingdom Metazoa; phylum Arthropoda; class Malacostraca; order Decapoda; family Majidae; genus Chionoecetes; species Chionoecetes opilio. The sequence goes on along the minus strand of JACEEZ010023445.1, from coordinate 357,876 downwards.
ACAGACCATGCCGTTAATAGACATGGTATATATAAGTTTGTTTATACATATAAGTTTGTTTATATATATTTGTTTGTTTATAGATGTAACAATAATGGCAATAAATTTACTATTACTATTACTATTACACACACGCACACATACGCACACACACACACACACACACACACACACACACACACACACACACACACACACACACACACACCTCAATAAAAGGACTGAAAAAATATGACTTTTATACCCACGCCAATAAACTAAATAATTTACGTCAGCCATTGAGTGATTAAACAACCCTGAAATGATGATACAGCTTCGGCCAGTCAACTTCCGGTCAGTCAGTCAGTCAGTCAGTCAGTCAGTCAGTCAGTCAGTCAGTCAGTCAGTCAGTCAGTCAGTCAGTCAGCCAGCCAGCCAGCCAGCCAGCCAGCCAGCCAGTCAGTCAGTCAGTCAGTCAGTCAGTCAGTCAGTCAGTCAGCCAGTCAGTCAGTCAGTCAGTCAGTCAGTCAGTCAGTCAGTCAGTCAGTCAGTCATATTTAGAGAAGGAGTAAAAGGTGACCTCTGCATTTTCCAAGTACTTATAAATAATAAAATAGTCATTCAATCAAACGAGTCTATATTGTCATTCAAAGCCTCTATTATTTATTTTCTGACAAGGTTAATTAAGCTGATAAGGTAATTAAGGTAGTTGTATAATTTGCAAAGCTCCCTCACGTAATAATAATGTGATTTACATAATGCTATTTCTGCTTCCTTTATCTTTTTGAATTTAGAAGTTAGCGATAAACTTTTAGGAGTAAGCAGCAGTTTCATTTTTATGTAACCCCTTGAGACCCAGAACGTAATTTCCATTGTAATTTGGGACCATTAGATGATTTTTAGTGACTATAAGCAATGTTTTTATAGCTATGACCTGTTTAGTATCCTTGTCCACTAACTAATTTGGTTTATTGAGTTACTTTTCGTAATTTTATGGCTAACAACATACAATTTTTTTATAGCAAAGGAAAGATCTGGGCGTGAAGGGGTTAAGGCCAGGTTTAATAGGCAGGTAAACTTGCCCATCCAGGTGAAAGAATAGAGGCGAATATATATAGACTTTATATAGAGAAAATAGACTTTATATATATTATCTATTTTAGGGGGGGGGGTGATTTTAATTTAGATGGAGTTCAAAGGTTCAAAGGCGTGAAGGATCAATGAATTTATGCGTGAAGGGGTTACTGTCATACTAATTAACATGCGACCCTAAGGCAAGTGTGAGTGTAGGAGAGGCAATACTTCTTCTTTCGTATTGCTGTATCTCATTCCCTCATTCCCTCACTCCCTCATTCCCTCATTCCCTCATTCCATTCCCTCACTCCCTCATTCCCTCATTCCCTGATTCCCTCATTCCCTCATTCCCTCATTCCCTCATTTCCTCATTCCCTCATTCCCCCTGTGAAGGAGCAATAACTCTTCCTCTATTTTCCATTTCTTCCCTCCTCCCTTTCTTCGCCTTTATCAGGATCCCACCAATGAGTTCCTCTTTGAGACATTCACACCACTCATCCTGCAGGATTACGCTGGGGAGTCCTGCGAAGAGGAGCTGAGGACAGTACGGGGAAGGACGGAGAGGGAATACCCTAATAAGCGAAGAGCCTAGGAGCAGGACCATGAAGGCGCGTAGAGAGCACGAAGGTCTCAGGATGTACCGTGAGACCAGTAACACGGAACCCTCATTAGAAAGAAGATCCTCAGCACCGATATCAAGCAGTCCTGAATTGCATCTATGTTGAAATCTCATCCCTCTTGAAACGACTGTTCTGTCTGCTCTCGTCAGTGTTGTCCTGTTCCCCTCCCCCCCTCCTCCTTTCTCGTGTGTCTCTCTGTGTGTAGTGTTGCTGTGTGTATGTCCTGTGTGCTGCCCTGTGTTCGTCTCGTGTATGTCGCTAAGTCCCTATTCTCTTCCTAATCCACTTTGACTCACTCTTCTATTCCTACAACCCTCACGCCCTTCATTTCCCTTCTCTGTCTCTCTCCTCTCTGCTCAGTAATTCTCCTTGCCTTTTATCACTGCCTCCCTCTCCTCATTCCTCTTCCCTCCTCCTCCTCCTCCTCCTTCAACCAATCCTCTTCCCTTCCTCTTCTCTATCCTCCCCCTTCCTTCCTCATTCTCTCCTTGCCTTTCCTCTCCCCATTTGCATTCTATTCGTATTCCCTAAGTTATCTCCTTTGCCTACCCTTATTCCTATTCCTATCGTTCCTTCTGAAATTATCTCCTCCCCATTCCTCATTCCTCATCACACACAAGTAATCGTATTCCTCATTCCTCTCATTCCCTCCTCCTCATTCCTCTCATTCCTCTCTCATCCTCATTCCTCATCCCTATTCCCTCTCTCTCTCTTCCTCTTCCTCTCTCTCTCATTCTCCCCTGAGCTACCTCCTTATTTTCCATTCATTCTCTCCTCTTTCTTTGCTTTGAGGTAACACAATATTCCTTTGAAAACATAACCATATCTTAGCAAGGATTACATGGGAAGCGGAGGAAGAGGAGGAGGAGGAGAGGAGGAGGAAGGAGGGAGAGAGGGAAGATACGATAAGGAAGGAGGAAGAGGAGGAGGAGGAGAGGAGGAGGAAGGAGGGAGAGAAGGAGGACACGAAGAGGGAAGGAGGAAGAGGAGGACAGGAAACACGGAAACTCAATTAGAAAAGGAAAAAGAGGCAGCAGATATAAGCAAGGTGAAGATATTGTTGAAATCACCTGCTGGAAAAGATGTGTGTGTGTGTGTGTGTGTGTGTGTGTGTGTGTGTGTGTGTGTGTGTGTGTGTGTGTGTGTGTGTGTGTGTGTGTGTGTGTGTGTGTGTGTGTGTGTGTGTGTGTGTGTGTATGTGCTAAGTCTTTCTCTCACTAAATCCACTTTGACATCTGTTTCTATTGATTACAACCTCAGCCCTTCATTTCCCTTCTCTTGTCTCTCTCCTCTCCTGCTAGTAATTCTCCTTTGCCTTTTGACACGCCTCCTCCTCCTCCTCCTCCTCCTCCTCCTCCTCCTCCTCCTCCTCCTTCAAACACACATCTCTTCCCTTCCTCTCTCTCTAATCCTTCCCCCTTCCTCCTCTTCCTTCTCCTTTGCTTTTCTCCCCACACACTTTGCATTCATTCGTAATTATAAGTTATCTCCTTGCCTACCCTTCCGTATCCTATCGTCCTTCTGAAATTATTCCCCCATTTTCTTCTCCATCACAACACAAAAGGAAATGATGATTCTCTCTCTCTCTCTCTCTCTCTCTCTCTCTCTCTCTCTCTCTCTCTCTCTCTCTCTCTCTCTCTCTCTCTCTCTCTCTCTCTCTCTCTCTCTCTCTCCCCGAGCTCTCCTTATCCCAAAGAATTGCATACTTTCACTACAATTATGTCGTGTGTGCTTTGAGGTAATCTGCCCAAACTATTATCCTTTAAACACACACAGACACACACAGACACAGACACACACACACACACACACACACACACACACACAGACACACACACACACACACACACACACCTATCAAGCTCCCTAAGTTCACTCAAGTTCTTACAACTCTAAGCCCAAAATGCACGAAGTACTTTGAAATCCAACACGAAAGTTTGGGAAAAGCTTCTGAACATCACATATAATTCTAAAAGTTTTGGGACACAGTAAGTAACGTGTTTCTTTCAAGTTTATGTTCCCGGACAGCGAGGGAAAGGTGTGAGCAGTTTCCAAAATAGTTTAATTGAGTTTATTGCAAGTAGGTTAAAATATATACTCTTTCTCACTTTTTCAGTAGCTTTAGAATATATCTTTCTTTTTCAGTATCTTTAAATATATCTCTCTCTTTTTCAGTATCTTTAAATATATATCTCTCTTTTTCAGTATCTTTAAATATATCTCTCTCTTTTTCAGTATCTTTAAATATCTCTCTTTTTCAGTATCTTTAAATATATCTCTCTTTTTCAGTATCTTTAAATATATCTCTCTTTTTCAGTATCTTTAAATATATATCTCTTTTTTTCAGTATCTTTAAATATATATCTCTCTTTTTCAGTATCTTTAAATATATCTTTCTCTTTTTCAGTATCTTTAAATATCTCTCTTTTTCAGTATCTTTAAATATATCTCTCTTTTTCATATCTTTAAATATATTCGTCTTTTTAGTATCTTTAAATATTATCTCTTTTCAGTATCTTACAAATATCTACCTCTTTTCAGATTTATATATCTACACTCTATTCAGTATCTTTGAAATAAAAGTCTTGTCAGCTCTAAATAATATTATTCTTTAAAATAACTATCTTTTTCGTATCAATTATTCACCTGCTAGTTTTCCATATATCTTTAATATATCTCTTTTGCAGTAGTTTAAATATATATCTCTTTTTCATCTTTAAATATATAGCTTTTTTCAATATCTTAAATATTCTCTCTTTTTCAGTATCTTTTATATCTTTGTCTCTTTTTCAGTATCTTTTATATCTTTGTCTCTTTTTCAGTATCTTTAAATCTCTCTCTCTCTCTTTTTCAGTATCTTTAAATATATATCTCTTTTTCAGTATCTTTAAATATATCTCTCTTTTTCAGTATCTTTAAATATATATCTTTCTTTTTCAGTATCTTTAAATATATATCTTTCTTTTTCAGTATCTTTAAATATATATCTCTCTTTTTCAGTATCTTTAAATATCTCTCTTTTTTTCAGTATCTTTAAATATATATCTCTCTTTTTCAGTATCTTTAAATTATATCTCTCTTTTCAGTATCTTTAAATATATTCTCTCTTTTCTATCTTTAATTCTCTTTTTCAGTATCTTTAAATATATCTCTCTCTTTTTCAGTATCTTTAAATATATCTCTCTTTTTCAGTATCTTTAAATATCTCTCTTTTTCAGTATCTTTAAATATATATCTCTCTTTTTCAGTATCTTTAAATATCTCTCTCTCTTTTTCAGTATCTTTAAATATATATCTCTCTTTTTCAGTATCTTTAAATATATCTCTCTTTTTCAGTATCTTTAAATATATCTCTCTCTTTTTCAGTATCTTTAAATATCTCGCTCTCTTTTTCAGTATCTTTAAATATATATCTCTCTTTTTCAGTATCTTTAAAGTTATATCTCTCTCTTTTTCAGTATCTTTAAATATATATCTCTCTTTTTCAGTATCTTTAAATATGTCTCTCTTTTTCAGTATCTTTAAATATATCTCTCTTTTTCAGTATCTTTAAATATATCTCTCTTTTTCAGAATCTTTAAATTTATCTCTTTCTTTTTCAGTATCTTTAAATATATATCTCTCTTTTTCAGTATCTTTAAATATATATCTCTCTTTTTCAGAATCTTTAAATTTATCTCTTTCTTTTTCAGTATCTTTAAATATATATCTCTCTTTTTCAGTATCTTTAAATATATCTGTCTTTTTCAGTATCTTTAAATATATCTCTCTTTTTCAGTATCTTTAAATATATATCTCTCTTTTTCAGTATCTTTAAATATATATCTCTCTTTTTCAGTATCTTTAAATATATCTCTCTTTTTCAGTATCTTTAAATATATATCTCTCTTTTTCAGTATCTTTAAATATATCTCTCTTTTTTTCAGTATCTTTAAATATATCTCTCTCTTTTTCAGTATCTTTAAATATATCTCTTTTTCAGTATCTTTAAATATATCTCTCTTTTTCAGTATCTTTAAAGTAATATCTCTCTTTTTCAGTATCTTTAAATATCTCTCTCTTTTTCAGTATCTTTAAAAAATCTCTCTTTTTCAGTATCTTTAAATATATCTCTCGTTTCCACTATCTTTAAAAAAATCTCACTTTATATATTTCCTCTTTATCGTTTTTTCCTCTCTCACTTTCTCTATCTCTCTTTCTTTAATTTCTCTCAAATATTTCTGTAATTTTATTCTAATGTTTGGTTTGGCTTTATTCTTCCTCTCTAACCTAATAACAGGTAAAATAATCTAATAATAATAATAATAATAACAGGTCAAATAATCTAATAATAATAATATAATA
>JACEEZ010023445.1:341859-346859 GCA_016584305.1 Chionoecetes opilio | reverse complement strand
AAGTGAATAAAGTGAATAAAAAGTGAATAAAAAGTGAATAAAAAGTGAATAAAAAGTGACTGCAAGAAAGTTAAAGGCCTGAAGACGAAGATAATGCGACTGGAAATGGCATTCAGAAACCACTTAACACTAAAGCAAGGAAGGAAATAAGTGATTGAAAAATATAAAACTTTTGGTGTAGCGAAGAGGAAAGTTTGGCTGGCAGAAAGAAAGTTGAGATGGCGCGATAGAAGTTTTGATTGAAAGACAAGATTGAAAGACGCCGCAAGCAGGGAACATACATCGAACTCAGACAAAAACGATGCTCTACAAAGGATGAAAAAAAAAAAAAAAAAAAAAGAAAGTTTGAAGTCAAGAAGTGAGAAATTGAGAATGAAGAGAAAGAAAGTTAGACGTCATTTTTTTTTTTTATCATTGATTAAAAAAAAAAAAAAAAAGTGAAGTCAAGAAGTGAGAAATTGAGAATGAAGAGAAAGAAAGTTAGACGTCATTTTTTTTTTTGATCATGGATTAAAAAAAGAAAAAAAAGAAAATAATACTATGCAATAAATACTTAAGGTCGATTTGAAGTAAAGAAGCAAGACATAATGAAATGATGAAGAAACAGTTACACATAAATAAGTCGTCATTGATTAAACAAAACAAAAAAATAAAATAAAATAAAATAAAATAAAGGTCGATTTGAATACAATAAAGCAAGAAATATTGACATGAAGAAAAAGTTAGAAGTTAAAAAAGTAGTCATTGATTCCAGAAAATTAGTTTGAGTACGTAACTCGAGTGGATATATTGCGATTAACTGAAGTGATAGTTATGGAGGCGGTAGTGTCACCAAATGGCGTTCTAGGTGACCCGAGTTCGATCCCCGATAAGGGCCAAAATCCACTTAAAATCTTTCTGCACCGTGGAGTGGCCTAAGAACACCCACATGCTGCCCATTAACTCTGCCTTGGATTGTGAGTGCATGGGAGGACACAGGGGGGCGGCATGAGCCTCTAATCACAGGCGTCACTATAACAATCCTGCCTGCACACAAAAAAATACAAAAATTGGTGACTCAAAAAGACTTAATGACTCAATTCGACATCATGTGACCTTAATGATCTGACTCAAATCATAAATGTGACTCAATCATAACTAGAAAACAATTGATAGAGAAAGAAACCCATAGTCCCTTTGAAGAGTATTAGAGAGAGAGAGAGAGAGAGAGAGAGGAGAGAGAGAGATGAGAGAGAGAGAGAGAGAGAGAGAGAAGAGAGAGAGAGAGGAGGAGAGAGAGAGAGAGAGAGAGAGAGAGAGAGGAGAGAGAGAGAGAGAGAGAGAGAAGAGAGAGAGAGAGAGAGAGAGAGAGAGAGAGAGAGAGAGAGAGAGAGAAGAGAGAGGGAAAGAAGGATAGAAAATAAAGAAGAAAGGCGAAGAAGAAGAAGTAAAGGCTAAATAGAGAAGAGGAGGAAGGAAGGAAGGAGAAGGAGGAGAGGAAGAAAGAAAAGGGGCTTAGGCAGTGCAGGGAAGAAGGCAGGAAGGAAGGAAGGAAGGAAGAAAGGAAGGAAGATGGAAGGAAGGAAAGAAGGAGGAAGAAGGAGAGGCAGGGAGAGAGAAGAGGAGGAAGGAAGGAAGGAAGGAAGGAAGGAAGGAAGGAAGGAAGGAAGGAAAAGGAAGGAAGGAAGAAGGAAGGAAGGGAGGCAGGAAGAAGAAAGAAGGAAGGAAGGAAGGAAGGAAGGAAGAAGGAAGGAAGGAAGGAAGGAAGGAAGAAAAGGAAGAAGGAAGAAGGAAGGAAAAGGAGGAAGGAAGGAAAAGAAGGAAGGAAGGAAAAGGAAAAAGAGGAGGAATGAAGAAGGAAGGTAAACAGGAGGAGGAAGGAAGGAAAGGAAAAGAAGGAAGGAAGGGTAAAGGAGAGGATAGACAGGCAGGAAGGAAGGAAGGAAGGAAGGAAGGAAGGAAAAAAAGAAGGAAGGAAGAGAAGGGAAGATTAAAGGAGGAAGGAAGGAGAGGAGGAGGAGAGGAAGGAGAGGAAGGAGTAAGGAGGGATGATGTGTTCTTACGACAGGCTGACAAGGACGTTCAGGTGATTGTGGGAAAAAGGTGAATATCGATATAAGGGAGATGAAGGAGGAGGAGGAGGTAGGAGGGGAGGAGGAGGAGGAGGAGGAGGAGGAGGAGGAGGAGGAGGAGGAGGAAGAGGAGGAGGAGGAGTGGAGATTGTGAAGGACTACTACTACTACTACTACTACTACATACTATACTATACTACGACTACCTACTACTACTACTATACTACTATACTACCATATACTACGACTCACTACTACTACTACTACTACTACATTATACTACGCTACTACTATACTACTACCATTATTACTACGACGACTACTACTACTACTATCACTACTACTAATACTACACTATTACTACGTGTGTGTGTGTGTGTGTGTGTGTGTGTGTGTGTGTGTGTGTTGTGTGTGTGTGTGCGTGTGTGTGTGTGTGTGTGTGTGCGTGTGTGTGTGTGTGCGTAAAAGTAAGTCAGACCAAGACAAGAAAAAATAAAAACAAGAAAGACAAGAAACGGAATTCGGGTCACAGCTGAGAAGACAGTTAAAAGAAAAGAGAAAAAGAACACCAAGGAAAAGAGGTCACATCAGGAAGGCAAACGAAGCGACCTCACTTACTTGAGGGGAAAAAGGGAGGGAAAAAAAGGGGAAAAAAATGTACCAGAGGCTTTAACATTCCTCTTACGTATTTTATTTACGTTTTATTATTTGAGCTTTTTATTATTTTGTTTTTATTTTATTACTGTATATTTTTTTTTTTTTTTTCCTAGATTTTTTTCATTTTATTTTTACTTTATCGTTGCAGATTTTGTGTTATTTTATTTTTATTTTATTGTTGCAGACTTTTTGTTATTTTATTTTTATTTTATCGTTTCAGACTTTTTATTATTTTATTTTTATTTGATCATTTCAGACTTTTCATTATTATATTTTTATTTGATCATTTCAGACTTTTCATTATTTTATTTATATTTTATCATTTCAGACTTTTCATTATTTTATTTATACTTTTTTCATTTCAGACTTTTCATATTTATTTTTATTTTATCATTTCAGACTTTTCATTATTTTATTTTTTTTATCATTTCAGACTTTTCATTATTATATTTTTATTTTATCATTTCAGACTTTTCATTATTATATTTTTATTTTATCATTTCAGACTTTTCATTATTTTATTTATATTTTATCATTTCAGACTTTTCATTATTTTATTCATACTTTATCATTCCAAACTTTTCATTATTATATTTTTATTTTATCGTTTCAGACTTTTCATTATTTTATTTTTATTTTATCATTTCAGACTTTTCATTATTTTATTCATACTTTATCATTCCAGACTTTTCATTATTTTATTTTTATTTTATCATTTCAGACTTTTCATTATTTTATTTTTACTTTATCATTTCAGACTTTTCATTATTATTTTTATACTTCATAATTTCAGACTTTTCATTGTTATATTTTTATTTTATCATTCCAGACTTTTCATTATTTTATTCATACTTTATCATTTCAGACTTTTCATAATTATATTTTCCTCCTGCATTCCCTTATTGAGAGGAATTTCTGCAGATAAATAACACGTCTTTTGTCTTTTAATATATCGTCAAGTAATCTCTAACAAAGATATGAATAGAAGAAAGCAAGGTGTGAATAATCTACCTATCTATCTACCTATCTACCTACCTATATAACATATCTATATATCTACATATCTACCTATTTACCTATCTACCTATCTATCTATTTACCTATTTACCTATTTACCTATTAACCTATCTATCTATCTATCTATCTATCTATCTATCTATCTACCCTCAACCTTGCATCCCACGCCTCTAATGATTTTAAGGTTGAACGCCCTCTTTTACCTGCCTGTATGGTCCTAATGAGCTAATTAACTACCTGATTTGCTCACTCGTTAATTATACAGTACATGGTGATGGGAAAAGGGTGCCAGGGTGAAGGTTAAAGCCTCTGTACAGCACAACACTTGAGGCTGTACAGAACTATAATAGAGAAATATGATAGAACTATAGTAGAGAAATATGATAGAACTATAATAGAGAAATATGATAGAACTATAGTAGAGAAATATGATAGAACTATAAAAGAGAAATATGATAGAACTATAATAGAGAAATATGATAGAACTATAATAGAGAAATATGATAGAACTATAATAGAGAAATATGATAGAACTATAATAGAGAAATATAATAGAACTATAATAGAGAAATATGATAGAACTATAATAGAGAAATATGATAAACTATAATAGAGAAATATGATAAACTATAATAGAGAAATATGATAAACTATAATAGAGAAATATGATACATAACTATAATGAAGAAATATAGTAAATAAATATAATGAAGAAATATAGTAAATAAATATAGCAAAGAAATATAGTAAATAAATATAATGAAGAAATATAGTAAATAAATATAGCAAAGAAATATAGTAAATAAATATAATGAAGAAATATAGTAAATAAATATAATGAAGAGATATAGTAAATAAATATAGCAAAGAAATATAGTAAATAAATATAATGAAGAAATATAGTAAATAAATATAGCAAAGAAATATAGTAAATAAATATAGCAAAGAAATATAGTAAATAAATATAGCAAAGAAATATAGTAAATAAATATAATGAAGAAATATAGTAAATAAATATAGCAAAGAAATATAGTAAATAAATATAGCAAAGAAATATAGTAAATAAATATAATGAAGAAATATAGTAAATAAATATAGCAAAGAAATATAGTAAATAAATATAGCAAAGAAATATAGTAAATAAATATAATGAAGAAATATAGTAAATAAATATAGCAAAGAAATATAGTAAATAAATATAATGAAGAAATATAGTAAATAAATATAATGAAGAAATATAGTAAATAAATATAGCAAAGAAATATAGTAAATAAA
>JACEEZ010023445.1:324359-326859 GCA_016584305.1 Chionoecetes opilio | reverse complement strand
CTTACCCTCACCCCCACCCATTCCTACCATTACCCTTACCCCCCAACATCCATTCCTCACCCATTACCCACACCCCCCCCCTTTCCCTCACCACCCCCCGTCCCCCCCAAAACCCATCACCCCCCCCCACATCACCCATCACCCCACACCCATTACCCTCACCCCCCCCATTCCTCACCATTACCCATCACCCTACTAAAGGGTTTCCCCTAAATTCTCGCAACCCATTTTGTTTTTAAAATTCTCGCTAATAGGCTGCTAAAAAAAAAAAAAAAAAAAGTGATCGGATCATTCATAAGTTGGGGTTTTGACCTTCCCCGGGTCACCTGATTCCAAAATGTCCCCTATGGGGTGTTTGCCCACGGGGGGGGGGGAACTATACCAACACACACACACCACACACACACACACACACACAACAGACGACACACTTTCGCTTTATATTATTATAATATTTGGGGAAGTCTCGGGGCGCACCACCCCCCCTCCCTTTTTAAGCCGGCCCGACTAAGTATAAGTATTTACTAATCGAACTAGTGTACCCCTTGTCTCCTAACAAATCAAAAACCACTCAGCCACCAAGAAAGTAAAAAAAAATTAAAAAATTTGACTTTTTACCTTCCCCATTTAACTAATCATTTACGTCAGCATCGAGTCAAAAAAAAAAAAAAATCTAAATGATGATCGCTTGGGCCAGTCAATTCCGGTCATTTGGTCATCATCAGTCAATCATCAGTAGTCAGTCAGTCAGTCATCATCTCACATCAGTCAGTCAGTCAGTCATCGTCATCGGGCATCAGTCAGTCATTCGTCAAAAGGGAAATCAATCGGGGTCACCCAATCAGGCATCAATCAGTCGGGCTCAATCAGAAAAGTCAGTCAGTCGTCTCTCAGCCAGCATCAGTCAGTCAGGCAATAAAACCAGTTTATTTATCATCGTAAATCGTCTCAGTCAGTCGTTCCAGTAAGTTAATCAGTAAATAATCAACAAGTCAATTTAATTTAAAATCATCAGTATTTAATATGCTATACAACACACACACACACAGACACACACCCCTCCACACAGACACACTTACACACACACACACAGACACACACCCCTCCACACAGACACCTTCACACACACAGACACCACCCCCCACCAGACCCTTACACACACACACACAGACACAACCCCTCCCACAGACCCCCTTACACCACACACACGACACCACCCCTCCCACACACACACACACACACCCACACACACCACACGCCCAGGGTCATGTTTTTTGTGATATGAAGGGACGACGAACTAATCTGACAACCCTCTCCTCTAATTACTGGGGGCCCTTTGGGTGACAGGTTTAATTTCGTGTGGGGGTTAACGCGGAGATAGAAAAAGATAGATAGATGAAAAGAGAGAGAGAGAGAGAGAGAGAGAGGAGAGAGAAAAGAGAGAGGGGAGAGAGGGGAGGAGAGAGAGAAGAGAAGAGAGAGAGAGAGAGAGAGGAGAGAGAGAGAGAGAGAGGAGAGAGAAGAGAGAAGAGAGAGGAGGAGAGAATGGGTGATAAAAGGTAAAAAATAATGAAATAGGAAAAATAGTAATAAAAATAATGTAGATAAATTTTAAAAAAATAGATAGTTTGATAGATAAATAGATAATAGAAAAATGATAATAGACTGATAGATGGATAGATAAAATAGATAGAAGATAGATAGATTTTTTTATTAACCCATATTATTTAAAAGGGGAATAATAAGGTATTGGGAAATTTCACTAAAACTCACTACTTAAATAGAACAAAAATATACTCATAAAAAAATAAAATGTACAAAGTATTTCAGATATCATCAACAAGTACATTAGGGGTTTATTGCCTCGTCTTTATTAGATTATAAAAACTGCAAATTTTTCTTCCCTTTAATTTTTTTAGATTGATTTAGATATTTTAAATGCAGACCCCTTTGTACTAATAATAATAGAGATGATGAGAAAAAAAGTAATAATAATGACACCGCAAATTTGGATGATTAGCCAATTCAGATTAACAGGCGCTTCTAATTTGTCTGCAAAAAAACCTTGAATTTAAAGAAAGAGAGAGAGAGGGGAGAGAGAGAGAGAGGGAAGAGAGAGAGAGAGGGAGAGAAGAGAGAGAGAGAGAAAGAAGAGAGGGAGAGAGAGGAGACCTACCGATTGACCTTGGTTTGTGTGTGTGGTGTGTTTGTGTTGTGTGGTGTTGTTGTGTGCGTGTGGTGTGTGGTGTGGGGTGGTGTGTGTGTGTGTGTGTGTTTTTGTGTGTGTGTTGTGTGTGTGGTTTTTGGGGTGTGTGTGTGTGTGTGTGGGGGGGGGGGGGGGGGGGGGGGGGGTTGGGGGGGGGGGCAACAGATAGTGCTGTCGAGGGGAAAAGAGTGACAGTTTTTTACTGTTATTTGCGATCGAGGCGACGAGAGAGAGAGAGAGAGAGAGAGAGAGAGAGAGAAGGAGAGAAAAGAGAGAGGAGAGGAGGAGAGGAGA
>JACEEZ010023445.1:314359-319359 GCA_016584305.1 Chionoecetes opilio | reverse complement strand
TCGCAACCCACTTTTTTTTCACAATTCTCGCTAAGAGGCTACTAAAAATAAAATAAAAATAAAAGTGATCGGATCATCCCATACGTGAGCTTAAAATATTCCCCTGGTCGACCCGGCTCCAAAACTGTGCCATATGATGGGATTCCGCTACGGGGGGGCACCTATCGCGGACACACACACACACACACACACACACACACACACACACACACACACACACACACACACACACACACACACACACACACACACACTTTCGCTTATATTATTATAGATTAGTCATAGACCACTGTATACCTGGACTGCGCACGGAATATCGGCCTGTTGCACATGGGCCTGAACTTGCCCTGAAGTCGGAGGGCCGCTCGGATTCATATATATATATATATATATACGCATCATATAGACTGGTTTATCAGTATATATGATATACTGTAATCTTCGTAAATTTTTGTTCTATAATATTATCAAATAAAAAACAGTAAAACACGCTAAAGAAATGCCATTACGAGACTCTGAAGAAATATGCATGAACTTAATATTCACTTCAACTCTTCGCCATTTAAAACTTTGCGAGTCAATTTTTATCATGAAGGGTATCAATAGAAGCGCAATTTTATTAGCTTTCCATTGATGTATTTCGTTTTCTGATAAATGAATTACCCCCATGCATAAATTAGCGTTAACTAAATAAATAAAATCATCAATCGGGTAATTTTCCCAATTGATGAGGTTATTTATTTAGTTAACGCTAATCTATACATGGTGCTAATTCATTTATCAGAAAACGAAATATATAAGTAAATAAATAACATCATCAATCGGGAAAATTACCCGATTGATGATTTTATTTATTTATTTAACGCTAATTTATGCATCGTTCTAATTAATTTATCAGATAACGAAATATATCAATGGAAAGCTAATAAAATTGCGCCTTCTATTGATACCCTTCATGATAAAAGTTGACTCGCAAAGTTTTAAATGGCGAAGAGTTAAGTGAATATTAAGTTCATGCATATTTCTTCATAGTCTCATAATGGCATTTCTTTAGCGTGTTTTACTGTTTTTTATTTGATAATATTATAGAACAAACATTTACGAAAGATTACAGTATATCATATATACTGATAAACCAGTCTATATGATAGTCCATAGACCACTATATATATCTCTTTGTCGAGCGGGCCGCAGGCCGCTATGCAGCTTGTAACTTCAAAACATTGTCGCGTGAACAGTCCAGGTATACAATGGTCTATGTATTAGTCTATTTATTCTCGTCTTTATCTCTGCTTCTCTTCTTCAATTCCTTCACTCCACTACAACATTTTGAGGTGGAAGAAGAAAAAGAAAAAGAACCAGAAGAAGAGAGAGAAAAAAGAGAAAGAAAAAAAAATGAAGAAGACCACCTTAAAGTTGTCACATTTCGTTTTCTTTTTTTCGCGCCCTGTCCAAATTTACCTTTATTTCTTTTCTCATCCACATTCCCCGCGTCGCGTCTCCTTCCCTAAGCCATTTATTTGTCTCAGTCTGTGGCTCTTCCTCCTCCTCCTCTTCCTCCTCCTCCTCCTCCTTCTCCTCCTCCTCCTCCTCCTCCTCCTCCTCCTCCTCCTCCTCCTCCTGTGACCTGCCAACGGAGTGTTAAGGTCATGTTTTGATATGTATACCAGTAAACATTCTCTTCTCTCTCTCTCTCTCTCTTCTCTCTCTCTCTCTCTCTCTCTCTCTCTCTCTCTCTCTCATCTCTCTCTCCTCTCTCTCTCTCTCTCTCTCTCTCTCTCTCTCTCTCTCTCTCTCTCTTCCCCCCCTTTCTCTGTCATTGTAACAATTTGTACAATCATCTCCATCTTTATTTGATTTTGTATGCCCCAGGCTACTAAAAAACACTTTTCTTTCAATTAATGAAGAAATTGAATAATGAGGGATGACCTTGGAAATGTATGGGTGGCGAGGTAAAGGAAAGGAAAAGGAGGAGGGTTGGATGGGGGGTGAGCCGGGGGGGGGGGGAGAAAACGTTCAGAATACATAGAAACTCTTATTTATTTATTAGCATATAAATCAATAAAAAACTACTACACTGACAACACCTTTCAGTGTATGACTCGTGGCTGTGAAACCAGAGATACCAATATTAATCTAAATATTCCTTAGGTTCACTATAGCTACAATTGTATTGAATTTTTTTTTTTATATAAACATGAACTACCACGTGTAGGTCTCACGGCCTCTTGTAGCTTCCTTATTTTCTTATATTCTTATATTTACTCGTACGGAAATTTAGGAATGCGGGAACGAAGCATAATAATCTTATAGTGCGATTCATCCTATATACTATGCTGCCTAAACCCCCGTGTGAGGTTTAGTTATGCAGCGACATGCATTTTATGGGAGGGACAAGAGATGGTATTTTCTACAGATTTACCCTCTGATAGACGTCTGTAAGTTATAGGTGTATGTGCCTCCCTGTAATTCTAGCCTTTGAGTATTGTTTTAAAGGCAGCATGTGTTGTTGTTGTTGTTGTTGTTGTTGTTATTGTAAGTTATAGTGTTGTAAGTTATATTGTAAGTTATAGGTGTATGTGCCTCCCTGTAATTCTAGCCTTTGAGTATTGTTTTAAAGGCAGCATGTGTTGTTGTTGTTGTTGTTATTGTTGTTATTGTTATTGTTGTTGTTGTTTAGGGGGGTGAGGAGGGGTGAGTTTTATGGTTTAGACCTGCAAGATGGATTGTAAAGATTAATTGACTTCAATGTTTACGATGCCTTGCGTTTCAGTACACAAGGGCAGATGTTGGCGCCACCTGGTGAGGGGAGGATGTGGAGGGATGACGTGGGTGTGGATAGGGAGGGGATGAAGGAACGAGGGTTTGATGGGAGTGAAATTGATGAGTAAATGAGTGAATAATGGCTTCGTGGACGTGAGGAATGGATGAGAAGGAATGGAGGAATGGGAATGATTGTGGGATGTTTTTTGAAGGTGTGAAGGGTGTGAAGGTGATGATTGGTGTGGGAAGAGGAGGAGAAATTGATTGGAAGGGACATGGTGTGTGGTGAAGGAGGATGTAGGTTTTGTGTTTTGGATTGTGAAGTATGGTGAGTGTGATTGAAGATTGTGTTGGAAAGGTTGGTTTGGTTTTTTGGATGTGGAAGAGGTGGTGTAATTTTGTGTGTAGGGGGAGGAGGGTCTGGTTTTTGGATGTGACTGCAGTGGTGAAAGGATGTGGAAGATTGTGGTTTAGATGCCTTGGCTTTTGTATTTGGATGGGAAGAGGTGGGCAGGTGGATGTGGAAGTGTGGTGGAAGAGGATGTGGTCTTGGTTGTTTTGGATGTGGAAGAGGTGGTGGAAGTGGATGTGGAAGAGTGGTGGAAGAGGATGTGGTCTTGGTTCTTTTGGATGTGGAAGAGGTGGTGGAGGTGGATGTGGAAGAGTGTGGTGGAAGAGGATGTGGTCTTGGTTCTTTTGGATGTGGAAGAGGTGGTGGAAGGAGGAGGGTGGTGGGAAGAGGATGGGTTTGGTTCTTTGGATGGAAGAGTGGTGGAGGTGGTGTTGGAGTTTTGGATGGAAGGGATGTGGTACTTGGTTTTGGAGGAGGGTGGAAGGGAGTGGTTGGTACGTTGGTGGAAGAGGTGGGGATTGGTTAGGGATGTGGAGATGGTGTTTTGGGATGTGGAAGATGGGGGAAGAGGGTGTGGTATGGTTGTTTTGGTGTGGAAGAGGATGGTGGTGTTTTGGATGTGAGAGGTGGAAGTGGATGGAGGATGTGGTCAGGTTCTTTTGGATTTGTGGGAGAGGTGGTGGTGGAGGTGGATGTGGAAGAGTGTGGTGGAAGAGGATGTGGAAGAAGACAACTGAAGCAGTAGTTCGTCCCTTTTTCATGCCTGTTCTGTAACCGTCGTGAAGCAGCAAGTCCAAATTAATTCTTTATCAAACACCTGAAAGAACTGGCCATTGCTTTCTCTCCTCCATATTACTCCTTCAAAGGGCAAAGAGGCGACAGAGGCAATTTCTTCCATGCACGCAACACTTTATTCATCGCCAAAAAATATCTATATATCTAAGCAAATTTACGATGAAAACCACTTTGATCTTGGTAAGTGGCGACGCTCCCTTTCCATTCCCTTTCCCCTTTCCTTTCAGTCGTGATGGAAGATGGTTTTTTAAGGGAATAGCGTTGGAAGTGTTATTTTTGGCATCGGTAACTTTATGAGGATAGCGGTGAGGCCCCCCGAGGGTTCTGGAATTGATGGAGAGCAATATTAATGTTCGTGTTTGTCTGTTTGGCGTGCAGCAGCTGGGTGTAGTGTGTCCGTGGGAAGGTTCGGAGGCGTGAGTCACCGATAAGCGAAGGACGTTGGGTTCAGCTGGACGCGTTCAGAAAATGTTTAACAGTCAAGAAAACTGTGTTTAGTAAAGTGTTTCTCTTTTTTAAGGTGTGTGGAGAGTGTGTGTGTGTGTGTGTGTGTGTGTGTGTTGTGGTGTGTGTTGTGGTGTGTGTTGTGTTGTGGTTGTGTGTGTGGTTGTGTGTGTGTGTGTGTGGTGTGGTGGTGTGGTGTTGTGTGTTGGTGGTGTGGTTGTGTGTGTGTGTGGTGTGTGTGTGTGTGTGTGTGTGTGTGTGTGTGTGGGTGTGTGTGTGTTTGTGGTGTGTGTGTGTTGTGTGTGGTGTGTGTGTGTGTGTGTGTGTGTGTGTGTGTGTGTGTGTGTGTGTGTGTGTGTGTGTGTGTGTGTGTGTGTGAGAATTAACTGACGAACGTAGTAATTTAGTTTTTGTAGTAGTACTTAGGCAAGTTAAATGTAGTACTGGAGAGAGAGAGAGAGAGAGGATAGAGAGAGAGAGAGAGAGAGAGAGAGAGAGAGAGAGAGAGAGAGAGAGAGAAGATAAGATAAGGTACTTGGATCTAAATCGTATCTAAACAACTCACACTTTCTAACAGCGAGGTTATTGACGATACAAATTGCCACCGCGCCAGAATGACCTCAAGCAGCGGTGAGAGAGTGGGGTT
>JACEEZ010023445.1:304359-306859 GCA_016584305.1 Chionoecetes opilio | reverse complement strand
TTCTGGGACGGGGTGTGAATACTCGAGGTGGCTGGCCGGCAGGTTTACAAACATACGACGGGCGGGCGACGAGGCAGCTGGCCCCAACTGGTGTCACACTCGAGGGTAAAACTTCTAAACTTTACCCAGTTAAGGCAACTTTTGTTTTGACCCACGGCCGGAATATTTTGGATTTGTGTCAGCCACTTTAGCCACTCCGACCACTGACCTGAGTGAGACCTGAGGCTGTCGCTACTCGTGGGTTTTTTCTTCTGTTTTATTAAGTTTTCCCTCTTGTTTTCTTCCTCCCTCTATAGTTTTTTTTTTTCTCTCTCTCTCTCTCCTCTCATTCTCTTCTCTCTCTCTCTCTCTCCTTCTCTCTCTCTCTCTCTCTTCTCTCTCTCTCTCTCTTCTCTCCCTTCTCTCGCTCTCTCTCTCTCTCTATCTCTCGCTCTCTCTCTCTCCCCTCTCTCTTCTGTCTCTCTTCTCTCTCTCTCTCCTCTCTCTCCTCTCTCTCTCTCTCTCTCTCTCTCTCTCGTTTTTTAATAATGAATTTACTACAAAAAATGAATTTCTTGCTTGTATGGCATGTTTCTTTCCTTCAAACACGAGATTTTCTTAAAATTAGTAAGGAGAGATGAGAGAAGGTAGAAGAAAGGAAAAGTGAGGAGAGAGAGAGAGAGAGAGAGAGAGAGAGAGGTGAATTAAGTATGAATGGGTAAGAACGGAAATAATTGAGTGTGCAAAGTGGAGTCGATAGCATAGAAGAGGAAAAATTAAGTGTGGACGGAAGGGTAGATAGGAAAGAAGTTAAAGAAGGAGAGACGCGAAGGGGAATGGCAGGACAAGACAGAAAAGAAAGGAAGAAGAATTGACTAGGAAATAACATAGATAAGTAAACGAAGGAAAAAATGGGGTGGGTCAAAATGGCGAGATGACGAAAACAGAGAGAGTTTCCTCGGGGCGTTCATAAGGCGACCACTCGGAATCAACAGAAGAACTTATGAGTTACTGAAGAACCAGAGGGCGTTGCAAGACCGAGGGATGTCACACGAGGGCTAAGAAGTACGGCAAGGAAAGGGCATCGATTGTACCAGTTCGTAATGATGAGGTGTTGTTGTTGTTGTTGTTGTTGTTGCTGTTTTTGTTGATGGTGGTGTTGTTGTTGTTGATGTTGTTGTTGTTGTTGTTGTTGGTGGTGGTGTGGTGTTGATGGTGGTGTTGTTGTAATTGTTGTTGTTGTTGATGTTGTTGTTGTTGTTGTTGTTGTTGTTGATGTTCGTAAGCGAGATCTTTGAGGAGTTATGAGCAGCAGCAGTAAGAAGGTTGTAGAAGGTCTTGGTGTGTTAGGTAAGGGCGAGAAGACGTGTTATAGAGATTGATAGGGTGGCAGCTAATCTTACTTAACCCTAAACCTAACTCAGTATATACCGTAACCTAAGCCTAACTTAATCTAATATTTAAACTAACTAAGATTCAGTAGATAGTTCAGAGAGAGAGAGAGAGAGAGAGGAGAGAGAGAGAGAGAGAGAGAGAGAGAGAGAGAGAGAGAGAGAGAGAGAGAGAGAGAGTGAGTGAGTGAGTAGGAGAGAAAAAGAGAGAGAGAGATAAATGGCTATGGCGATGATGTAAAGAGTGAGTGCTGCCGCGTGTGTGGGAGTAATGTGTGGGAGTTCAGATGATAGAGAGAGAGAGAGAGAGAGAGAGAGAGAGAGAGAGAGAGAGAGAGAGAGAGAGAGAGAGAGAGAGAGAGAGAGAGAGAGAGAGAGAGAGGAGAGAGAGAGAGAGAGAGAGAGAGGAGAGAGAGAGAGGAGTGGTGCTCTGGGGGGAGATGCTGAGAAGTGCCATAGAGGTAAGGCGCACTGAGCGCCTTAACCGTCTACAGGCACCTTTGTTACGGCCCGGCTAAGGCGCCTGCTAAGGGCTTTGTAGAGACGATATTTCAGGCGCCTTTGCCTTGCCTTAAGTTTCAGCGCTTTAAATGGTACCAATAAGGCGGCTTCCTCGTTTGAGCATAGGCGGTAGGAGCAGCTTGCCTTAATCACAGGCGCCCGAGTGGATAAGGCGCCCTAACTCGCTTTCAGCATCTGCCTCCTGGGAGGCAGAATGATGTGGCATGGTGGTGCCACACACACACACACACACACCTACGTTGTCTGGTGGATTAAGAACGTGTCTGGCCATTCTGTGGTCGCGCGTTCAATCCCCACTCGCTCCCGGAGATTTTTTACTGACAAATGTGGGTGGTTACTGTCCCCCTTGAATAAAAGTATGGGGTGCGTGTGGTGTGTGAGGTCCCAGCATTACCCTAAGATCGGTAATAAAAACCTCCAAGCTCGCACCGGGAGGGTAAAACTGGCGATCGCGAGTCTGACTCGCGTGGACAAGACCATGGGTGAATGACACACGGCGAGGGCGACACGTGGTGGGCGGCAATGCAACCATGGAGAGGATTATTGTTGCTCTCTTCCCCGTGTTAGTAGGTTCGTAGTGTTTGGTTTTCGTGCCGGTCCGCTAATCC
>JACEEZ010023445.1:286859-291859 GCA_016584305.1 Chionoecetes opilio | reverse complement strand
ATCGAGGGTAGGTTGCATCATTGCCTCTAACTCGCATTAACTTTTTTTATTATTATTATTGTTGTAGTTGTAGTAGTAGTAGTTTATAGTAGTAATAGTAGTAGTAGTAGTAGTAGTAGTTAGTAGTAGTAGTAGTAGTAGTAGTAGTAGTAGTAGTAGTAGTAGTAAGACGATGTACGTGTGATAACATGCGAGTTAGAGGCAATGATGCAACCTACCCTCGATGCAACCTGCCCCGCTCTCCCCTACTGTGTTTTATAATGTAAATTTACTTTGAGGTTTCTGCAGTAGTTTTTGAGAAGTTCAGGTATCAGTTTAGGCACTCCATACAGAGGAGGGGTAGGTGATACAGAGGTCAAAATGTTGCTATTACTTACTTCGACTTGCCAGATTCTTATATTTAGCTTACTAACACCACGTCACGTTAAGAGGTGACAGAGGTTGTTGTATTTTCGTCACCCCACAAGAGGCGCAACCTTAGGACAACGCGCGGAATGATAACAGTAATGAAAACAAATATAATGATGATGATAACAATAATGAAAATGATTATAATATTGATGATGATAATAATAATAGTGATAATAATAATATAATAATAATAATAATAGAAGTAAGGAAAACGGAAGGAAAATAATAAAGAAGTAAAGAAATAGGAAGGAAATTAATAAAGAAATGAGGAAAAAGAAAGGAAAATAAGAAAAAGTAATAGTGATAATAATTATAATAGTAATAATAATAATAATATTAAGTAAAAGAAGAAAAATGAAGAAGAAAAATAAAAAGAGAAATAGAAAGAAGAAGAGAAAGAGGAAACAGATAAAGAAGACGATAAAGATAAAGAAGAAAATAAAGAAGGAAAAAAAGAACAGGAAGTCTCAAAATAGCAAGTCGCACCTTCACACAATAATTATGCAAGAGAAAAAAAATATCAGAGACCTTGCCATGCCGAGCCATAAAACGAACGACGCAACGACACCATTATCATCGAGAAATATTATGGCGGTGCAAGTGAGGCGGAAAGTCTTATAAAAACCCACACAATGGAGGCCTTAGAGAGGCAGACGTGACGGTTCAAGGTGAGGGAGGACGTAACTATCTCTGCCTGGCCTCCAACACTCCTCCTGACCCACTCCTATATTCTATTCTTACCTTAGACTACTTTTAATAATACTCCTTTACCCCTTAAACATCCTCACGTCAGCATATTTAACACTTTATTATGTTTGCCTTATATATTTTTTTTCTTCAGTTATTTCATATCTATTCTCTCCAACACTGCTCCTGACCCCCTCCTCTATTATATTCTTACCTTATACCACTTTAAATAATGTAGTAAAGTTGCAGCACTTCACATTACTTAAGAATATAAGAAAATGAGGATGCTACAAGAGGCCGTGAGATTTGCACGAGGTAGTTCCTGTTACTTAACACGACCTACATCCACCTTTCATCCCAATCCATGAATTTATCTAGCCTTCTTTTAAAGCTGCTATTGACTCCGCACTGACTACCTGACGACTGAGTCCATTCCAATCATTTACCACCCTATTTGTGAACCAGTTTTGCCCTATTTCTTTTTTAAATCTACGCTTTTCCAGCTTGAATCCATTACTTCTTGGTCTACCCTGGTTACTAGCCTACTATAGCCTGGTTACTATAATACTCCTTAAAACCCTCTAAAACTTCCTCACGACATAATATTTCCTATCTATTCTCTCCAACACTCCTCCTGACCCACTCCTATAAGCTATTCTTACCTTAGACCACCTCTACAAACACTCTATATTCCTCTAAAACTTCCTCACGCCGTCATATATCCAGTTTTTTTTATACTTTAACACCTACTAACAATCCTCCATTAATACTCCTTATATCCCTAAAACTTCTTGGGGTTTAACTATCTTTGCCTTCCAATATTCCTCCTGACCCAGTCCTATAGTATATTTATAACTTATACTACTTTTACTAATACTCCTTAACCCCCTAAAACTTCCTCACCAAAACTAACTTCCACAAAAACTTCCTCACATCAAAACTTCGCCATCATATTTCCTATCTATGTCCTCTAACACTCCTTCTAACACTCCTCCTGACACACTCCTATAATATATTCATACCTTATACTACTTATACTAACTTCTTACTATACTAACTTTTACTTCTGTTTCTACCAATACCTTTAATAATACTTTAATAACACTTTTGATACTTATACTAACTTCTTTTACTAACTCCTTATCCCCCTAAAACTCCCTCACGTCGTCATATTTCAAGTTTCTTATATTATTTCATCTACTAACAATTCCTTATTCTCTAAAACGTTCCTCATACACGCCCTTATACCATCACATCCCTATTTCTTTACACCTTATATTACTTTTACTAACACTCTAACCTTACTAACTTACTAACTTAACTTACAAACACTCTAACTAATATATTTCATAATACAGGAACTACCACGTGTAAGTCTCGCGGCCTCTTGTAGCTTCCTTATGTTCTTATGTTCTTATGTCCTAACCCCCTCAAATTCCCTCACTCAGTCCTATTTCCAATTTTCCATGCATTATATCACCTATTAACACCCTTTTTCATGCATTATATCACCTATTAACACCCTTTTTCATGCATTATATCCTATTAACACCCTTTTTCATGCATTATATCACCTATTAACACCCTTTTCCATGCATTATATCACCTATTAACACCCTTTTTCATGCATTATATCACCTATTAACACCCTTTAGTCCTTCAAATTCCCCCACACACTTCTTTATACCATCATTACCAAAGTTTTCAACACCTTACACAACTTTTACTTATACTTCTTAACCCCTAAAACTTTTTCACGTCGTCATATTTCTAGTTCATCATACATTATAACACTTAATTATTTTAAACGTACTTCATACACTCCCTTATACCATCATATCCCTATTTTTCAACACCTTATACCAGCTCCACTAATACTCATTATCCCCCTAAAACTCATTCACTCCATCATATTTCTTGTTTCATATACATTATAACACTCATATTCCCTAAGACTTCCCCATACACTTCCTTATACCGCCATAGCCTCTATTTTCAACACCTTTACCTCTTTTACTAATACTCTTTATCCTTCTAATATTGCCTCATGTCGTCATATTATTCCCTCATGTCGTCATATTATTCCCTCATGTCGTCATATTATTCCCTCATGTCGTCATATTATTCCCTCATGTCGTCATATTATTCCCTCATGTCGTCATATTATTCTCTGTCCGTCTATTTTTCATGTCGTCATATTATTCCCTCATGTCGTCATATTATTCCCTCATGTCGTCATATTATTCCCTCATGTCGTCATATTATTCCCTCATGTCGTCATATTATTCCCTCATGTCGTCATATTATTCCCTCATGTCGTCATACTATTCCCTCATGTCGTCATATTATTCCCTCATGTCGTCATATTATTCCCTCATGTCGTCATATTATTCCCTCATGTCGTCATATTATTCCCTCATGTCGTCATATTATTCCCTCATGTCGTCATATTATTCTCTCATGTCGTCATATTATTCCCTCATGTCGTCATATTTTCAGTTTCTCATTCATTATAACACTAATTCTCTAAAACGTTCCCCATACACGGTCTTATACTATCATATCCCTAAGTTTCCTATTTCCCCCTAGAATTCCCTCGTACACTCCCTCAAACTATAATATTACCAAATTTTCACACTTAACCCCTTGAGGCCCATAACATAATTTCCATTGAAATGTGTGTGCCATTAGACGATTTTAAGTGACTATAAGCAATATCTTATAACTATGACCTGTTTAATATCCTTGTTCACTAACTAATGTGGTATATTTAGTTACTTTTCGTAATTCTATGGCTCGACAACAGACAGTTTTATATAGCAAAGGAAAGATCTGGGCGTGAAAGGGTTAATAGAACTTTCACTAACACTCATCATCTCTCAATACTCCCTCACATACTCCCTCATCGGATAATCCACCTAATTTTTATATACTCCGCTAAAAGTACTCACTCACACTCCCATCGTACACTCTTCATCAGCTAAAACTCTCTCATACACTCCATTTCATAATATCATAGTTTCCATATCAGAGTTTCCAATACTAGTTTTCCATAGTTTCCATAATATCATAGTTTCCAATACTCTCTGCTATTAACACCAACACTCCCAATACTCTCTGATTCTTTAGTACAGTATCTCTTTCACACGTCCAGCTCTCCCTTGCTATATACACCTTAACCCCTTCACGCCCAGCTCTTTCCTTTGCTATAAAAAAGTGTACGTTTTCGAGCCATAAAATTACAAAAAGTCACTGAATGTACCAAACTAGCTAGTCGACAAAGATACTAAACAGGTCATATCTATAAAATATTGCTTATATGCACTAAAAATCGTCTAATGGTATCCAAATTACAAAAGAAATTACGTTCTGTGTCTCAAGGGGTAAATAGTTGCGGCAGTGAGTAATATCGTCGTGTTGTGGTGATCACGTCTGCAGTGGTAGCGTTCTCTCTCTCTCTCTCTCTCTCTCTCTCTCTCTCTCTCTCTCTCTCCTCTCTCTCCTCTCTCTTCCTCTCTCTCTCCTTCCTCTCGTCTCTCTCTCTCTCTCTCTCTCTCTCTCTCTCTCTCTCTCTCTCTCTCTCTCTCTCTCTCTTCTACTCCTCATTCTCTGCAGCCCCAAAAATTTATCTGTAGGGAGGGTTGACATGAAGATTTCTCCGAGTCACGCTACTAGAGAAGAGAGAGAGAGACGAGACCAGAGGAGAGAGAGAGAGAGATAGAAGAGAGACGAGAGGAGAGATGAGACGAGAGAGTTTCTTATTTTCCTTCTATCGTTCATGTGGGATTAGTGTAACTGACAATAATAAGTCAACGGAGAAAGTAAAGTGTTATAATGCAGACGGAAATTTTTTACGGAAAGAATACATTTGCACTGGCATATTAAATTATTTTTTATTAATT
>JACEEZ010023445.1:281859-284359 GCA_016584305.1 Chionoecetes opilio | reverse complement strand
CGTTCCTGCCTTTGTCTCTTATGAAACATTCTCACCTGTCTCACTAGGAAGCCTTACATTTAATTTCCAGACCTTAAATATGTCTTGGTATTCAATTTTTTATTTACATTCTATTATTGTCTCTTTTTGTTACTTTTTTTGCATTTACTTTCGTTTCTATTTGTCTATATTTGTCATTTTGTTTAACCCCTTCACGCCCAGATATTTCCTTTGCTATATAAAATCATCTGTTGTTAGCCATAAAATTAAGAAAAATCACTTAAAGTAATCGTCCAGACCATTTCATCATTCCTGATTTTATGTAGTTAGAGTATAGCCATTATCGAGTGTATCAACAATATGTTGTCACTTTTTGCATCCAGTCAGCCGTTTTTTAATATCCGCAATCAAAGTCTGTAAATTCCCCGAGCTTCGAAAACGCTGCTGGCAGCTGGCAGACGATGCGCCACGGCTCGGTGACGTAACAGGAGGAAGGCCTCCTCTCCCCGCGCTGATCGGAAGCACGTAAACACGAGAGGTAAATATAGTACTTGAAGATTTTTGGGTGTTTCTGATAGATGTTTTTTTGCGATATGCCACATGCATCTATCCTTTATGGGTGCAGCAAGACAGCTGTGCCTTTCGAGAAAAGTTTGCACACGTTTCCGACTGATACGACAACGTTAAATGTGTTGAAAAGATTAGTGCGGCGGACTAGGGCAGATTGGAACGGGAAGTTGAAATTTGCAAGGATTTGTAGTGATACACTCACCACACACACACACACCACACACACACACACACACACACACACACACACACACACACACACACACACACACACACACACACACACACACACACACACACACACACACACACACACACACACACACACACACACACACACACACACACACACACACACACACACACTCACCACATACACTCACACACACACTCACTCACTCACACACCGGATCCTGTTGTGTTGCTGGTGTCACCACCATCACTATCACCAATTGTTGTATGTAAAGGCGCGATTCCACCGAGGCAACATTTTGGCAACATGTGGCATGCTACATTGTCGCATACGCCGAGTGTGTTTCAACCAGTTCAACAGAAGGCAACATGTAGCATGCGACTGTGTGGCATGCGACAGGTGGCAACATGTTGCCGTATAACCTGACGCATGCGACAAAATTTAGCCTGTTGCCTAGTGTTGAACGCCTTCCCACCAGTCGCGGGAAGGATTCGATGTTGAAAGCAACAAGATGAATTGGTCACAAGAAAAAACTGTAGAATTTAGAGAAGAATATAGGAAACTTGCGGTTCTATGGGATATACGATTGACAGATTACAAGAATAACCACCATGCTAAACTAGATGCACTGCGGAGATTAGCCGAGAAATTTAACTGTGACGCGGCAATGGTAAAGAAGATCAAGAATTTGCGTACTGCTTTTCGCCGTGAGCACAAAAGCCTAACCCAAAAGAAATCTGGATCCTCTCCCATTAAGGAGACTGTTTACCTGTAGGATGTGATTTTCTTCAAAATTATTGAAATTTAGATTTCCGTATCCACAGATGCTAGAACTCAATTGCGGTTATGCCAGACGCACGAATTTGAAGTTCGCGGTCCATTTAAATGCCTACGCGCCAGTTTAAAGAGCCTATGCCTATGCCAGTGCGTGGGGGCAGAGTGTTGCCATATGACGTTCATTATATTTTTTACTTTAAAAAAATTTCGTATTATATATATATGATAATTTTTCTTTACGGTACGTTATGTTGTGTGGAACGAAACGCCGTGATAGCGCAGGTTTTTACGGCGCTACAGCTAAGCACAAACGAAACTCGGCATAACAAACTCGGCATCAAAATGTCATAACTTCTTTACTTTTTGTCCAATTTTAATAATTAAAAAACCATCAGAATCTCTATAAAAAATTTTATAAAGCATACTTTGTTGTGGGATAATTTGCTGCCTGAGTAAAAGTGTATTGAACCTTTAAAGCTCAATATCTCGAAACTAGATTTTTCAAAAATAGCACGTAGAAAAGTGTTAATAACTTCCTTATTTTTCATTTTATATAAAAACTAAATATAGCTTCTGACAAGTCTTTTGTATATCCAAGTATATCGTGTTGACAACTGGCTTAGTTTTTGTTGAATTGGTGTAAAAGGTTTTGTGGCATTCAACAGTCAACATAGGATGTAGCATGCTACAAGCAGCAACGATGTTGCCTTGTCGCAGGCAACATGTCTCCTGGTTGAAAGCCGCATTCAACATATTTGTTGAAAGCCATTCAAGTCGAATGCTACATGTTGCCTGTGTTGCCTCGGTGGAACCGCGCCTTAAGGGGTTTATTATGTGTAAGGGGTTGTTGTGTGTAAGGGGTTGTTGTGTGTAAGGGGTTGTGTGTGTAAGGGGTTGTTGTGTGTAAGGGGTTGTTGTGTGTAAGGGGATTGTTGTGTGTAAGGGGGGGTTGTGTGTAAGGGGTTGTTGTGTGTAAGGGGT
>JACEEZ010023445.1:271859-276859 GCA_016584305.1 Chionoecetes opilio | reverse complement strand
AAGTCATTATAGTACTTAGTAGTGGCTTTTTCATTCTTTTTTTCTTACATCACAAAGGACTGGCCAAGGGGAAAAAAAGGGGTAACAAAAAGCCCCGCCAAGTTGCCAATCCCAATAAAGAAGACAGCAAGAGAATATAGAAAAAATTGGTGGCTTTCGTCCAACACCTATTCCATGGTTGATCGACAGGGAGTATAGCGATAAGGAAGACAAGCCCACATTAATTATATTTCTTATTGCTCAACCTTTTTATCTTTTCAATTTCTCTCCTTTTCGGGGAGAAATATTCGTTTTTGCTAATTCTTTTACAATTTTGTTCATATTTTTATCGTTTTTATTGTATCTTCTTATGCTTTTTACATTTAATTTAGTTTTGTTCTACTTAATTACATCTACTTTGCATTATTTTCTGGGACTATTGCGATAAGGAGGATGAACCTAAATTAATTCCGCACAGCCGAGAACTACAACCTCAAAAATCTTGGCTTTGAACTGAACTCTTTAACCCCTTCACGCCCAGATCTTTCCTTTGCTATATAAAATCGTCTGTTGTTAGCCATAAAATTACGAAAAGTAACTGAATATACCAAATAAGTTAGTGGACAAGGATACTAAATAGGTCATATCTATAAAATATTGCTTATATTCACTCAAAATTGTCTAATGGCACCCAAATTACAATGGAAATTACATTATGGGCCTCAAGGGGTTAACCACTGCTCAAGTAATTATTTAATTAAGTTTGTATATTTTTCATTCATCATATCGTTCTAAATATATTAACTTACACCTCAATGGCAACCGAAACATATCTTTGCGCTGAATTAAACATGTCAAATACACGTTTCTCCCTCGTATTCGTGTGGCTTTAAAGAAACACTTCCGCGCAGGTCAAAATGTCACCTTTAAATATTTATCAGGATGGACTCATAAGTTAAGGTTTGGAGGCCCCGCAGACTGACCTTGTGGAACGCTGCTAAGTTTCCTTGCCGCTGCGTGAACGTTTAAAGCCCTTCAAGCCCAGATCTTTCCTTTGCTATAAAGAATCGTATGTTTTCGAGCCATAAAATAACGAAAAGTAACTGAATATACCAAATTAGTTAGTGGACAAGGATACTAAACAGGTCATATCTATAAAATATTGCTTATATTCACTAAAAATCGTCTAACTGTACCCAAATTACAATGGAAATTACGTTCTGGGTCTCAAGGGGTTAAAGCCCATCCATCCATCCGAGGACTCAAATGTTGAATTATACGAAACTGGCCAAAATAAAAAAAAATCGAAACTGACGCACTCATCGTTCCCGTAAGTTAGCTTCGGGAAATGTTTCAACGTTTATTCAGCCAAATATTTAGGAATTTTTCCACCTCTGTATTAACTTAAAAATCCTTAGAACGTGGATAAACATCTAATGATCAACGTTTTTTTCCGTGTTTTATCTTCTCAATATTTTTCATTTTTTACAAAGATGAAGCATGAAAATAACCCTTTAAAAAAATCAATGAGTAAGCCTACTGTTAAACATGTGAACGTATATAAAAATCTTATGACCAACGTTTTTTCAGTGTTTTTACATAGATGACACACGTTTACATAGATGAGGCATGAAAGTAACCCTGTAGAAAACAAACAATGAACACTGCTAAACAGTAGAAAGAAATGAAATCTAGAAGCACAAGTGTCGATGAATTAAAATGATAGTAGTAGTAATAATAATAAAAAAAGAAACAGTAGTAGTAGCAGCAGTAGTAGTCATAGAGGTAGTAACAAAAATAGCAGTAGTTACATGTTGACATAGCCTGTTACTCTCATACTGAACAAATACAACGTTGGAGGGTGAGATAAAACACCAGAAGTCAGACTGGCTCCCAAAGTTTACTAGCACCAGTCACCTGCTCTTCGTCAGGCGTTACACACACACACACACACACACACACACACACACACACACACACACACACACACACACACACACACACACACACACACACACACACACACACACACACACACACACACACACACACACACACACACACACACACAGACAGACACACACACACACACACACACACACACACACACACACACACACACACACACACACACACACACACACACACACACACACACACACACACACACACACACACACACACACACACGCATACACACACACACACACACACACACACGCACACACACACACACACACACACACACACACACGCATACACACACACACACACACACACATGCAGATGCTCTCCTTTCCCCCCCTGGTGCCCCACACACATCTTGATCGCCTCCATGATGGATCTCCTGGCCTGTCTATAGTTAAAAGCCTACACGAAAAGTTTAATGGTGCTGGTGAAGCTTAACTGTAACTACTACTATTTCTGCTACTACCTCAATTACTACTACTGCCGCTACTACTATAATGTTTCTTTTTTTACTACTATTACTACTTCTACTACTCCTACTACAACTACTACTACTACTACTACTACTACTACTACTACTCTTACCACTTTAATTACTACTACTACTACTACCTCTATTACTACTACTGCTGCTACTAATAATGTTTCTTTTTTTACTACTATTACTACTACTACTACTGCTACTACTTAACTGTAACTACTGCTGTTTCTGTGTAACGCGAGAAAATGGGTTAAACCTTTTGACTCATGATTGACGAAGAGTTTACGTTGAGTGAGGGGGGGTAAAGTAATATATAAATGTCGAGTAATTAAATGCTCGTCATTTTCCTTCACTCCTCAGTTCTGAATCACTATATATATATTTTCCGACAATACTTTGTGCCGGCGATAGCTGGTGACGTCAGCAGGCAAGTCGAGCAGGGAGGTAGAGTGGCCATATTAGTTGTCTTTCGGTCCACGTCTCCAGCTGTGGTAACAACGGTGGGGAGTTGTGGCTATCAACCCTGTTAAAGGTATGTGCGAGGAAGTGTATTGGTGGAGATGTAGAGGGGATTGATTATTTATCTGTAATAGCTTGAATGCTCATAGCCATATGTTATTTATAGGGTTTGGGAGTGTGGTGAGGCTGACGGGGTGAGCAGCTGTGAGCTGTGGGAACAGCTGTGAGCTGTGGGAGCTGAGTGGATAACCCTGGACACACCTATGGATACAGCTAAAGCCATGTTTTCATAGCTGGAGTGTGTGTGTATAGATACTTTACACAGTGATTCAGTGTGACGGGAAAGTTACACAGTGAGTCAGTGTGACGGAAAGTTACTCAGTGATTTAGGGTGAAGGAGTTATAGGGTTTTGGTTAAGCACGAGCTAAGAGTCGCGTCGTGTCGATGTTCATATTGTTAAGTATATTTTTGTGTTGAAAAACCTTAGGTTAAGGAGGGAAGTGATTACTGGTGAATCAGTAGGTGATAATATACTGATATTCTGTTAACGAGTTGTTTATTCAGACCCATTAGTACTCACATATTCTCTTAATCTTTTATTTTTTTCCCACTTATTGTGGGTGGTGGCAGCGTAATAGCCAGGATTGTGGAGCCCTTCGAGTTAACGTATAAAGCTATAAAGGGGGGCGCTACATCTGCTACTACCTCTATTACTACTACTGCTACTACTACTAATGTTTCTTTTGTTACTACTATTACTACTACTACTACTCTTACCACTTTAATTACAACTACTACTACTACCTCTATTACTACTGCTGCTTCTACTAATGTTCCTTTTACTACTATTGGCTACTACTACTACTACTACTACTACTATTACTACTTCTACTACTACTACTACTACTACTACTACTACTACCACTTCAACTACTACTGCAATACAAGTGTAAAAATTAACAAAAATTAGCCCATAAGATATCAAAGCGAAAGCTAAATATATCAGTCAGTTCCACACTTGAGATGACGGATAGATAGTTAGACTCGATAGATAGATTCCTGATAACCTCCTCCCTCCTTTAGGTATGCAGACTCATAAATGTTTTGGTGATGACGGTGGGTGTCTCCATTAGATAAGATGGATTGATAATGGTAGTGCCTCGCATTACCAAGCGTGCACTGATGAACTCTTTAATGGTAGTGTCTCCATTAGGCAGATAGACTCGTGGAAAGATTTAAAACGATAGACTGACAATTAAACAGGCAGACATAAACCCACACAGTGTTAATTGTAATTCTTGACTTAAATTGATGCGTCCATAAACATAATTAAATCAATTAACTCCGATTTACGTGCATAACAGACGTTTAGATAATAGTGTTTGATTATGATGATCTCTTGTAGCTATAGATAGATGTACCGTTATAGTCTACTAGCCGCAAAGCCGCCCTCCGGGCGTCCTTTTTGGCTAGCTCCTGCGGAGGGCTATTGGAAGGCCCACCACCTGTGTTTGGTGGGCCGAAGGCCCACCAAACACAGACTCTCCAGATAGCCCCTTCTAACTTTCCTGAAATCATTGATGTAGAAATGTATGTATTAACGCTAACCCATTCACATCATAGCCCCTTCTAACTTTCCTGAAAGCAAAGCCGCCCTCCGGGCGGACTTTTTGGCTAGCTCCTGCGGAGGGCTATTGGTGGGCCCTTGGCCCACCACCTGTGTTTGGTGGGCCTTCGGCCCACCAAACACAGACTTTCCAGATAGACCCATTACCCACCACCTCGGCCCACCAAACACAGACTCTCCAGATAGCCCCTTCTAACTTCCCTGAAATGTATGTATTCCCCCCACCCATTCACTCACCCATTACCCATCACCCCCCACCCATTCACTCACCCATTACCCATCACCACACACCCATTCACTCACCCATTACCCATCACCCCCCACCTATTCCCTCACCCATCACCCATCACCCCCCACCCATTCACTCACCCATCACCCCACACCCATTACCCATCACCCCACCCATTCACTCACCTATTACCCATCACCCTACATCAAGGTTTCCTCAATTCTCGCAACCCACTTTTTTTTCTTCACAGTTCTCG
>JACEEZ010023445.1:261859-266859 GCA_016584305.1 Chionoecetes opilio | reverse complement strand
ACAACACACACACCACACACACCACACACACACCACACACACACACAACACACACACACACACACACACACACACACACACACACACACACACACACACACACACACACACACACATGGGGGTAACGGCTACAGGAAATTATTGTTTGATTGGCACTTATGGATCTGAATTTCGGGAGCATTGAGGGGGAGGAACGCAGAGGCACCCACGCACAGGACAAGCAGAGAACCAGCTCGCTACAAAACACCGTCACACAAACACCTAACCAAGCACCGTAGCTACAAACACAGTCACACAAACACCTAACCAAACACCGTAGCTACAAACACCATCACACAAACACCTAACCAAGCACTGTAGCTACAAACACCGTCACACAAACGCCTAGCCAAACACCGTAGCTACAAACACCGTCACACAAACACCTAACCAAACACCGTAGCTACAAACACCGTCACACAAACACCTAACCAAGCACTGTAGCTACAAACACCGTCACACAAACGCCTAACCAAACACCGTAGCTACAAACACCGTCACACAAACACCTAACCAAGCACTGTAGCTACAAACACCGTCACACAAACACCTAACAAAGCACCGTAGCTACAAACACCGTCACACAAACACCTAACAAAGCACCGTAGCTACAAACACCGCCACAGAAACACCTAACAAAGCACCGTAGCTACAAACACCGTCACAGAAACACCTAACAAAGCACCGTAGCTAC
Organism: Chionoecetes opilio; assembly: GCA_016584305.1. Taxonomy (NCBI): domain Eukaryota; kingdom Metazoa; phylum Arthropoda; class Malacostraca; order Decapoda; family Majidae; genus Chionoecetes; species Chionoecetes opilio. Next base: position 266,126 of record JACEEZ010023445.1, on the reverse strand, counting down.
AAACACAGTCACACAAACACCTAACCAAGCACCGTAGCTACAAACACCGTCACACAAACACCTAACAAAGCACCGTAGCTACAAACACCGTCACACAAACACCTAACAAAGCACCGTAGCTACAAACACCGTCACACAAACACCTAACAAAGCACCGTAGCTACAAACACCGTCACACAAACACCTAACAAAGCACCGTAGCTACAAACACCGTCACACAAACACCTAACGAAGCACCGTAGCTACAAACACAGTCACACAAACACCTAACAAAGCACCGTAGCTACAAACACCGTTAGAGAAACACCTAACAAAGCACTGTAGCTACAAACACCGTCACACAAACACCTAACCAAGCACCGTAGCTACAAACACCGTCACACAAACACCTAACAAAGCACCATAGCTACAAACACCGTCACACAAACACCTAACAAAGCACCGTAGCTACAAACACCGTCACACAAACACCTAACAAAGCACTGTATCTACAAACACCGTCACACAAACACCTAACAAAGCACTGTAGCTACAAACACCGTCACACAAACACCTAACCAAACCCCGTAGCTACAAACACCGTCACACAAGCACCATCCAAACACTGTCCTCTTGGTCCGCTGCTCCATCTCGCAGGTCGTTCCCCCTTTCTGGCTCTACACTTGACTAAAACATAATCATGAATTCTTTAAAACCACGAGGCCTCTGGTGGAAGGGAAGGGAAGGGAAGGGATGAAGGAAAGATTAGAAAGAGGGAAAGGAGGTAAAGTTGAAGGTGGAAGAAAAGCCACAGGAACTAAAGGACAGGAGAGAAAGATATCGTTTTGTTATTTAGATACCTATGTTTGGAATCGCAAATGCAAATAAATGAAGCAGATTAACCCCTACACACCCAGATCTTTCCTTTGCTATAAAAAATTGTATTTTGCTAGCCATAAAATTACGAAAAGTAACTGAATATACCAAATTAGTTAGTCGACAAGGATACTAAACAGGTCAGATAATAATATGAAATACTACTTACATCCACTAAAAATCATCTAGTGGTAGCCTAATTACAATGGAAATTACGTTATGGGTCTCAAGGGGTTAAGCAAATCTATAGAAGGAAAAGAATATGGGAGGAATGGATTGAATAAATTAGTTCATTATGACATTGCTAGCCTTTACTTAATACATGTACTTAATATTATATATTATGTAAACAAAGATACAGTACTAAAAAAATAAAAATTATAATGAATGTAATCTGTGACAAATAACTGCCTTTGAAATTATATATAGATAATTGTATATAAGGGCAAAGATACTACTGAAAGTTTATATTTTTCTTATTAATATAACCTAGAATATATAACTGCCTTTGAAAATTTAATCATATATCAAATTAATATATTAGAGGAAAGATACTATACTGAAAGCTTCCATTTTCTTACAAATATAACCTATAACAAATTATTGCCTTTGAAATTATATATATTCAGAAATTATTAAAAGCTAATAATAACTATTGACTCCATCTGTACTTCTGCACACTGACTCTTCTGCACGCTGACTCTTCTGCACACTGACTCTTCTGCACGCTGACTCCTCTGCACGCTGACTCCTCTGCACACTGACTCTTCTGCACACTGACTCTTCTGCACACTAACTCTTCTGCACACTGACTCTTCTGCACACTAACTCTTCTGCACACTGACTCTTCTGCACACTGACTCTTCTGCACACTGACTCTTCTGCACACTGACTCTTCTGCACACTGACTCTTCTGCACACTAACTCTTCTGCACACTGACTCTTCTGCACGCTGACTCTTCTGCACACTGACTCTTCTGCACGCTGACTCCTCTGCACGCTGACTCCTCTGCACACTGACTCTTCTGCACACTGACTCTTCTGCACACTGACTCTTCTGCACACTGACTCTTCTGCACACTGACTCTTCTGCACACTGACTCTTCTGCACACTGACTCTTCTGCACACTGACTCTTCTGCACGCTGACTCCTCTGCACGCTGACTCCTCTGCACACTGACTCTTCTGCACACTGACTCCTCTGCACACTGACTCTTCTGCACGCTGACTCCTCTGCACACTGACTCTTCTGCACACTGACTCCTCTGCACACTGACTCTTCTGCACACTGACTCCTCTGCACACTGACTCTTCTGCACGCTGACTCCTCTGCACACTAACTCTTCTGCACACTGACTCTTCTGCACGCTGACTCTTCTGCACACTGACTCTTCTGCACGCTGACTCTTCTGCACGCTGACTCCTCTGCACACTGACTCTTCTGCACACTGACTCCTCTGCACACTGACTCTTCTGCACACTGACTCTTCTGCACGCTGACTCTTCTGCACGCTGACTCCTCTGCACACTGACTCTTCTGCACGCTGACTCCTCTGCACACTGACTCTTCTGCACACTGACTCTTCTGCACGCTGACTCTTCTGCACACTGACTCTTCTGCACACTAACTCTTCTGCACACTGACTCTTCTGCACGCTGACTCTTCTGCACGCTGACTCCTCTGCACACTGACTCTTCTGCACGCTGACTCCTCTGCACACTGACTCTTCTGCACACTGACTCTTCTGCACGCTGACTCTTCTGCACGCTGACTCCTCTGCACACTGACTCCTCTGCACACTGACTCTTCTGCACACTGACTCTTCTGCACACTGACTCTTCTGCACACTGACTCTTCTGCACGCTGACTCTTCTGCACGCTGACTCCTCTGCACACTGACTCCTCTGCACACTGACTCCTCTGCACACTGACTCTTCTGCACGCTGACTCTTCTGCACACTAACTCTTCTGCACACTGACTCTTCTGCACGCTGACTCTTCTGCACGCTGACTCTTCTGCACACTGACTCCTGCCATCACAGAGGCTTCTCTTTACTTTTATCAAATAATTTACAAATAAAATCAATTATTTTACTAATTTCAAAGGCAGTTATTTGTCACAGATTACATTCCTCAGACATTATTTGTTCAGTACTGTAGCTTTGTTTATATATAATATTAAATACATGTATTAAATAAAGGCGTTCAATGTCATAATGAACTAATTTTGTCAATCCATTCCTCCCATATTGTTTTCCTTCTATAGAGTTACTTCATCTGCTTCATTTACTTGCATTAGCGATTCCAAACATAGGTATCTAAAAATAACAAAACTATTCTATCTTTCTCTGCTGTCCCTTAGTTCCTTTGGCTTTTTTTCCACCATCAACTTTTCCTCCTTTCCCTCTGTTAAGGTGTCGGGATGTTATTTCCCCTAATACATTCCTGCCCTAGTGCCGTCACGGGCCGCGCGCCTCTCACGCAGGTATGTTTAATTAAAGGGAATGTAAATTTAGACGTGAGTGTTTTGTTAGCCACGTCACGAAAATATTCGCCTTTTCTCTCTCTTTCTCTCTCTTTGTAAATCAACGGCAATACAATTTTTTTCATTTATGTTTTGATAGATTTTTGTTTATCAAGTAAAATTGTTTGCACTTTTTTAGGGGGGGTTGTTCGCAATGTTATTTAGGCTCTTTTAAAAGCCGAACACGTTTTTTTTGGTTTTGATTGAAGAATGTATTACCATGGCATACAATGATATCGTTTGTGAATATATTAATTACGTGGTTCTTACATAGTATTCATTATATTTTTTCTCTCTCAATTTTATAACAATCAGCAATTTTCAATAAAACGTCCACGATTTCTATTCTAATATCGATATTCTAAGCCACAATTTATACGCTTCGATAAAGGACTCGTAAAGTTGTTATGATGTGTTGCTGATAAACTCAAGCTTAACTAACCACTCCTATCGCAAATAGTCCATGAATCTTATATGTGTTTTCTTTTAGTCTTCAATATCTGGTTCGGTACATGAAAAAAGTTGGACATTTCACGTCATCCAACATTTGAAGGGGAAACAGAGAAAGATGTGACAAAGAAAGACGTAACAGAGACATAACAAAAACACAGACAGGATAAAAAAGAGAAGGAGAGAAAAAGAGAGAAAGAAAGAATTATTCATGTTTAAAAATATGTATAAAAAAAAACTACTACAAAACAATGGCAAGATCTCAGGTACTCGGTCTTCGACAAGTTATTTTCCGTTGTAAACAGGGTAGAAGTACGGTCCTGCGCATTGACTTTCTCTCTTTTATTTTGTTGTGTGTGTTGTGTGTGTGTGTGTGTGTGTGTGTGTGTGTGTGTGTGTGTGTGTGTGTGTGTGTGTGTGTGTGTGTGTGTGTGTGT
>JACEEZ010023445.1:246859-256859 GCA_016584305.1 Chionoecetes opilio | reverse complement strand
GGGCTCGGGTTTTAAGAAGACCGCCCGTCTGTCTTCGCTTCGCCCGGTGATCGAACCCGGGACTTCTCGGTTGTGAGCCGAGCGTGCTACCACTACAGGCACTACACTACGGAGTACCCGGAGTGTGTGTGTGTGTGTGTGTGTGTGTGTGTGTGTGTGTGTGTGTGTGTTGTGTGTGTGTGTGTGTGTGTGTATTTACCTAGTTTTAGCGTACAGGGTCTGAGCTATACTCGTGTGGTCCTGTCTCTGTATCTATATTCATCCAGTTTGTCTTTGATTTACAGTTTTTTTGTCTGATTGACAGTTCACTGCAATGGTCTGTACCGTAATTGAAGGGTTGACGTCACTGCTTTCAGGCGCTCGCTGTATGACGTGGCAGCACGTCTGGAGAACTTGGCAACAGCATAACCTCGATGACGTAGTGAAGTTTGTCGTTCACGTGAGTGCAAACTTTTAATATGAAAATATTTATCTAAGCCACTTACTCACTACGCTTCTTCCGAGCTACTGGAGACAGAAATAGTCTCTGTATAAGCCGGAGGAGTGACAAATATTTATAGAATCGGGCGGGAGAGGCTCAGGGACGAGGTGTGAATGAGTGTCGCTGGTCGGCCGCGGGAGCACCAGGCTTCGGTTTGGCGTCATCGATGCAGAAACCCGCCTAGTCCGAATATGATGCAAAAGACAGTAAATAAAGATATGTGTTGTATGTAGTACAGCAAATATTCACATATATAAGATTCAACAGAAAATCATAAATGGTATCTAAATTGCAGTTTGCAGTGATGTGTGTACGTGTTTTAATCCTTTGTAGAAATTTATAGACTCGATAACCTGACAAAAGGCAAATGTAAGTGATCAGTAAATTGCAAAATGTGTATAGGTGTGTGTGTGTGTGTGTGTATTCATCTAGTTGTATTTTACAGGGCCAGAGCAGCGCTCGTATGGCCCCGTCTCTATATCAACATTTATTTTTCTCATTCATCCTTAGTGCTTAGTGTTGGCCGAAACCACCACCCCGGGAGGGGGGTCACAAACCCCCGGCTAACACCCGGTACCCATTCACTGCTGGGTGGACAGGGACTTGGGTTTTAAGAAGACCGCTCGCCTGTCTTCGCTCCGCCCGGGGATCGAACCCGGGACTTCTCGGTTGTGAGCCGAGCGTGCTAACCCCTACACTACAGAGTTCCCCCAACTAGAGTGTGTGTGTGTGTGTGTGTGTGTGTGTGTGTGTGTGTGTGTGTGTGTGTGTGTGTGTGTCCTCCTTGCAGACTCCCCGGGGCGGGCGTCTGTCAGGGCCACGAGGCCACTGCTTCTGCTTTTCGTCCTTTGCAATGTCTGCCTTGAGCAATACATGACTGCCTTGCTGAGCCTCAGCCATCGGTGCACACTCCACGCACTAATCAAGGCGCGGCGGGGCGGCGCAAAGCAAACATTCTTCACAGATTAAAATTTGACGCCCCGTTGTGCGTCCCTCGTGGTGTTAGTCTTTCTTCTTTAATGCACGGCGAGTGAACGAGCAGGAAAGGTGTGGCCAGGCCGCACGACACACACACACACGCACACACACACCTGCGTGGTCAAGTGGTTTAGAGCGCGTGTCAGGCTTTTCTGTGGAAACACATTCGATCCCCGCTCCCGGGAGTTTTCACTGACAAATATCGGCAGTTACTTTCCCCCTTGAGAAAGGTGATGGGGTGTGAGGTCACAACATAACCCAAAGATTAGTCACTGCGAGCTCGAAACTCTTTCCGGGAGGGTAATACTGGCGATCGCGAGTCCGGCTCGGTTAGGCAAGACCCTGGGTGAATACACACACACACACACACACACATAAGTGAGAGGGTGTGTTTAGTGATGGATGTGTTATTGTTGCTGCTGTTGTTGTAACTCTTGTTGGTGTGGTGCATGTGGTGCTGTTGATTCCTCCTCCTCCTCCTCCTTCTCCTCCTTGTCATGATGAGTTCTTATAAAACTTTCCTCTGAAGGCAGTGAGTCTCGCACTGTCTTGCATCCGTTCTTGGCCGCATCAGTGTTCCCCTTGCCTGGCATCGAGGGTCTGGCCTCGGCCGCTCGGTTTCTTAACTCACCACCGCTTCCTAATGTTTGTCACTTTTTCAGGAATTACTGAGCTTTTCTTTCCGTTTTTTGGGTTTTTTTTACATTTTCACACTGTCGAGACATTTTACTCCATATGTTCCATACATTTGAGTACCATGCGATTGTTGTTTCATATTTATGGTACTCAGCGTCTTGCACCAGCGAATAAGAAATAAATGTTTGACTTTATGAAGACCATCTGAAAGGCTGTTGTTGGTGTTGTTGTTGTTGTTGTTTGCTTTGTTGTTGTTGTTGCTGTTGTTTTTGTGTTGTTGTTGTTGTTTGTTGTTGTTGCTGCTGTTTTGACCATTCCTTAGCTTATCATGATCATGTCTACACTGTCTATTCACTGTCTACATGTCTTTCACTGAAGCCAGATAACTTGAGTCCGCTTATTGATTATTGAGAAAATGGAGTGAAAGTCAGACGAACAAAATATAATTATAAGTAGAAGACTTCGGATATAGATGAATAAGCTAAATATTGATGGACGGTTGAATGGATGAATCGATACAAACATAGACAGATAGATTGATTGCTAGATAGATAGATATTACGAAACCTGCACAAAATAACAAATTAGTGAACCCTTTACGAAATGAATTTGTAATCAATGCAGCAACTATGAAAAAAACACCATTGGTAATCCTCTTAGAGAATTAGACTAGCATTTTTGCACCTCACTAAGTATCATAGGAGGCAATTTCTTGTTTCTTTTGACGCCATTTGTTGTGTCGCGCCGTAATGAGTCTGCTTCAGTGCGCCATCAAGCGGGAGCACTGCGCCAACACGAACACACCGACACACACACCGACACATACACCGACACACACACCGACACACACGCCGGCACACACACCAACACACACCGACACACACACCGACACACATCGACACACACCGACACACACCGAAACACACACCAACACACACATCGACACACACACCGACACACACACCAACACACACAACGACACACACACCGACACACACACCAACACACACAACGACACACACCAACACACACACCGACACACACACCAACACACACCGACACACACACCAACACACACACACCGACACACACACCGACACACACACCAACACACACATCGACACACACACCGACACACACACCAACACACACATCGACACACACACCGACACACACACCGACACACACACACACACACACACACACACACCGACACACACACCAACACACACACTCGACACACACACCGACACACACACCGACACACACACCGACACACACACCAACACACACACCGACACACACACCGACACACACACGCCCGCCGCCCGGCCTGATGAGCTAATTATTCTGAATACAGGATGCATAATTCAGGGTCTCGCGCTGAATTAAGAGGAAAGAATAAAATATCATCATGCGAGGTGTCCTGCCAGGCTTGGAAATTAGACACACACACACACACACACACACACACACACACATACATACACACACACACACACACACACACACACACACACCGCGCGATGGTCAGGTTGATAACGTTCTGGTCTCTCACTCTGTGGGTAGGCGGTGCGAATCCTCGCGCTCCCGGGGATTTTTCACTTGACAAATTCGGGCGGTTACTGTCCCCCTTGAGCAAGGGGATGGGTGTGTGTGGTGTGTGAGGTCCCAGCATTGCCCAAAGATCGGTAATAATGAGCTCCAAGCTCGCACTGAGAGAGTGAAACTGGCGATCGCGAGCCAGCTCGCGTGGACAAAGACCATGGGTGAATGACAACACACACACAAACCCACACACACACACCACACACACACACATACATGCACGAACACACATACACACACACACATACATGCACGAACACACACACACACACACACACACACCACACACACACACACACACACACACACACACACACACACACACCACATACATGCACGCACACACACACACAAAACACACAAACCCCACACACACAACACACACACACACACACACACACACACACCACACACACACACACACACACACACACAACATGCACGCACGCACACACACACACGCACGCACATACACACACACCACACACACACCACACACACACACACACAGACACACACACATACACACACACACACACACACACACACACACACACATACATGAACACACACACACACACAAATATAAAAAGATACGGAGAAAGGGCCACACGAGTATAATTGAAGCCCTTTATGCTGTAACTAGGTAAATACTAGATAATTAGGTAAATACACACACACACACACACACACACACACACACACACACACACACACACACACACACACACACGCACATGAATTGACCATTTTCGATCAGATGTTATTTTCGATCAGCTGTTTTCAAGAAGTGATTTACATAATTTAGGGTTTTGCTTGAAGTTCCACGGGAAAAATATGATGAAGGTGACTGGATGAAAGTTAAAGTCAATCGTGATAATGTGTAGCGGGAGGTGACTTAACTCAGGCATCAGGGGCGAGGCAGGACCCACCACCTCGCCCATCACGGCATCACATCAGCCACGCTTACATCACCCACTTCACTCCGTGACGCAACACCTCCTTCTCACCTCTCTCTTTCTCTCTCTCCTTCAACACCTCCTTCTCTCCTCTCTCTTTGTGTCTCCTCTTCCTGCTACATCCCCCTCCAATACCTCCTTCTCACCTCTCTCTTTTTCTCCTCCAATACCTCCTTCTCCCCTCTCTCTTCGTTCTCTTCTTTCTGCTCCATCCCCCGCCAACACCTCCTTCTCTCTCTCTCTCTCTCTCTCTCTCTCTCTCTCTCTCTCTCTCTCTCTCTCTCTCTCTCTCTCTCCTCTCTCTCTCTCTCTCTCTCTCTCTTCTCTCTCTCTCTCTCTCTCTCTCTCTCTCTCTCTCTCTCTCTCTCTCTCTCTCTCTCTCTCTCTCCTCTCTCTCTCTCTCCTCCTCTCTCTCTCTCTCTCTCTCTCTCTCTTCGCTCTCCTCTTCCTGCCCCCTCCCCCTCCCCATCATAACTCATGGAATGGTCAAAGAGGTATGAGCCATCCCGGTCTCATTCCATTCCCTTCAAGGTCCTTCTGCCCATCCCATACCATCAAGTTCTCGTCCTATTTGCATGACAGCTCACTGCAACTCTTTACTTCACGTCCAACACTCACGCAGGCGCTAGAAAGATGCTTACCAACTCAAAATAAGATCTCACATTGCGCTCCTCGGCTCTCCACTGGCTAACTTACACCATTGCCATTTGAAGATGGGAATGTGGAAGAAACAAAAAGAACAATCAACCGTTTTTGGAATACCAGAGAAAATAAGAGGAAAGAAAGAAAAAGAAACTAAAAGACAGAATAAAAGAAGACAACTAACTAAAGACCCAGACAGCAAGAAGAAACACGTCAGGGAGTGCTGATGAAAAAGGCCAGACTCTCGACCCATGACAACTCAACTGAACTGAATTGCCCTCGCCGTGTGCAGAGGAAGAGAGAGAGAGAGAGAGAGAGAGACAGGGCGTGGTTCGGAGGCAGTAAACAAGAGTGCCGTTGTATACTCAAAAGGTCAGAGGACAGTTAGTGCTTAACATGAGCCTCTCTTCATGTGCTCATAATGCGACCATCAACATCTGCGGCCGGAAATAACTCTATAATCTCTTAATCCCGGTCTGAATGTCTGACTAATCCCGGGATATCACTAGGATGAAGACTGGTATTTCCCGTATCGTCCACCCACTGGAAGGATTTTACCGGGTAGGATCACTTCCCTTACTACACGTTAAGTAGAGTGACGTCAGAGTGTGGTTAAAGTGGCTATGGTGGGCCGGGGTATAGTGCTGTGATGATGGTGGCGGCGGGAACTGTGGTGGAACGTGGTAGTAATGACTAGACTAGATTATGGTGTCAGTAACAGTGATTGCGTTTTGGTGGTGGTGGTGAGGGTAGTGACAGAGATTATGTGGAGCAAGCAATGGCGGTGACACAGTTATTGTACATACATACTGATCTTAAACCCTTCTCACCCAGATCTTTCCTTTGCTATAAAAAATGTCTGTTGTGGAGCCATAAAATTACAAAAAGTAACTGAATATACCAAATTAGCTAATGGACAAGGATACTAAACTGGTCATAGCTATAAAATATTGCTTTATTCACTAAAAATCGTCTAATGGTACCTAAATTACAATGGAAATTACGTTCTGGGCCTCAAGGGGTTAAATGCCTTGTAATGACTTATAAAATATCTGAACGCTCAAGGAAAGGAAGGAATATTAAGTAAGTAGACAGAATTAACATCTTACGTAATCGTGGGTAAAAGGAAAAGGGGCCAAAAATGAAAAGGGGTCAAAGAGGTGAAGGAGGAGTGGTGAGTCAGAGTGTTGTTGTTGTTGTAGCGCTAGTTGTAGCAGTGAAATCAATAGGTTTTCTAAAGGAGAGCGAGAGACAGCTGGCTGACTTCACTCACTGCCGCCCACGCCATACACACAGGGGAGTGATTATTGAAGGTGACGATTGAAGGTAATGATTAAAAGTAATGATTGAAAGTAATGATTAAAAGTAATGATTGAAAGTAATGATTGAAAGTAATGATTAAAAGTAATGATTGACAGTAAGGATTAAAAGTAATGGTTGAAAGTAATGATTGAAAGTAATGGTTGAAAGTAATGGTTGAAAGTAATGATTGAAAGTAAGGGTTGAAAGTAATGGTTGAAAGTAGTGATTAAAAGTAATGGTTGCAAGTAATGATTGAAAGTAGGGGTTGAAAGTAATGGTTGAAAGTAGTGATTGAAAGTAAGGGTTGAAAGTTACGATTGCAAGTAATGGTTGAAAATGACGATTGAAAGTAATGATTGTAAGTTACGTTTGCAAGTAATGGTTGAAATGACGATTGAAAGTAATGGTTGAACGTGTAACGAATGAAAATAATGATTGAAAGTGCATGTGACGATAGAAAGTAATGATTGAAAAGGACGATTGAGAGTAACTATTGAAAAGAACTATTGAAGGAAACTATTTGAAACTGACGATTGCAAAGTTGAAAAGAAGAGGAAAACTAACAAGACGACGACGACGACGTGCCAGATGGGAAGTAGGACGAGTGAGGGGCGCAAGTTTGACGACAAGCAGGACGACCAGAAGGACCCGGACAACGAGGGAACCCAACAGAAGAAGGACAGTGGACGACAAGGGAACCCAACAGAAGGACAGTGGACGACGAGGGAACCCAACAGAAGGACAGTGGACGACAAGGGAACCCAACAGAAGGACAGTGGACGACGAGGGAACCCAACAGAAGGACAGTGGACGACGAGGGAACCCAACAGAAGGACAGTGGACGACAAGGGGACCCAACAGAAGGACAGTGGACGACGAAGGAACCCAACAGAAGGACAGTGGACGACGACGAAGGAACCCAATAGAAGGAGAGTGGACGACGAGGGAACCCAACAGAAGGACAGTGGACGACGAGGGGACCCAACAGAAGGAGAGTGGACGACGAGGGAACCCAACAGGACAGTGGACGACGAGGTAACCCAACAGAAGGAGAGTGGACGACGAGGGAACCAACAGAAGGAGAGTGGACGACGAGGGAACCAACAGAAGGACAATGGACGACGAGGGAACCCAACAAAGGAGAGTGGACGACGAGGGAACCAACAGAAGGACAGTGGACGACGAGGGAACCCAACAGAAGGAGAGTGGACGACGAGGGAACCAACAGAAGGAGAGTGGACGACAAGGGAACCAAACAGAAGGAGAGTGGACGACGAGGGAACCAACAGAAGGACAGTGGACGACAAGGGAACCAAACAGAAGGACAGTGGACGACGAGGGAACCCAACAGAAGGAGAGTGGACGACGAGGGAGCCCAACAGAAGGACAGTGGACGACGAGGGAACAAACAAAGGACAGTGGACGACGAGGGACCACAAGGAAATGGACGACGAGGGAACCAAACAGAAGGACAGTGGACGACGAGGGAACCAAACAGAAGGACAGTGGACACGAGGAACCAACAGAGACAGTGGACACAAGGGAACCAAAGAAGACAGTGGACGACGAGGGAACCCAACAGAAGGAGAGTGGACGACGAGGGAGCCCAACAGAAGGACGAGGCCGACGAGGGAACCAAACAGAAGAACAGTGGACGACGAGGGGACCCAACAGAAGGACAGTGGACGACGAGGGAACCAAACAGAAGGACAGTGGACGACGAGGGAACCAAACAGAAGGACAGTGGACGACAAGGGAACCAAACAGAAGGACAGTGGACGACGAGGGAACCAAACAGAAGGACAGTGGACGACGAGGGAACCAAACAGAAGGACAGTGGACGACGAGGGAACCAACAGAAGGACGAGGACGACGAGGGAACCCAATAGAAGGACAGTGGACGACGAGGAAACCAACAGAAGGACAGTGGACGACGAGGGAACCCAACAGAAGGAAGTGGACGACGAGGGAACCCAACAGAAGGAAGTGGACGACGAGGGACCAACAGAAGGACGAGGTCGACGAGGGAACCCAAAGAAGACAGTGGACGACGAGGGACCCAACAGAAGGACAGTGGACGACGAGGGGACCCAACAGAAGGACAGTGGACGACGAGGGAACCAAACAGAAGGAAGTGGACGACGAGGGAACCAACAGACAGAAGGACAGGCGACGAGGGAACCCAACAGAAGAACAGTGGACGACGAGGGGACCCAACAGAAGGACAGTGGAGACGAGGTACCAAACAGAAGGACATTGGACGACAAGGGAACCAACAGAAGGACAGTGGACGACGAGGGAACCAACAGAAGGACGAAGACGACGAGGGAACCAAACAGAAGGACAGTGGACGACGAGGGAACCCAACAGAAGGACAGTGGACGACGAGGGAACCAAACAGAAGGACAGTGGACGACGAGGGAACCAAACAGAAGGACAGTGGACGACGAGGGAACCAACAGAAGGACAGTGGACGACGAGGGAACCAACAGAAGGACAGTGGACGACGAGGGAACCAAACAGAAGGACAGTGGACGACGAGGGAACCAAACAGAAGGACAGTGGACGACGAGGGGAACCAACAGAAGGACAGTGGATGACGAGGGAACCAAACAGAAGGACGAGGACGACGAGGGAACCAAAGAAGGACAGTGGACGACGAGGAACCAAACAGAAGGACGAGACGAGAGGGAACCAAAGAAGGACAGTGGACGACGAGGGAACCCAAAGAAGGAAGTGGACGACGAGGGACCACAAAGAAGTGGGACAGGAGAACCAACAGAAGGACAGTGGACGACGAGGAACCAAACAGAAAGGCAGTGGACGACAGAGGAACCCAACAGAAGGACAGTGGACGACAAGGAACCAAACAGAAGGACGAGGACGACGAGGGAACCAAACAGAAGGACAGTGGACGACGAGGGAACCCAACAGAAGGACAGTGGACGACGAGGGAACCAAACAGAAGGACAGTGGACGACGAGGGAACCAAACAGAAGGACAGTGGACGACGAGGGAACCAAACAGAAGGACAGTGGACGACGAGGGAACCCAACAGAAGGACAGTGGACGACGAGGGAACCAAACAGAAGGACAGTGGACGACGAGGGAACCAAACAGAAGGACAGTGGACGACGAGGGAACCAACAGAAGGACAGTGGACGACGAGGGAACCAACAGAAGGACAGTGGACGACGAGGGAACCAAACAGAAGGACGAGGACGACGAGGGAACCCAACAGAAGGACAGTGGACGACGAGGAAACCAAACAGAAGGACAGTGGACGACGAGGGAACCCAACAGAAGGACAGTGGACGACGAGGGAACCAAACAGAAGGACGAGGACGACGAGGGAACCCAACAGAAGGACAGTGGACGACGAGGGAACCCAATA
>JACEEZ010023445.1:239359-241859 GCA_016584305.1 Chionoecetes opilio | reverse complement strand
TTCGAGCTTTCAACTCAAGTGACAACAAGAAATAATGGTTTAAAACTAAACGGTCAACGTTGCATCACTGATCTCCGTAAAAATTATTTCAATGTGAGAGTCGTTGATCGATGGAACAAGTTACCAGCAAATGTTGTCGAAGCCAGCACAATAACTACATTTAAAAACAGACTTGACGCGCACTGTAAAGTAAATGGGTATTGATAGTGCCCTGCGAATTCATATTTAGTCCCGTGGATCGATTAGTTGTAGTGGTAGTGGTAGTTGTAGTTAGTATCTTTCATACCCTATTTTTCTGCACTATGAAACTTCCATGTTCCTATCTTCTTTTAAGGACATGGTATCCTTTTCCAACTGTTTTCTTACAAGTAGTTGATAGATAGTTAGTAGTATGTAGTTCAGCAGATACCCTCGTCATGGACCAATAGGTCTCCTGGTGTCTGTTATTCCTATGTAATCCTATGTAATCCTCCTCCTCCTCCTCCTCCTCCTCTCTCACTCCTATCATTTCTTACTTCTCTTCCAACTGTCTTCTAATTTCTTCATCTTTCTCCTAATTTCTGCTTTCGTTATTTTTCTTTTATGCTGTGTCCTCTTTCTTCTTTCCTGCATCTTCTTTTTCCTTCTACTTCTGTTTTCTTCTTTCTCCCTTCTTCCTTCTCCTTCCTTCTCTTCCTCCTTCTCAGTATCATTAATCGTGTTTTCCCTTCCATAACTTTCTGCTCCTTATTACTCAAACATCATCTCTCTCTCTCTTCTCTCCTCTCTCTCTCTCTCTCTCTCTCTCTCTCTCGTCTCTCGCTCTCTCTCTCTCTCTCTCTTCTCTCTCTCCTCTCTCTCTCTCTCTTCCTCTCTCTCTCTCTCTCTCTCTCTCTCTCTCTCTCTCTCTCTCTCTCTCTCTCTCTCTCTCTCTCTCTCTCTCTCTCTCTCTCTCTCTCTCTCTCTCTCTCTCTCTCTCTCTCTCTCTCTCTCTCTCACTCAGAAACACACACACAAACAAATACACCTATAAACACAAACACACACACACACACACACACACACACACACACACACACACACACACACACACACACACACACACACACACACACACACACACACACACACACACATACACACACACACACACACACGGGCCTCCTCCTCCTCCTCCTCCTCTTCCTCCGGCAGTCGTGTGTGCGTCATTAGGTCAGTGACGTCGACAAAAAATATTAATCTTTTATTCCATTGATGTTTCATTGCATAATAAAAAACGGAAAGAAAAATGAAGGAACGACTCGTTGATCGAAAAAGAATTAGACTCAAGTAAAAGCCCAATGAGGAATTGATAGAAAAATGTCTCTTTAAAGTAGTTTTGTAGTTATAAGAGTAAATAGTCAGGTATGGTAAGAGTAAATCAGAACGTAATTTAATGTTTTTAGTAGAGGAAGACATTGTTGATCAATATATCCCGTTCAAGTGGTAGATTATGTAGGGAAATAATTATTTTTTCTTTAATAAATTGGTATCGTGGGGGTTAATGAGACTGGTATTTACTTAGGGTGTAGTTTAGGATGGTGGATGTGAGTGAGTCGTGTTGGTGGATGAGGTGGTATGTATGTGTGGATGATGTGTGGATATAGGTAGGGTCGTGTGTGTGTGGGGTGGGGGGGGGGGGGGTGTATTGTGTGTGTGTGTGTGTGTGTGTAAATGGATTGAAAAAAATATTAGGTGTACGAGAAAGCAGGTAACACACTTACACAGAGTTGACACACACACACACACACACACACACACACACACACACACACACACACACACACACACACACACACACACACACACACACACACACACACACACACAGAAAGAGAGAGAAAGAGGTACGTCCCTTCCCCTGATCCCAACATCAGCCTGGAGCCAGTGGAGGGCAGATCAAAGGCTCCAGGTGCAGTGGTCAGTCACTCTGCCTCACTGCACACACACACACACACACACACACACACACACACACACACACACACACACACACACACACACACACACACACAGGTGTGTGTGGGGTTGTGTGGTGTGTGAGGTCCCAGCATTGCCCAAAGATCGGTAATAATGAGCTCCAAGCTCGCACTGAGAGGGTGAAACTGGCGATCGCGAGCCAGCTCGCTTGGACAAAGACCATGGGTGAATGACACCACACAACACACACACACACACACCACACAACACACACACACACACACACACACACACACACACACAACACACAACACCACACACACACACACACACACACACAACACACACTCATTCCCCTAACCAGTTAGTCACCGATCATTGGTTCTTCCCTATGCACACTCTTTCTTACCTCCTTCTCTCCGCATTTTCCTCCCATCATCCTTCTCGTCATTTCTCCTATTATTTCCTTCCCTACTTCCTTGTCCTATGAGTTATCGTGTGTTTTTCCCTCTCTCCCTCTATCCTCCTCCTCCTCCTCCTCCTCCTCCTCCTCCTCCTCCTC
>JACEEZ010023445.1:229359-231859 GCA_016584305.1 Chionoecetes opilio | reverse complement strand
ATTTCCTCCTCCTCCTCCTCCTCTTTTACCTCCTCCCCCTCCTTCTCCTCCTCCTCCTCCTCCATCTCCACTCCACTAAAAAATATATGGATTATTCTAATACTTTTAGAAGTCTCATTCTTCTCCTTAACTATTTCCATGAAAAGTAAATTGAATATGTCATCGTTAAGGGAAGCCAAGATCTATTGTCTTTTTATATTATTTTTCCTTTTACTTTTTCTTCGTTCATTATTCCCTTTGAGCTACAATGGGATGTGTCCCTTTCTTATCTTCGTTCCCTAGTAATGAGCCTGACTGTCTGGATACCGCTACTTTTTCTCTTAGTAAGTAATTAATTAGTTTGACGCAAAATGGCCTTCAGGATGTAGTTCTCGTGTCTGGCAAGAGTTACGACAGAGTGGAAGGTGACGTTATTGTGACGCACGACAAACCCTCGAGGACACACTCACCCCCCACCACGACAAACCCTCGAGGACACACTCACCCCCCACCACGACAAACTCTCGAGGACACACTCACCCCCCACCACGACAAACCCTCGAGGACACACTCACCCCCCACCACGACAAACCCTCGAGGACACACTCACCCCCCATCACGACAAACCCTCGAGGACACACTCACCCCCCACCACGACAAACCCTCGAGGACACACTCACCCCCCACCACGACAAACCCTCGAGGACACCCCCCCCCCCACCACGACAAACCCTCGAGGACACACTCACCCCCCACCACGACAAACCCTCGAGGACACACTCACACCCCACACGACAATCCCCAGACACACTCACCCCCCACCACGACAAACCCTCGAGGACACACTCACCCCCACCACGACAATCCCTCGAGGACACACTCACCCCCCACCACGACAAACCCTCGAGGACACATCACCCCCCACCACGACAAACCCTTGAGGACACACACACACACCCCACCACGACAAACCCTCGAAGTCACACTCACCCCCACCACGACAAACCCTCGAGGACACCCCCACCCCACCACGAGCCAGTGTCTTTTATGTAACTACCCATTGCGTACCATATCTTTTTTTTCGAGGACGCGCATAATTTGGTCACTTGTGTGCGACGATGCATGCGCGCGGAGGGAAATAAAAGGTCAGAAGGAACATTTTCTTTCTCGACGCGGTCCCTGTCTGCAGCCGAGCGCCTTATGAATGCTTCCCTCTGCCGCAGAAGCAACATGCCCGTCTTGGGAGGCCCGCAACGAGGTGCTTCCTGCCGAATGGTCGACGTGGCCCCGCAGTCTGATGCTGACCCGGGGTTCAGGTGGGTCGTGCTCCCTGCTCAAAGGCTGGACGAGGCTGGGCGGGGCGGGGCTGGGCGGGGTGGGGCGGGGCGGGGCGGGGCGGGCGGGGCAGAGCGGGGCGGAGCGGAGCGGGGCAGAGCAGGTCCAGGGACTCACCAAGGGATCTCCCGTAGGTTTTTTTTTTCGCTCAAATAAAATGGAGAGCGGCGGTGATCCTTCCTTCCTCTCGTGGTCCTTCCGCCTGTGAGCCCCATGTGGCGAGTGGCTCGATGCATCGCTCTTCAAAACTCATCTCACCGTTGCACACACACACACACACACACACACACACAACACACACACACACACACACACACACACACACACACACACACACACACACACACACACACACACACACCACCACGCACGCACGCACGCACGCACGCACGCACTCACGCACGCACACACACACACACACACACACACACACACACACACACCACACACACACACACCACACACACACAGACACACATACACACAGAGACACACACACACGCACACACACACACACATAGACAGACAGGCATACAGACAGGCAGACAGACAGACAAACACACACACACACACACACACACACACACACACACACACACACACACACACACACACACAACACACACAACACACACACACACACACACACACACACACACACACACACACACACACACACACACACACACACACACACAAGAAAACTGAGTCAAGTTGAGGAAAGTCAGTGAAAATTATGGTTTAATTATCTTTTACAAATGTAGTAAATGTTGTCATCATTCAGCGCCGCGCCGTCCGTCCGGGAGGCTGGACTGGAATGCCGGAGCCTGAAACCCAACATAAACCCCAAGCACTGCCTCAGGAAGGGTAGTGGGCACGGGAGTTTTATTTTTGTTTTTTACCCTCCCAAGGGCGCCTCTAAGAACTCTCAGTTCAAGACCAACAACCTCTTGATATTTACAGTTTCAAAAGACTTTGAATAAGGCAAATATTGGTGAAGCTTTTCCATTACTCCCTCCCGTGGGCGGCGCGGCGGCCACTATCTTGGAGGGTTCCCAAAATCGTTGAAGATTGACGCCGAAGATTAATTGGAGGTTCGGTTCCTCCTGCAATTTGGTCAGTTTGTTTTGAAGAAAAATTCTGCTTTTTCAAGCGTCAGAATGCTATTTGGAGACGAGGAACTGAT
>JACEEZ010023445.1:204359-219359 GCA_016584305.1 Chionoecetes opilio | reverse complement strand
ATTCGTGTTGTCACTTGAGGAGAACGCGAATAAGGTTCTCTGGATTAATGACATCAAATCTTTTTAGGATCTTAAAAGGTTTCTATCAAGTCCTCACGGATTCTACGATCCTTTAAGAAAACATATTCAAGTTTCCGCCGTCTCTTCTTCAGTAAGATGACATTCGAGAGATGGAATTTGTTTGGTTGCTCTCTTTGCACTGATTCCAATTGCTTGATCTTTTTTACCCCCCGAAACAGGGCGGACACAGAATGGAACCGGCATATTGTAAGTGCGGCCTAACCAAGGAGTGTATAACGTGTCATTACTTTCGGATGTTTTATGTTCAAAGTTGCGTTTAATAAAGCCCCACACATCATATTCGCATTTTTACTGGAAGCTAGCAATGCGACTGGTTTTAAGATCCTTACTGATGATGAGGAGGAGAAGGAGGAGGAGGAGCGGAGGAGGAGGAGGAAGAGGAGGAGAGGAGAAGGAGGAGGAGGAGGAGGAGGAGGAGGAGGAGGAGGAGGGAGATAGGAGAGGGTAAAAGGGAGGGAAGAACTGGAGGACTTAGGTGTGAAAGTTATATACGTACACTTTAGAGAGAAGAGAGGGACCCAATATTGTGTGTGTTCGTGTGTGTGTGTGTGTGTGTGTGTGTTGTGTGTGTGGGTGTGTCGTGTGTGTGTCCGACTGTGTGTGTGTGTGTTTGTGTGTGTGTCGTAATTAAAGATCTGACATTTATTGCTTTTTGAGGAGGTAGGAGGAGTGAGGAGGGAGGAGGAGGAGGAGGAGGGAATTACATAGGATACATAGGCAGTAAACAGACACCAGGAGACTATTGGGTCCATGCGAGGGTATCTGCTGAACTACATACTACTAACTCTCAAACTACTTGTAAGGAAAAACAGTTGGAAAATGGATACCATGTCCCTAAAAAGGATAGGACCACATGGAAGTTTCATAGGGCAGAATGATTGGTTTTCTAGGATATGGAAAAAAAAATACTAACTACAACTACCCACTAACACTACAACTAATCGATAACGGGGTGACTAGATACCGGAATTCGCACTATCAATACCCATTTACTTTACAGTGCGCGTAATCTGTTTTTCGAATGTAGTTATTGTGTTGGCTCCGGACAACATTTGCTCCGGTAACTTGTCCATCGATCAACGGCCTCGAACATTGAAATAATTTTTACGGCGATCGGTGATTGCAACGTTGCCGTTTTTTAGTTTTAAACCATTTTTTCTTGTTGTTCACTTGAGTTGGAAAGCTCGAAATAGGTTCTCTTGATTAATGCCATTCAAAACCTTTTGGATCTTACAGGTTTCTATCAAGTCCCCCACGGATTTTACGATCCTTTAAGGAAAAAAATATTAGTTTCCGCAGTCGCTTCATAAGATGAATTTCGCACTGAGAGGAATTTTGTTTGGTTTCTCTTCTTTTGCCACGATTCCAATTTGGCTTGCATCTCTTTTACGAAAACAGGGCGACCAGAATTGGAACGGCATATTCCAAGTGCGGCCTAACCAAGGGACGGTATAATTGTGTTCATTACTTTCGTGAGTTTTATGTTCCAAAGTTACGTTTAATTAAAGCCAGCAATTTGACTGTTACTGGGCAGCTAGGCAAATGCGAACTGGTTTTCAGATCATTACTGATGATGACACCTAAGGATGTTTGCTTTAAACTTTACACGACACTAACTAGATAATAATAGATCGAGAAAGGTATAGGAAATAGAAGGCTCACATCCCCACCCACCCATTCCGTCAGCCGAAGCTGGCGGGAAAAAGAAGGTATCACCAATAAATATAGAAAAAACATGAATGGAAGTTGTGAGGAAAGTTGGAAAGCTGTAATCTAGGGAGAAAAGAAGAAGAGGGGGTGGGGGGGGAGGGGGAGGGCGGGACGAGAGGGGGAAGGGGAGGAGGGGGCGGGGGAAGGGGATAGGGAAAAAAGGGGGGAGGCGGACAAAGGGAGAGGGAGGAAGAATGGAAGGGAGAGGGAGGGGGAGGAATGAAGGCAAGATTGTGGCAAACAGTAAGGGTAAGACACACGGGCGGTAGTGTGGACTTGCCATGTTTAGGAGCCGCCGTACACTCAATGCCTCCTACAGCAGTGACCCCTTGGTACCTTAGTATGGTAAACGTTAACTTGGGGCTATCTGTGTGTGTTAATGAGGTATAATGTAGTGTTGGTGTAGGCTCAGGTTGAAGTTCCAAGGGTGTGCAGGCAGCCTGCCTGGCGCTTCTTGGGAGGCAGCATTTGTCAATCATGGCCCTAGCGCTCGTTTCAATCCACGTGCGGGTTAGTGCACTTTTCCTAAGTAGGACGCCCGGCACTTCAATGCCCCCTGCAGAAGTGACCCATGGTATCTAAATCCGATGGTGGTCATAACTGACAGTGGCCCTTAGCTGAACCACAGCCCTGTCACAGATCAAAAAGTCGTAGTTAGCAGTCATGTGGACCGTTAATCGGGGCTGTCCGGAGACGTGGGGAGGGGTTGTGTAGACGCGACTCGCAATCATTTTACGCAATGAGAGTAAGTCATCAGAGGCCCGCGATTGAGATAAATTTATATAATTCCGAGAATAAAACCAGTGGACACTCGGGGATTTTGATACGAACTTATTTAGCGAGGCGCTTTTTTAAATTGATTCATATTGTATTTGGAGGTTTTACTACGTCTGACGGCAGCCCATTTCCATACTTTTACAACACGGTTTGTGGAAGAAGTACTTCTGCTTGTTTCGTTACAAAACCGGTTTCCCTGTAATTTTAAATCTTGTTTGTTTTGTTTCTAGTGAGCTGACGGTTCTAGCGTGAAAAGATTTTCTGGGGACTACTGTTTCGTAAATCACATTGAAGATTTTAAAGACTTCGATGAGGTCACCTCTTATCTTCGTTTTTGGTCTAGTTTTTTAATAAGTTAAGTTCTTTGAGCCGATTTCGTACGAATTTATTACGCAATCTAGTTATCATGTAGGGTTACTCTGCCGCTCGTATTTTTTATAGTATCTATGTCCTTTTTATAATAAGTTGACCCAGAATCTGCCACACAGTATTCTAGATGGGGGCGACAAGCGAGTTAAAAAGAGTGAGTATAACTTTTTAGATTTGAAACTGAAAGTTCGTCCTCCAATAAAGCAACCAATTTATTTGCAGTTTTTAACTACCTCTATAATTTGGTTTATTCGGTTTTGAAGATCTTTCGAGATTATAACGCATAAATCTTTTTCTTTATCAAACACTTGTTAGTTGGAATCGTGCATCACGTAACTTTATGAGGTTGTTATTACCGTATTGTAGACATGGACATTTGTCAGGTTGAAATTCAGTTGCCATGTTTTTGACCATTCTGTTAGCGGTTTAAAGCCGTTTTGTATGAGTTGCGCTGAGATTCTGTAGAGGCTTATGTTTGGGATTTTCGTTGTCGTCAGGCAAATTTCGATATCCTGTGCATGTGATTCCATCGTCAATGTCATATGTATATTATGAAAACAGATAGGTCGAGAAAACTGACCTTGGGAACACCACTAGGTGACACGGTCAGTCAGAAAGAATTTCCATTTATTACCACCCTTTGTTTTACGATTTGACAGCCAGTGATTCCTATCCAATTTGAAGATGTTTTTACTTTTATACCATGAGCTTTTACTTTGCTTAATGAGGACACTTATGAGGAACTTTGTCGAACGCTTTTTGAAAATCGAGGTAAACTACGTCTACTGGCCTCGTGTTGTCGTACATTTTGAATACACTATTGTAAAAAATCAAGTAAGTTTGAGAGGCATGAGCGTTGATTTCTGAATCCATGCTGCGAATCTTTGATTATGTCATTTTCTGTCTAAGAAACTTAACGATTTTGTCTATTATGATTGGATTCCATTATTTTACAGCAATGATGTAAACTGATTGGGATGATTAGTTTCCGCGGCTGGACTTGCTTCTTTTAAATTTATGGGTGTGACATTTGCTAGTTTCCATTCGCACGGTACATTTTCCGGTGAGTAAAGACTATTAAAAAGATGGAAAGTGGTTTTACTTATTTCGTTCTGTTGTTCTTAAATATGCGTGGCGAAGTTTTTCAGGACCAGGAGCTTTTAATTTTCATGTTATTTATCGCGAACAAATGTCACATTCCTGAAAGGTTAATGAGCTGAACGGAAGTTCACCTTTCGTTCTGGGTTTTCGGGGATGGGTTGATTTGCGTGTTTTCTACTGTGAAGACTGATGCAAAAAAAGTTACTTAGAGTATCCGCCATAGATACTCATTTCTGTGTTCGCCATTTTCCATTCCAACGGTTCCTATGGTTGGACGTCATTAACTTTTTTCTTTTTAACATCGCTGATAATTCTTTAGGGTTGATTGCTCATTTCGGCAATACGTACTTCAAAATTTTTCTTAGCTCTGCTTAATGAGTTTTGTCGTGTTTCGTCTAATTCTGTCGTGATCGCGGTTTGTCGTCTTCATTTTGTGTTTCTATGGTGTTTTACATATGCACGCTTTTTTAGCTGCAAGGCTGTTCCTGGCATTTCGCGGGTCCACAATTTCGGTGTAATGTTTTGAAAAGATGCCTATATCGCTTCTGATATTGAGGATTGTATTGCTAAGTTACGCTACCGGTGAATTCATGCCCATGCTACATTTATGTCGTTACTTTCTGAGGATAACATGCCAATCTGTGTTCGTTTCAGAATTTCTTTTTAGTTTTCATGAAGTCTGCCCTTTCGATAATCCAGAACTTTTTCTTTACTTTCGACTTCGCTTGTCTTACTGATGTTAATACTGAAATTAATCGCCCGGTGGTCACTGCTACTAATTCGGGATCCGACGTTAACGTTATGACAAGATTTTCGTTAGTTGTGAAAATAAGATCTAGAATATTTCGCCCTAGCGTTGGACGATCACGTGTTGGTATAAAGCACTTTCTTGGAGATTGAATAGATGAGTGTGCCCCGAATGTGTTGTAGCGAGGCGCTCCAACTAGATAACGGGAATATTCAAAATCAACCGAATATTACGCTTTCGTTCTGGAGAACTAATTTCCGCTATTGTTCAGAGAGGTCAGTTCTTCGTCAATTGTATTGTTTGAGCTGGAGGTCGATATACAAGGCCAATTACTACTTTTTGAGAATGACGATTTAGTTGAACGAAAATTACATTACTGTTATCAGTTTCGTGCTTCGATACTACAAGGGGATGAAGGCAGGACTTTATATATAATAATACACCTCCTCCTACTCAACGAGAACTTACATAGCGGGAATGAGAGCTTAGGTTGTTGTCGGAACCTCTACCTCATCCCTGGGAGGTAGGAGGAGGAGGAGGAGGAGGAGGAGGAGGAGGAGGAGGAGGAGGAGTCTATGTGCAGCTTGATATGGGTGAATCAGGGAATGTTAGGGAAGTTTTGGGGCAAGAAGAGGAAGAGGAAAGCCGTAGTATTGAATTCCATTATCCTATGCTATAAGACGTGTCGCCTCAGGGAATCGACGGCCGCCAGGTAAAAGAAAAGGGGAAGGGGCAGAAGGAAAAGGGGCTGAGGATATGAAAGCAAGATAGGTAGAATGGAGAAGAAAAAGAGAAGAAGAGGAAGGGAAGAAATTGAAGAACTATATTGTAATGTAAATAGAGGAAGAAGAAAGAAGGAAGAATGGGTGGATTGAATAGATTTTTTTCTAATTAGTAAGTGCAAAAGGAGAAAAGAAAGAAGAAGAGAAAATGAAAGCAGTGATAGAAAGGAGGAACAGATAGACAAGAAAAGAGAAGAAATATAAGATAATGTAATAGAAATGAGAGAGGAAAAAGAATTAAGAAAATCGACGAATAGGAGAAATTTTTTGATTCGAAAATGCAAAAGAAGAAGAAGAAGAGATAAATAAAAGTAAAAGAAGGAAAGAGGAACAGATAGACAAGGGAAGAGAAGAAATTTAATGTAATGAATATGGAGGCAGGGTAAGAAAGAGGAAAAATGATAGACGGATAGAAGAATTTTCCACATCTTCATCACAACTTCACCTCTCTGGAACTTATTGAACACAGCATCGCATGAGAAACTTTAACCCCTTGAGGCCCAAGGCACGTATTTGATGGCACAATACGTGAGAACGTATTTTCATTGTAATTTGGTTACCATTAGACGATTTTTAGTTAATATAAACAATAATTTATAGATATGACCTGTTTAGTATCCTTGTCGACTAACTAATTTGGTATATTTAGTGACTTTTTTAACTTTATCGCTAGACAACATACAATTTTTTATAGCAAAGGAAAGATTTTGGCATGCAGGGGTTCAATATCCTAATTATAACATTATTTCATTCCTCTCTGACATTGTACTTCACTGCCATGTTGCTTTCTTTTTAACCGGTTATGTAACTAGTTTTTTGTTGTCATTACGCGCACGAAGCCCTTTTTTTGGCTGACCCATGGCTGCAGGGATGACTCAGTGTTGTTTGTGACCCCCTGTGGTTACTCCAAGGGCGTCACGAAACTAAATATTATAGGAATGACAGCACACACTTCAACACCTCTACGCTTAACAACTGACAGTCTTTTGCAGCGAGAGAGAGAGAGAGAGAGAGAGAGAGAGAGAGAGAGAGAGAGAGAGAGAGAGAGAGAGAGAGAGAGAGAAGAGAGAGAGAGACTACCAGCTCCTCATAAGCGTTCCCTCGTGGGCGGTGGACGATCCTCATGACCTCCGGGGCAAGATGGCAAATTACCCGAGAACGCGTAAGTGAAAGCGCTCGCAGGAAAATTAATGGAGGTGTCTTTTAGGTGCGAGTCGATTAAGTAACTTTAGGAACCAGGCGAGAGCGAAGTCCAGAGAGAAGAAAGAAAATGAGTGGGAGGAGGAGGTGAAGGAGGAGGAGGAGGGGTAAGAGGAGGATAAAAGCGCTATTGTGATGCGCCTAAACTTCTGCAAGAGTAATGTGTGTGTGTGTGTGTGTGTGTGTGTGTGTGTGTGTGTGTGTGTGTGTGTGTGTGTGTGTGTTGTGTGTGTGTGTGTGTGTGTGTGTGTGTGTGGAGAGAGAGAGAGAGAGAGAGAAAGGGGGTGAGAGAGAGGTGAGGGGGCTACAAATGAGAGAGACGTAAGAATGAGAGCAAATAAAAGAGAGAGAAAGATAATATAGATAGAAGGATCTATACCTTTATGACTTCACTAAACATTTTAACACCGGCATAATTGTTTGATTTGTTCACTCAGCGAACGACACTGGTGCAAATGAGAGTAACAAACGCACTTCGTTCCAGCTGGCGCACAGATGTCACTGTCTGAGCGGGGAGAGAATTGGGGAAATGTAAACGAGAATGTTGACGTGCACCTAAAAGCTATGTGTTAAAGGGTAGCCGAGAGAGAGAGAGAGAGAGAGAGAGAGAGAGAGAGAGAGAGAGAGAGAGAGAGAGAGAGAGAGAGAGAGAGAGGAGAGGAGAGAGAGGGAGAGAGAGAGAGAGAGAGAGAGAGAAGAGGAGAGAGAGAGAGAGCGAGAGAGAAGAGAGAGGAGAGAGAGAAAAAAAAAAAAGGAGAGACAGACAAACAGACAGACAGACAGACAGAGAGACAGACAGACAGAGAGACAGACAGAGACAGAGACATATATAGAGAGAGAAATAGAGATACAGAGAGACAGAGACAGAAAGAGACAGACAGAAACAGAGACAGAGACAGAGGGAGACTGCACAATGCCATGAAGGAAATTAGTACTTGAGACAGTTAAAGCTGCAGCTGCGTGGTGTTGTGTTGTTGTGATCTTCAGAAGGGTTTGCGTGGCTGCAGGAAGCTGGCCAGAGGGAGGCAGGAGGCTGAAGGTGAAGCTCCTCTGTCTGAGTCTCAACGCGAATCTAAATTTATACAGCAAAGAAGTGGCGCAGTTTAAGATTATATGATGATGGATAACGTCTTGATGAAAGTCTGCAAGTTCTTAAGAATGCGAGAGGTGTGAGCCAAACAGTTGAAGATTTTTCACTAACTACGTTAACCCCTTGACGCCCAGATCTTTCCTTTGCTATAAAGAAATATCTGTTGTCGAACCATAAAATTACAAAGAGTAACTTAATATACCAAATTAGTTAGTTGACAAGGATACTAAACAAGTCATATCTATAAAATATTGCTTATATTCTCAAAAAAATTGTCTAATGGTAGCTAAATTACAATGGAAATTACGTTCTGGATCTCAAGGGGGTAAATAGTATTCCTGCCCATTGGTACCCATTGCTATGTGGGACGCAATTCTCTAAGTGGGTATGGTGCCTAGCGATACAGCCTTACGGGTATTCCATTAATAAAGGTGACTCGCTACGTTCCCAAGGTCTGTCGTTCAGTGCCCACTCCTCTCCAGCACATTTCTTGTGCTTGGTAAGATGGCGACTCACTTCCATTCGTAAACGTTTGCTATTTTGCATGTCATCCGCAGAGCCTTTGTGATAGGAGATCAGATGCTTGGATATAAAAGGAAATAATATACCGGTTCGCGTTTTGGGTATGTACATGTGTCTCATATCTCATATTACCTGTATATAAGTCGCCGCACGTTAAGTTGGCGAAAATGGGGCCCCGTCACTCCCCCTTTCCGAACGCACGGGATTGGCTGAGGTGTTGGGTGTTGGGTGAGAATGCCTTACTCCATGTTCCGTCCTAAATCCCCAACACCCAACACCTCAGCCAATCCCGGGCGTTCGGAAGGGGGGAGTGAAGGGGACCAATATTCGCCAACTTAACGTGCGGCAACTCTACGTGTGTGTGAGGCAGAAAGAGCACATATGTTTCTCCTCACTCATCAGGGCAGGGTCGAGGCACGCAGCGAGACATGCATCAAAGGGTCTGCTCGACATAAAATTTCGACAAATCCAAAACATCCAAATACCTTTTCCTCATGAAGCAAGTTACTATGTTGATACACACTCACACACGCACACGCGCGCACACACACACACACACACACACACACACACACACACACACACACACACACACACACACACACACACACACACACACACACACACACACACACACACACACACACACACACACACACACACACAGAGAGAGAGAGAGAGAGAAAGAGTGTGTGTGAAAGAGAAAGAGAGAGAGAGAGAGAGAGAGAGAGAGAGAGAGAGAGAGAGAAAGAGAGAGAGTATATAAAACCCTCTTGGAGTAAGCTTTCTTCATTTCACTCGACTGAATTATTCTTCTCGAAGTGAGGCAGTGACGTCAATGTCCCCCAAGACTCTCCCCCCACCACTGCCCTCCTCCAAGCCCCCCACCACTGCCCCCCTCCAAGCCCCCCACCACTGCCCCCTTCCAACCCCCTCCTACAATACCTCCCTCCTCCTCCTCCTCCTCCTTCCCTGATTGCGTTTAGGTCAAATCACGCTCTCCACAGTATGCGATAGGATAGGATAGGATTGTGACCATGACTTTGACTTTAAATCCGGGAATATTCAGCTAAAAAGGGTGTTCCCAGGTGACTCTCTAAGTCTACGGTGAGGCACAGGTGTGTAAGGTAGGAAAGAGTGTGAAGGGAGGCCCCATAGCACTCAAGGGCGTCTATAGCATGTTGTGTTAAAAATAATGAAAAGGGATGAGTCAGTGAATGTTTTAGTGTATCAAACAGTAGTGAGGGAGGGACGGAGATGGTGTTGATGTGAAGGAGGGAAGGAGAGATGGATAGGAGGGAAGGATGAGATGGATAAGAGGGAAGGATGAGAGGGATAGGAGTGAAATAAAGATGGATAGGCGGGAAGGTAGACTTACATTAAGCCCGAAAGGAAATATATCCATTATGTTTACATGTACGACTATTTGTGTACGTATATTAGTAATGGAATCTTTAACCTCTCTACCTGACACACACCACACACACCACACACACACACACACACACCACACACATACAAAACACACACACACACACACACACAAAACAACACACACACACACCATACACACACACCACACAACACACCACACACACACACACACACACACACACACACACACAACACACACACACCACACACACACACACAACACACACACACACACACCACACACACACACACACACACACAGTACCCCTGAGACATGCAAGGAGCTTAACACGCCGCCCCCTCATCTTATGTAGGTCACTGTAGATGAGATGACTGAACTCCCGGCCGACGATCGCTCTGTGTAAAATCGATCCCTAAGGAGTTACAAAACGGAGTGTGAACATGACATTACAAGAACCTCGTCCATGAAAATTACAGACGCAGGGAAAAGCCTTGTGATAGAGGTATAAATGATGAGAGTGGAGGGTTCTTACGTACTAACCTAACCTAACCTAACCTAACCTACCAGCACAGAAGGGGTGCAAGAACGTACTAACCTAACCTAACCTAACCTACAAGCATAGAAGGGGTGCAAGAACGTACTAATTTAACCTAACCTAACCTACAAGCATAGAAGGGGTGCAAGAACGTACTAATTTAACCTAACCTAACCTACAAGCATAAAAGGGGTGCAAGAACGTACTAACCTAACCTACCTAATCTACAAGCATCAGACAGGGTGCAAGAACGTACTAACCTAACTAACCTACAAGCATAGAAGGGTGCAAGAACGTACTAACCTAACCTAACCTACACAGCATAGAAGGGTGCAAGAACGTACTACCCTAACCTACCTACAAGCATAGAAGGGGTGCAAGAACGTACTACCAACCAACCTACACACAGCATAGAAGGGTGCAAGATTGTACTAACCTAACCTAACCTAACCTACCAGCAAAAAGGGTGCAAGAAGTACTAACCTACCTAACCTACAAGCATAGAAGGGTGTGCAAGAACGTACTAACCTAACCTAACCTACAAGCATAGAAGGGTGCAAGAACGTACTAACCAACCTAACCTAACCTACAGCATAGAAGGGGTGCAAAACGTACTAACCTAACCTAACCTAACCTACAGCATAGAAGGGGTGCAAGATGTACTAACCTACTAACCTAACCTACAAGCATAGAAGGGTACAGAACGTACTAACCTACTAACCACAAGCATAGAAGGGTACAAGAACGTATTTAACCTAACCTAACCTAACCTACAAGCATAGAAGGGGTGCAAGATTGTACTAACCTAACCTAACCTAACCTACAAGCATAGAAGGGGTGCAAGAACGTACTAACCTAACCTAACCTACAAGCATAGAAGGGGTGCAAGAACGTACTAACCTAACCTAACCTACAAGCATAGAAGGGGTGCAAGAACGTACTAACCTAACCTAACCTAACCTACAAGCATAGAAGGGGTGCAAGAACGTACTAACCTAACCTAACCTACAAGCATAGAAGGGGTACAAGAACGTACTAACCTAACCTAACCTAACTTACAAGCATAGAAGGGGTGCAAGATTGTACTAACCTAACCTAACCTAATCTACAAGCATAGAAGAGGTACAGGAAGAGTGGTTAACTGCGATCATAACTAGAAGTGTTAATGTTCGCAATGATCTCTTAACTTGAGGAGAAAATGACCGTGTCCTGAATAGACCAAAGGAGGAAAAGAAGTCCTGTCATGAAAAGTAGCTGAAATGAGGGATGGATTCGTATTGCAAATAGCAAGAATAATTACATGCTATCACATGACTTGTCTACTTAATCTTGGCTCTCATTATTGGCTTTCTTCCTGTCAACACGAAAGGTTCACTAAATCATGTGTCAAAGACTTATCAACGAAATTCTTAGTCATTGGAGTAAGGAGAGATGATGTGTTAGTTAACCCCTTCATGCCCAGATCTTTCCTTTACTATAAATAATTGTCTGTTGTTAGCCATAAAATTACAAAAAGTAACTTAATATACCAAATTAGTTAGTGGACAAGGATACTAAACAGGTCATATCTATAAAATATTGCTTATCGATACTAAAAATCGTCTAATGGTACCCAAATTACAATAAAAATTACGTTCTGGGTCTCAAGGGGTTAAGAGTCTTGGCGGATGTTTGAGGGATGAATATTTATGGTTTCTTTACAAGGTCCTGCTGGTCTGTGGCGGCCACAAACAGTAAACAAACTCATGAAAGAAAACGGTGAGGGGGCCGAAGATGGCAAGGGTTAGGTTCATAGAGGCCACGAGAGGCGCTAATTGTAGAAGTGTGTGTGTGTGTGTAGTGTGTGGTGTGTGTGTGTGTTTGTATGTGTGTGTGTGTGTGTGTGTGTGTGTGTGTGTGTGTGTGTGTGTGTGTGTGTGTGTGTGTGTGTGTGTGTGTGTGTGTGTGTGTGTGTGTGTGTGTGTGTGTGTGTGTGTGTGTGTGTGTGTACCAACATCTGCATATGTTTGCTCATTTAGGGCTATTTTTTGTTTTCTATTTGAACCTATAGCGCCTGTAGACAGTATGACCTCCAGGGGTCGGTCGGTAGACCCTGGAGATATATTTATGGGCCGTGATGGTTGGCCCTCGCCCGTGGTGGCGCAGGCATAATTTTTAGTGTCCTCTGAATGCTCTGATGTACTCACCATCGAAGGTAGAGT
Organism: Chionoecetes opilio; assembly: GCA_016584305.1. Taxonomy (NCBI): domain Eukaryota; kingdom Metazoa; phylum Arthropoda; class Malacostraca; order Decapoda; family Majidae; genus Chionoecetes; species Chionoecetes opilio. Next base: position 206,847 of record JACEEZ010023445.1, on the reverse strand, counting down.
TAATAGGCAGCATGTAAGTATTCTTTGGCAACTCGACGATCGCAGAAAAAAATTCACCTTCCTTTGGGAATCGAACTGGGAACACTGAGCTCCACACTTGCAAGGCTAACCACTCTGCCACTGCCTCCCCAATGTGTGAGTGCTTATAAAATAAACATGTCACATTCTCAAGGATGCGTGTTGTTGTTGTCACATATTATGTAACGTAACGTGGTTTAGAGGTGGTGTTCAGGGTTTGTCTCTGTGATGTTCCTCGCTGCGGGTGGTCCTTTTTATCGAAACCGACCGAATTTACACTAACCGACCCTAACCGACCCTAAAACCAGGGCTCAAACAAGGTTAATGTTGGTTCTGAAGGTGGTGGGGGTATGCAGGGTATCTCAACATGCCCTTGGCAAATTTTCAGATCAATACCTGGTTGTTAAGTGGTCAAAACCGACCATTTATATCTGCTAATTTATATCTACCTAACCTAACCTAACCTAACCTAACCTAACCTAACTTAACCTAACCTAGCCTAAACTAACCTAACCTGCATCCCCACACACCCCCTGCCCCTCCAAAACCACCCTCACCCCCCTACCCCCAACCCTACCACCCGGTTTCGTTCGGTTTCGGTCGAACACGGTTTCGGTAAGGAGTAGTACCGCCTCGCTGCGTCCATCGGTCATCGCCTCGCGGGGTTCCCTCAGCGTCGGGTTGATCGACTGTGTGCACTGCCGAGACGTGTCTTGACTGCCGCCGCCATAAAGTTTTCAGTGTTTGCTGTAGCCTTATGAAAGTTGTTTTAGGTTGAATGTGGCCTTGCAAGAAACTAGGCCAATGTTTTTATTCGTGACGGTTTTGACCATGAGAATCACGCTTAGTCACACTTGTTTCGGATGCACACACACACACACACACACACACACACACACACACACACACACACGCACACACACACACACACACACACACACACACACACACACACACACACACCCACACGCACACGCACACCACACCACACACACACCACACACACACACACACACACACACACACACACACACACACACACACACACACACACACACACACACACACACACACACAACACACACATACGCACACACACGGCATGGAGGGGGCGGCCACATGCAGGGTAGGCGACAGACGCGGCAAGGCGACGCCACAGCCTGGGGTGCACCGCGTGACTCCTCGGCTGATTACAAAGGCTGGAGTTTGGAGTCGGTACACTTAGGAGGAGAGTAGTTCGAGGTACACTGTTTTTTTCGCCTCTGTTCTGAAAATCTTTACTAATGGAGAGAGATGTGATACTTTGCTCTCACCTGGTCTGGCTGGTCTTTTCTCTGGCTGGTCTGGTCTCTGGCTGGTCTTTTATTTGGCTGGTCTGGTCTCTATCTGGTCTTTTCTCTGGCTGGTCTGGTCTCTGGCTGGTCTTTTATTTGGCTGTTCTGGTCTCTATCTGGTCTATTTTCTGGCTGGTCTGGTCTCTGCCTGGTCTTTTATTTGGCTGTTCTGGTCTCTGGCTGGTCTATTTTCTGACTGGTCTGGTCTCTGACTGGTCTTTTATTTGGCTGGTCTGGTCTCTATCTGGTCTTTTCTCTGGCTGGTCTGGTCTCTGGCTGGTCTTTTATTTGGCTGTTCTGGTCTCTATCTGGTCTGTTTTCTGGCTGGGCTGGTCTCTGGCTGGTCTTTTATTTGGCTGGTCTATTTTCTGGCTGGTCTGGTCTCTGGCTGGTCTTTTATTTGGCTGTTCTGGTCTCTGGCTGGTCTTTTTTCTGGCTGGTCTGGTCTCTGGCTGGTCTTTTATTTGGCTGTTCTGGTCTCTGGCTGGTCTTTTATTTGGCTGGTCTGGTCTCTGGCTGATCTATTTTCTGACTGGTCTGGTCTCTGGCTGGTCTTTTATTTGGCTGTTCTGGTCTCTGGCTGGTCTTTTATTTGACTGTTCTGGTCTCTGGCTGGTCTATTTTCTGGCTGGTCTGGTCTCTGGCTGGTCAATTTTCTGGCTGTTCTGGTCTCTGGCTGGTCTATTTTCTGGCTGTTCTGGTCTCTGGCTGGTCTATTTTCTGACTGGTCTGGTCTCTGGCTGGTCTTTTATTTGGCTGATCTGGTCTCTGGCTGGTCTTTTATTTGGCTGGTCTGGTCTCTGGCTGGTCTTTTATTTGGCTGGTCTGGTCTCTGGCTGGTCTTTTCTCTGGCTGGTCTGGTCTCTGGCTGGTCTTTTCTCTGGTTGGTCTTTTATTTGGCTGGTCTGGTCTCTGGCTGGTCTTTTCTCTGGCTGGTCTGGTCTCTGACGGGTCTTTTATTTGGCTGGTCTGGTCTCTATCTGGTCTTTTCTCTGGCTGGTCTTTTCTCTGGCTGGTCTGGTCTCTGGCTGGTCTTTTCAATATTCGTTTAGACGTCAAGACTCCCTCGTAATAGAACATCCAGGCTCCGCTTTGATGTATCTATTATCTCTTTATTAAGTTCTATTCAGCTATTG
>JACEEZ010023445.1:181859-196859 GCA_016584305.1 Chionoecetes opilio | reverse complement strand
TCTTACAAAATATTACAGGACGGATCAATTACGTGTATATGATCTTTGAAATCAGGATGTATTGCATTCACATTCATTATTCACGCATTTTTTCACCGGAATCCAGACATATAACAAAGATTGGATATGTCATGTAATACGAACAGACATTTGGTTCTTGCTGCATCACAATAACTTTTTTTATCTTTACGTTATCACTGTTATCTGTGGATTAAGATACATTTTTGCCTCTTCATGTCCTACAGAGATACACAGAAGCGAGGCAGGATCAATGATATGCACCCGACACACACACAGGCTAATCAACAGTTACGTAATCCGCTGTTCGCAGGAGTTACACAACAATATGCGGGGGTACACATCGTATTCCTGCACCGGTGTAATGTTTGCAACTCTGTGATGTTTTTGGTGGTGTGCTGTTTATAAGTGTAATGTTTTGGTGGTGTGCTGTTTATAAGTGTGATGTTTTTGGTGGTGTGCTGTTTATAAGTGTAATGTTTTGGTGGTGTGCTGTTTATAAGTGTGATGTTTTTGGTGGTGTGCTGTTTATAAGTGTAATGTTTTGGTGGTGTGCTGTTTATAAGTGTGATGTTTTTGGTGGTGTGCTGTTTATAAGTGTGATGTTTTTGGTGGTGTGCTGTTTGTGACAGTGTAATGTTTGTGAGTGTGATGTCTGTGATGGTGTGACGTTTGTGGCGTTGTGCTGTTTATGAGTGTGATGCTTTTGGTGATGTGGTGTTTGTATCTATGTAATGTTTGTGGTTGTGGTCTGTTTGTGATGATTTGATGTTTATGATGTGCTGTTTGTGGAGCTGTGATGTACGTTACTGTGTGATGTTTGAGGCTGTTTTGTGATGGCGGTGTTGCCTTTGTTTTAAGTGCTCATACATGTATCCCGATGTTACAGGCATGTTTTTTTCCTCATATTTCCCTTTTGGTCATAGTGTAATAACAGCGTCATTATATCAGATTAATGATGACAAAGACTAACATAATCCCTCGTCGATTATGAGTGAGTGAGTGTGTGTGTGTGTGTGTGTGTGTGTGTGTGTGTGTGTGTGTGTGTGTGTGTGTGTGTGTGTGTGTGTGTGTGTGTGTGTGTGTGTGTGTGTTCCAGAAAAAAAAAAAATTATGTCTATATATTCTATGGAACATCATATACAATACTTATTTTGAGCATTTTTTTCCCTCACCACTCGTTCGCGTGTTCCCATGATATCTTTGCCCGCCACACATACACCTTTCCGAGGCGGTGTATTTCGTGAGGTGAGGGGCAAGAGGGACACCACCGCGCTCATCCTTGACACCTGACCTTTGATCCCCGACGGCTGGCCCCTAGCCTGGCCCCGAGCCTGGCCAAGCTCCCGCCGCCACAGGTGAGGCCGCTCCTTTACCTCCTCGCGTACACAAACACTAATATCGAGGCAAACACTCGCCTGACTGATCGGTAAACTTACTGACCTGCTAACTCGTTCCCTCGTTCACTCATGCGCGGGTTTCGAACGCTGTAATCTTCTCGTGTCAACTCATCGTACTTGTGGTATGAAATTATTTTTTCTATCCATTCCTATTCGTTTTGTGTACTTACTCTGGCCGCGTGTATAAACATTGATGGATGTTTTGTGGGTTCAAGCCTTCCTTTATTTGGTCTAAGGCTAAGAAACTATGATTTCAGATTTGTCATAAAGTTACGATAAGAAATTGTGGTGCTGACGTAACTACAAAGAGGAAAAACAATCTATGCTACATTATTCATTATTTCTTGTCACCATGGAGTCTTGTTTTGGGTTGAAGATGTCAAGAGAATATAAATGAAACCAGAATCAAGAACTTGAGATTTCTAGAATCGCTGAAGATAAAAGAGAGAACGGAAAACAGGAGGCGAGTGGGCGGCCGGCAAGCAACACTCACCCGAGGGTCGTCATGGTGACAATGGTGTACCAGAACGCCGAGGGAATGGAGGTGAAGGTGGTGTTTTCTACGTTCTTCTCCGCGTAGAACATGACGGTGGCGAAGATGATGATGGCCATGGCGAGGGAGAACACGAGGAATCCCAGCTCAGAAGCGCAGGACTTAAGCGTGTAGCCCAGGATGCGCAGCCCCTGAGAGTGGCGCGAGAACTTAAAGATCCTGAACACGCGAAACACTCGGAGGGTGACGAAGGCTCCAGACACGTCGTCGTTGTCGGTGATGCCAAGACCGATGTAGTAGGGCATGATGGCCACCACGTCAATAACAGACATGACAGAACGTACAAACTTACATCGGTCGGGCGCCGCGAACATACGCAAAAGGTACTCAGCCGTGAAAATCATGACACATGCCGTGTCACCACAGAAGAAGATAATTTTATAGCGCTCTCCGCAGGGCTGCGATTCCTTCTTGCCCGGTAGGCGGCCGCACGGCACCGTCTCTACCACGTTGGCCATCACCGACACGGCGATGAAGAACCCAGTCACGTAGTAAAACACTAATGCCGCCGTCGACGTGTGTGGGTTTTCAAAGGCTCGCCACATGCGCTCACGTATTGTACGATAAACATATTTGTCTTGCTCTCCACTTTCGGAGAGTTTGTCGTCCAAGAGACGTTCGGCATTTTCACGTTTGCGGTCACGATAATCCTCGTAACAACAGTCACCGATCACGTCTGGGATGATGCCGAAAAACGCCAGCTCCTCGTCGTAGCTGGTGAGACACTCGTGCTTGGGGTAGTGGAGCTTCCCCGTACGGTAGTAATTTAGGATGTGACGGAATATGTCTGGGTCTCGGTCGAAAAAGTATTCTTTGGTTTCCTCGTCATAGAAAAATTCCCTTTCATTGGAGCCGAGAAGTGTGTCTGGGTATTTCTCGAGAGTATTGCGCCAGGTTTCAAATCGCCTGCCCGACACATTGATTTGCAGCTTCTCATCATCTGGTCGTCGCTTATCCTTGGCGATGGGCGGCGCCGGCAGTGGGTTGTTGGCGATGGGAACCCATCCGATAGCAGCTGCTCGAGCGAAGGGCAACCAAGCGGCCACCGAGGCCATGCTGTGTGGGGGAATGTTGGTGGTGGGGGCAAGCGCCTGTGCGAGCCACAACAGTCACTACAGCACGCACGCACTCGGCCGCTGGGGATGCCGCCCTGCCGTACCCACCTATTTGTACATATTTACTCTGCACCGCAATCACTGCCAGTGCCACTGCTCACTCCTGATCACTCCCGCCTCCGAACACTCGGCATACCACCGCAGATGAATTGCAGGCTGGGCAGAGGAGGGTGTTTCCCGCGCCAGCTGCTCCACAACTGAGGCGATGCGCAGGCCAGCCAGCCTCCTCTAGTGGCCATGCGCGGATCAATTTCCCACCCGTCCCGAGCTACCTAACGCACCGCTATTTCGTAGACTCCGACCTCGGCCACTTGAACTTCTCTTTTCCTCCCTCCTCATCACCCTTAGATACACACACTCATAAACATATGGCGCACATAAGTCTTGTAAACACATGCACGTAACATGGCAATGAGTTTATTCTTGGAGTTCGTTTTATGGTGAATAGTGAGTGCGTGTCTATGCGCGGGTAGAGTGCGCGTCTGCGGGCACCATGACGACAAGCGTGAATAAGTTGTTCCCCGCCAGCCCTCACACTACCTGTCACCTCCTCATTCCAGACACAGCCACACCATACGTCTGTTTGACTCGAGTCTGACCATTTCCATTTCCCACGCACGGAATACAAATACTACAATACTACTAAAGCATCATAAAGAGAAGAATATTTACAATATAATGAGTATAAATAAACATAATGATTGAGACCACCGCAGTAGCGTCGAGCTCTGGGACAGGATAAGTAAAGCTGTCAGCGAGCGTTCACAACCAAGCGATGGACACAGACTCAATCCACCAATTTACTTATTCACTTAAATAATTACCTCTTTTTCTGCTAATACCCTTGAGCTACATTGATCTATATAAGCAGGAATTAATTAAGACAAACAAGCATAGGCTGATGTAGATGTATCCAGAGCCTAGCCAGTAATCGTTGTTTTGTTTGTTTTGACGTGGACGCAGACGCTGGCCGCTTCACTGCCGCCTCGGGATATCCACGATTAACACGCACGAGACCCACTACAGGCTACAGGGGGCGAGATAGAACCCAACCCTTACCTCTTATGGATAGAGTACTGAAATGTTGCCCATGTAAAACCAGGTACAAAGATCTAATCCCCGCTAGACCTCCCATAAACCATAACATCTTGTAAGTGTAAGCGTCGACTGTTTATCCGTAGTGCATAGTCAGCGAGTATCAGGGTTCAGACATAAATAGATGAGTTAGTATTGTGTCTAAACATTGCCCCAACGGTCTATCTTTTTTCAGATTTTTCTCTCTCTTCTCTCTCCTCTCTCTCTCTCTCTCTCTCTCTCTCTCTCTTCTCTCTCTCTCTCTCTCTCTCTCTCTCTCTCTCTCTCTCTTCTCTCTCCTCTCTCTCATCTCTCTCTCTCTTCTCTCTCTCCTCTCTCTCTCTTCTCTCTCTCTCTCTCTCTCCTCTCTCTCTCTCTCTCTCTCTCTCTCTCTCTCTCTCTCTCTCTCTCTCTCTCTCGTCTCCTCTCTTCGACGAGGACAAAAAAACAACATCACCGAGGGACAGAAGACTCTCTCTCTCTCTCTCTCTCTCTCTCTCTCCACGCACGCCACGCACGCAGCACGCACGCACGCACCACGCACGCACGCACGACGCACGCAGACGCACGCAGCACCACGCACGCACGCACACGCACACGCAACGCACGCACCACACCACGCACGCACGACACAACACAAAACACACTACACACACACACACACACACACACACACACATTGTCCCGCAGTAATAACACACAACTTTACTGGCAGAAAGAAGTTTAGTAAGTGGCTCACCAACTCGTGGTTGTTTCGTATGCTAAAATTTGTTACGTGAACCACATTAATTCTTGTGTTACGAATGTTAGTCTAATGTTGCTGCTCCTCTGTTGGTCCGTTAAATAGGACAGAAGCAGAAGAGCATCCCGAGTATTGAACCCGGAACCCTTGAGATGAAAACGCAATACTGATGGTTAGTTGGCTACATACATACTTGTCCCGACGCTTTCCAGACCTTTGTGAGTCAAGTTGATCATTAAATATCAGGCTTGAAATACATCGAATTAATTGAATACAAGTTTTAACAAAGTATTTTTGATATGATTAGCATGACATAAGTAAGTAGCAATTTGTTGATATGCTTCATGTTGTAAATCTACGGGAATTGTTGACACCTGAAAGTCTACGGAAATAACGCGCCTCTTTTCACTAACTTCCCAGTAACTAACTAAACCGCGCATCATTTCACTAACTAACCGGTAGTTTTTGAGCCACGCATTTATTACCCTTTACTTTTATCGCATTAATGACCATCGTAAACTCTAGAGTGAATACTGTTCGTAACTTTGTTTTGTCAGGACATTCAGCAATCAGCGTCAGGACAGGCTTACATACTGACACATCACAGCCACTTCTCCCCCTTTATGGACGAGTCCTTGGCATGAGTGTGGGAACCCACGTTAGGACTGTGTGTGTGTGTATGTGTGTATGTGTGTGTGTGTGTGTGTGTGTGTGTGTGTGTGTGTGTGTGTGTGTGTGTGTGTGTGTGTGTGTGTGTGTGTGTGCAATCGCCCAGGGCGGCATCGTCGCGGGGATGGCATGGAGCGCCCGCGAAAACAAAAATAATAACTGGTAATAATAATAATAATAATAATAATAATGATAATAATAATAATGATATATAGTAATCTTGGTGCAATTCACCGTCTGTCCGTCCGTCCATGTGTAGGTACAGGGCATGTGTAGGAGCTCAGCTAGCTAAGGCTCCGACATTTCTGTGCCAATTTCAACCAAACTTTCAGGCAAGGTGAAGGTTATCCCTGAGATGGTTACATGCTAGATTTGGCGGGGCTCCGTCATATTTCCCCTGGACATTTTCCCTCTTGACAATTTCCCCCCTGACAGATTCCCCCCAGGACATATTCCCCCCTAGACAGTTTCCTCTGTGGAGATTTCCCTGCCTGGATGTATTTGATAGCACTGTGTTATGATAACGAGACACTGACCGAAAGCATTGCTGTTAATAGTTTAGGTTAGGTTAGTATTACTGCCACTTTTTCTTCTGCCAAATTCGTTTTATGTGATAAATGTATAATGGGGGAAAGTGTCCACAGGGGAAACTATCTAGAGGGGAATATGTCTAGGGGAAAATTTGTCAGGGGGATATGTCAGGGAGAGAAAAGTTCTAGGGGGAAAATGTCCTACACTCATATTTGGCCAGGCTAATCAAATTTCTTCATTAGTTGATTTTTTTTTCTTTTTGTAGTCTTGTGCATACTTACCTTGCACAGGAGACACTTTTATCTTTCTGTTTTTCACCTACGCCCCTCCCCCCTCTCTTTCTCTCTCTTTCTCTCGAGGTAGATGGAAGGAGAAAGAGGGACAGAGAAAAAAGAGAGAGAGACAGAACAAAAATGGAAAGAGAGAGAGAAAGAGAAAAAAAGAGAGAAGAGAGAAAGAAAGCGAGAGAAAGAAAGCGCGAGAGAGAATAGAGAGATTCATAAACACGGTATTACGTGTACAAAACCATTTGGATTGTCTTTCATAGCATCATATTTACTACGGGCAACTTCTGCTCGTCCTCCAAACAGACAACTTGCCATCCCCTTTTTCAGCACAAGACTTGCGTTGACACAACACCTTAATCTGGTGATTTATAAAATAAAATGTATAAAGTTTCTGTGGTCAAAGTAAAAATGTGCAAACACATCCTGATGGCCGTGTTGATGGCCGTGGGGGTGGCCATCGCTGCCCTCGTCTGGAGCGCCGGGCAGGACGCCCTGCGGGACCGCTAGCGGGTCTCCGAGGTGGTGCAGGCGTGGAAGGACAAGGGCCTCCACGCCACCACGGCATGGCAGGTACGGCAGCTTCTGGCTCACCTGTGGTGGCTGGGACCTCTGCGCCCCGCCCCACTCGAGACCCCCTGGAAGCCTGCGCGGCCCCGGTGGATGTGCCGTGGTGGGACCGCCTGGTGGAGACGAGGCGGTTCCTCGGCTGCCTGGAGGTGGAGGTGGTGAAGGCCGAACACGAGCACGCGGCCTTCACAGCAACACTCACCTGTGTTGCTGGGTGTTTACTGGGATGCGTTGCGCTGCTAATTATTATGTGCTTGGTTGCCCACTTTTATTGGGGTGGATCCAAGAAAGTGGGCCCAGGCCAGTCCGGCGATGGATGCCCGGTTGTTGGTGCACAGCAACCTTTGGAGGACCGTCGGTGCAGTGATAAAGAGAACGAATTTCCCGCGGAGGGTGAAGGGGTCCATAAAAAGCGTAAAAAGCGGAAGAAGCAGAAGAAGTCTCCTGCTACAGATGACGAGCCAGACGACGAGTCCGGGGAATGGCAGGTCGTGCGTACGAGTCGCAGGAAATGCCGCGATAGCATCCCTGTCACCGAGGACGTCACCGAGGACGTCACCGAGGCTGTGCAGGAGAGCGTTACCCCTGCACATCCAGCCAAGAAGAAAAGCGTCAAGGCGCGGCGCAAAGCAATGCCAAGGAGGGAAGACTCCCGCGACAAGGTGCGCAACACCTGGAAGGAGGAGACGGTGAAGGTGTTGCTGCCGGTGCCACCGGGCAGACGGCAGCACGTTATCGGGCCCCGGGGGGACACTGTCCGTAAATTGCGGCAGGACTACCCCAACGTGGGCGTGACGGTGCCCCTGCCCCAGGACCGCATCTCCCACCACGTCACCCTGGAGGGCCCCGGGAATCAGGTGGCCGCCGCCGCCAAGGACATCACCGCCCGCTTAGAGGCTGTCGAGGCACAGCTGCGTAAGGCAGCCGAGCGTCGTAAGGCTGCCAAAACAAAGGTGGTCCTTGACGTGGCACCCAACATGCGGCGCCACGTGGTGGGCCCCGGGGGCGAGGCGCTGCTGAGGCTGGCACAGGAGTACCCCGGCGTGAGGGTGTCGGTGCCCCCCGCCACCAACGCAGAGTCCCGCCAGGTGAGGATCACGGGCCCTCCCGCCGAGGTGGCCGTCGTGGAGGCCTGCATCAAGGCACGCCTGCAGGCGGCGGAGCGACGGCGGCAGCTCCTGAAGCAATGGCGACAACAACATCGCCGAGGGACAGCGGCCAAGAAGTGAGGAGCTCGCTGATGATCACGTCATTACTCACTCCTTGATGTACTCACCGCCGTGACCTGTGGTTCACGCTGTGACCCAACACGGTGACCTCCGAACGCCTGGCACACCACGCCGCGTGACCCATTCCCGGGTGTCTCCACTGCTCATGGTAGTGACAATTATTATCTTAATTAATGTTTCCTTTATCTCTTTTCTTGAATCGCGTTATTTTTCTTGTACTTTTCTTATAATTCCCAAGGCTGGCACTGCATGTTTGTTTGTTTCCATAAGGTCCCGACACCTCGTTGTATATCTATGGTGTTTCGATTCGTCCAAATGATTATTTGTTCTGTTTAACTATATTGTTTTTGTAAAAATATCACTAAGACAAAATCACGATAAAATAGTAGAAGAAATATACTGAAGATGAAATCTTACTATAATTAACTTAATGTCAGTCTGTCCGTCCGTTCGTCTGTACAGTTAAGGCTCTGCATTTGCGTCCCAATTTCAACCAAACTTTCAGCAAAGGTTAGGGTCATCCCTGAGATGGTTGTAAGCTAAATATTATTTTGCCAGGTTTATCCAATTTCTTCATATCATATTTCAATCATATTATATTTTTGTAAACACGCATTCGACGAGAAATTTTCGTATTGTGAAATACCCATAAATAGACATCATTTCTCGTTAATATCCATATTTTAGGCTTTAATCATTTAAAGACATTTTTCTTCATATCATGATTTGATTCTTATGTAGATGGCGATTTAAGAAGACAACTGTGTTGTTCGTGGCTGTGTTTTTATAATCACGATCTGCTTATGAGGCTTCATAACAGGACTAAAAACAAGCTGTGCATACGGAAGCCAGTCATGCTATATGTCACGTACTGCTGTAAGTGAACGCCAGTTGAAACAAAAAAAGTGAAAATGTTGATTTCGTAATTGATTCAATAAAATGTCGACCACCGTAACGAAACGAAACAAAGTTGATTAGTCACACTGAAGGGAAGACGAATATAATTGGGTCACATCAGCACTCTCCGCTATAGTTTTACACCAACTGTTGTTGGCTGAGTGTTGCATGTTATCCGTGGGCGTGGCTGCTCGACTTACAAATGAAAAGCGAGGAAAGTGTTAGTGGTGTTATAGTGTTATAGTGGTGTTATAGTGTTATAGTGGTGTTATAATGTTGTAGTGGTGTTATAGTGTTATAGTGGTGTTATAATGTTATAGTGGTGTTATAGTGTTATAGTGGTGTTATAGTGTTATAGTGGTGTTATAGTGTTATAGTGGTGTTATAGTGTTATAGTGGTGTTATAGTGTTATAGTGGTGTTATAGTATTATAGTGGTGTTATAATGTTATAGTGGTGTTATAATGTTATAGTGTGTTGATTATAGGTGTTAGGTTATAGTGGTGTTATAATGTTATAGTGGTGTTATAATGTTATAGTGGTGTTATAATGTTATAGTGGTGTTATAGTGTTATAGTGGTGTTATAATGTTATAGTGGTGTTATAATGTTATAGTGGTGTTATATGTTATAGTGGTGTTATAATGTTGTAGTGGTGTTATAGTGTTATAGTGGTGTTATAATGTTATAGTGGTGTTATAATGTTGTAGTGGTGTTATAATGTTATAGTGGTGTTATAGTGTTATAGTGGTGTTATAATGTTATAGGTGTGTTTATAGTGTTATAGTGGTGTTATAATGTTGTATGGTGTTATAGTGTTATAGTGTGTTATAATGTTATAGTGGTGTTATAATGTTATAGTGGTGTTATAGTGTTATAGTGGTGTTATAATGTTGATAGTGGTGTTATAGTGTTATAGTGGTGTTATAATGTTATAGTGGTGTTATAATGTTATAGTGGTGTTATAGTGTTATAGTGGTGTTATAATGTTGTAGTGGTGTTATAGTGTTATAGTGGTGTTATAATGTTATAGTGGTGTTATATGTGTGTGTTTATAGTGGTGTTATAGGTTTAGGTGTTATAATGTTATAGTGGTGTTATAATGTTTAGTGGTGTTATAGTGTTATGTGGTGTTAATGTTTAGTGGTGTTATAGTGTTATAGTGGTGTTATAATGTTATAGTGGTGTTATAATGTTATAGTGGTGTTATAATGTTGTAGTGGTGTTATAGTGTTATAGTGGTGTTATAATGTTATAGTGGTGTTATAATGTTGTAGTGGTGTTATAGTGGTGTTATAGTGTTATAGTGGTGTTATAATGTTATAGTGGTGTTATAATGTTGTAGTGGTGTTATAGTGTTATAGTGGTGTTATAGTGTTATAGTGGTGTTATAGTGTTATAGTGGTGTTATAATGTTGTAGTGGTGTTATAGTGTTATAGTGGTGTTATAATGTTGTAGTGGTGTTATAGTGTTATAGTGGTGTTATAATGTTATAGTGGTGTTATAATGTTTAGTGGTGTTTGTGTATAGTGGTGTTATAGTGTTATAGTGGTGTTATAATGTTATAGTGGTGTTATAATGTTATAGTGTGTTATATGTTTAGTGGTGTTATATGTTTATGTTTTGTTTAGTAGTGGTGTTATAGTGTTATAGTGGTGTTATAATGTTTTAGTGGTGTTATAATGTTTAGTGGTGTTATAATGTTATAGTGGTGTTATAATGTTGTAGTGGTGTTATAATGTTTTATGTTATAGTGGTGTTATAATGTTTAGTGGGTGTTATATTTGTGTGGTATAGTGGTGTTATAGTGTTATAGTGGTGTTATAATGTTTAGTGGTGTTATAGTGTTATAGTGGTGTTATAATGTTATAGTGGTGTTATAATGTTAGTAGTGTGTTATGTGTTTATAGTGGTTATAGTTTAGTGTGTTATAATGTTATAGTGGTGTTATAATGTTGTAGTGGTGTTATAGTGTTATAGTGGTGTTATAATGTTATAGTGGTGTTATAATGTTGTAGTGGTGTTATAGTGTTATAGTGTTATAGTGGTTTTATAATGTTATAGTGGTGTTATAATGTTGTAGTGGTGTTATAGTGTTATAGTGGTGTTATAATGTTGTAGTGGTGTTATAGTGGTGTTATAATGTTATAGTGGTGTTATAATGTTAAAGTGGTGTTATAGTGTTATAGTGTTAGTGTTATGTTGTATAGTTGGTGTTATAGTGTTATAGTGGTGTTTATAATGTTATAGTGGTGTTTATAATGTTTATAGTGGTGTTATAGTGTTATAGTGGTGTTATAATGTTATAGTGGTGTTATAGTGTTATAGTGGTGTTATAGTGTTATAGTGGTGTTATAATGTTATAGTGGTGTTATAGTGTTATAGTGGTGTTATAGTGTTATAGTGGTGTTATAATGTTATAGTGGTGTTATAGTGTTATAGTGGTGTTATAATGTTATAGTGGTGTTATAGTGTTATAGTGTTATAGTGGTGTTATAATGTTATCTAGTGGTGTTATATGTTATAGTGGTGTTATAGTGTTATAGTGGTGTTATAGTGTTATAGTGGTGTTATAGTGTTATAGTGGTGTTTAATGTTATAGTGGTGTTATAGTGTTATAGTGGTGTTTAGTGTTATAGTGGTGTTATAGTGTTATAGTGGTGTTATAGTGGTGTTATATGTTTATGGTGGTGTTATAGTGTTATAAGTGTATAGTGTGTTATAATGTTATAGTGGTGTTATATGTTTAGTGGTGGTGTACAGATGTTATAGTGGTGTTTAGTGTTATAGTGGTGTTTAGTGTTATAGTGGTGTTATGTGTTATAGTGGTGTTATAGTGTTATAGTGGTGTTATAGTGTTATAGTTGTATGTGTGTTATAATGTTCAAGTGGTGTTATAGTGTTATAGTGGTGTTATATGTTATAGTGTGTGTGTTATGTTATAGTGGTGTTATAGTGTTATAGTGTGTTATAAGTGTTTAGATGGTGTTATAGTGTTATAGTGGGTTATAGTGTTATAGTGTTAGTAGTGGTGTTATAGTGTGTATGATGGTGTATTATAGTGTTATGTGGTGTATAATGTTCTAGTGGTGGTTATAGTTATAGTAGGTGTTATATGTTTAGTAGGGTTTCAATGTTATAGTGGTGTTAGTAGCTGTTTAGTGTTTATAGTAGGGTGTATAGATAGATTTGTGTATAGTGTGGTATCTTATGTTCCTGTGCCGGACGGTTATAAGTTGTAAAGATGAGGTATATGAGTTATGAGTAGTTTAATGTCGTAAGTTATGGTTATAGTAGATGCCCCATAGGCTATTCAATGATATAGATAAATGTGATAGTGTCTAGTGTAGTTGTCCAGGATGAGTAGTGTGTATATGAGGTTTAGTTATGGAGAGGAATAATTGATAGTGTTAAGGTTCATATAGTGTAGGTGCCAATCATGTAGATTAGTAGTATGTAGGGATGATAACTATGAGGCTATATTAGTAGTAGAGTAAGAGAGTAGTGTGTAGAATAGTAAAGTATAGTATATATAGTAGTAGTAGTGTAAAAAAAAACCCCAAAAAAAAAAAAAAAAAAAAAAAAAAAAACAAAAAATAAAAAAAAAAAAAGGGGAACACCAAAAAAAAGAATAAAAAAAAAAAAAAAAAAAAAAAAAAAAAAAATATTCTTTTTTGAAGTAAAAGGAAACTTAGAGCGGGGAGGGGACAATTTGGAGGAAAGAAATGAGAGGAAAGGACGAATGAAGAAAAGGGTAGAAGAGAGAGAGAGAGAGAAGAGAGAGAGAGAGAGAAAAGGAAAAGAAAAGAGGGGAGAGAGGGGGGGGGAGGAGGGGAGAGAGAGAGGAGAGAGAGAAGAAGAGGGGGGGAGAGAAGAGAGGGGGGCCCCGAAAAAAATCCCCCCAAAAAAAACAAAAAAAACAAAAAAAAAAAAAAAAAAAAAAAAAAAAAAAAAAAAAAAAAAAAAAAAAAAAAAAAAATAAAAACCCCCAAAAAGGGGGGGAAGAAAAACCCCCCTGAGTGGTTTAGGGGAAATTTTTAAAACTGAAAAATGGGGAAAAAAGAGAAGGAGAGGGAGGAAGGAGAGGAGGAGAGAGAGGGAAGAGGAGAGGAAAAGGGGAGGAAGGAAGGAGAAAGGAGGGGGGGAGAGAGGAGGAGGGGGGAGGGAAGAGAGAGGAGAAAAGAGGAGAGAGGAGAGAGAGATAGAGGGGGGGGAAAGAGGAGAGGAGGGGGAGGGGAGAGAGGAGAGAGAGGAGAGAGGGAAAGAGAGAGAGGAAGAGAGGAAGAGAGAGAGAGAGGGGGGAAATTTTTCTTTTGCCCTTTCATTGATGTAATGATAGAAATTTATCATAGCGGGAATCAAAGAACGAAAAAGAAAAAAAAAAAAAAAAAACGCTTTCCTTTTTCGCCTAAGAAAAGAGAGAAAAATGGAAATAAAAGGGAAAAAAAGGGAAAGGGGGGGGAAAGGGGAAAAGGGGGGGGAAAAAAAAAAAGGGGGAAAAAAAAAGGGGGGGGAAAAAAAAAGAAAAGAAAAAGGGGGGAAAAAAAAAAAAGGGAAAGAAGGGGGAGGAAAAGGGAGGAAAGGAAAAAAAGGGGGGGGAAAAAAAAAGAAAAAAAAAGGGAAAAAATAGGGGGGGAAAGGGGGAAAAAAAAAAGGGAAAGCGAAAAGGGGGGAAATAGAATTTTTTAAAAAAAATTTGGGTAAAAGGAAAAAAAAAAAAAAAAAAAAAAAAAAAAAAATTTAAAAATGGTGGGGGGGGGAAAAAATTTTTAAATTAGGGGGGTTTTTTTGGGGGGAAAGGGGGGAAAAAAAAAAAACCCCCCC
The DNA here is from genome assembly GCA_016584305.1 of Chionoecetes opilio. Lineage (NCBI taxonomy): Eukaryota > Metazoa > Arthropoda > Malacostraca > Decapoda > Majidae > Chionoecetes > Chionoecetes opilio. The sequence continues at coordinate 182,954 of JACEEZ010023445.1, read as the reverse complement.
TATGACCCCAAAAAAAAAAAATTTTTCTTAAAAAAATTTTTTTATTTAATCCCAAAAAAAACCCCTTTTATTAACCCTAAAAAAAAATTTAAAATTGAAATTAACCCTTTTTTAACCCAGAACCCAAAAACCAAAACTTAAAAAATTTTTTTTAAATTTTAAACCCAAAAAAAAAAAAAATCCCAACCAAAAAATTTAAAAATTTTTAAAAGGATATTGTTAAAAACCCCAGATTAAAACCAAAAAATAATTTATTTTAAAAAATACAAAAAAAAAAAAAGTTAAAAAACCCCCCAAAAATTGTTAATTCCGTTTTTCCCCTTAAATTTTGTTTTTAAAAAAAATTTAACCAACCCAGTTCCCCCCCCTTTAAAAGGGGGGGCCCCCCCCCCCCCCCGGGCGAAAACCCCAAACCCCCAATTTTTAAAAAACAACAAACGTTTAAAAAAAAAAACCACAAAAAATCTAAAACCCTTTTCCCCAAACCCCCCCCCCCCAAATTTTTAAAAAAAAAACCCCCGGGGTTTTTCCCAAAGTTGGAAATCGAAGTTGGAATATTGAATCTGAAAAGTTGAAATATTGAATCTGAAATTGGAATGGATGGAAATGAATTGAAAATGGAAAATAGTCAAGATGGAAAAATGAATCAATCTCAAACATTCAAGTGGCTGTGGGTTATGATTGCTTTAGAGAATACAATGTTCGTTACTCAACCTCATCGTATCCCTAACCTACCCTAACTTAACCTCATCGTATACTTAACCTACCCTAACTTAACCTCATCGTATCCCTAACCTAACCTAACTTAACCTCATCGTATCCCTAACCTAACCTAACCTCATCGTATACCTAACCTAACCTAACTTAACCTCATCGTATACCTAACCTAACCTAACCTTATTGTATCCCTAACCTAACCTAACCTCACCGTATACCTAGTTTAACCTCATCGTATACCTAACCTAACCTAACCTTATTGTATCCCTAACCTAACCTAACCTCACCGTATACCTAGCTTAACCTCACCGTATACCTAGTTTAACCTCATCGTATACCTAACCTAACCTAACCTTATTGTATCCCTAACCTAACCTA
>JACEEZ010023445.1:119359-176859 GCA_016584305.1 Chionoecetes opilio | reverse complement strand
ATAGCAAAAGCTTTTGATAGAGTCTGGCACAAAGCTTTAATTTCCAAACTACCCTCATTCGGTTTATATCCTTCTCTCTGTACCTTCATCTTAAGTTTCCTTTCACACCGTTCTATTGCAGCTACTGTAGACGGACATTGTTCTTCTCCTAAATCTATCAATAGTGGTGTTCCCCAGGGTTCTGTCCTATCACCCACTCTCTTTCTATTATTCATTAATGATCTTCTAAGTCTAACTCAAAGCCCTATCCACTCCTACGCTGATGATTATACCCTGCATTTTTCAACGTCGTTTATTAGACGTCCAACTCAACAGGAACTAAGTGATTCACGGAGAGATGCCACCGAGCGCCTAACTTCTGATCTTTCTATAATTTCTGATTGGGGCAAAGCAAACCTTGTTTTGTTCAATGCCTCAAAAATCCAATTTCTTCACCTATCTACTCGACAAAACCTACCAGATAACTATCCCCTCTTCTTCAATGACACACAACTGTCGCCTTTTTCTACAATGAACATTCTAGGACTATCCTTTACTTAAAATCTGAACTGGAAATCTCACATCTCATCTCTTGCTAAAACAGCTTTTAAGAAGTTAGGTGTCCTGTGGCGTCTGCGTCCTTTTTTTTCTCCCTTCCAATTGCTTGCTCTCTACAGGGGCCTTATCCGTCCATGTATGGAGTATGTCTCACATGTTTGGGGAGGATCCACTCATACAGCTCTCCTAAACAGGGTCGAGTCAAAAGCTTTTCGTCTCATCAACTCCTCTCCTCTGACTGACTGTCTTCAATCTTTAAATCACCGCCGCAATGTTGCTTCTCTTGCTCTCTTCTACCGTTATTTTCATGCTCACTGCTCTTCTGAACTTGCTAACTGCATGCCTCCCCACCTCCCGCGGTCTCGCTGCACAAGACTTTCTACTCATTCTCATCCCTATTTTGTCCATCTTCCTAATGCAAGAGTTAATTAGTATCTTTACTCTTCCATCCCTTTCAATGGTAAACTCTGGAACTCTCTTCCTCGCGAGTCTGACTCGCTTGGACAAGGCCATACATACATACATATATGGACATACATAGGCTACTTATAGTACACACATACGTACATACATAACATTCACACACAGAATAGCTACCTAGGTAGATAGATAGGTCTCTAGACAAACAGTTGTAGCCTATAGCATTCTTTTTTCCTGGCCACCTTGCAGCTCATTACGTGATATATATATATATATATATATATATATATATATATATATATATATATATATATATATATATATATATATAAGGCGTATTTTGTAGTGTCCTTCCGGAGTAAAATTATACTTATTTAAGCTCCGCCCCTGCTTGCCATCACAAAATACGATTGTAGCGCTGCCAAAGCTCTTTCTTGATGTTGCCGAGAGTAAAAGTGTCGTACACTTCATTACCTCTTACAGAGGCTCAAGGAATATCGTTAAGGTTGACATTATTGAAGGCACAGCAAAGAGTAGTAGCGTGATTGTCTGTATTACACATCGATATCTAATTGTTTTGAGCTCTTAGAATGGCCTAGCATTGTTTTCTAACTCTATAGATGGACTTGATATTAAACTGAAATGTTTAGGGCGCTATGAAACTGTTATTTGAATATCTATTTGCTGCACAGCCATTTCACGATGTGCGTCGAGGATGTTTAATGCTTTCATGGACCTGTACGTATGTAGGCTACGTGTACCTACATCTACGTTTCACCAATTATTCTTTGCCTAAACCTAGATGAATGCTGGTTGTGATTCATCCTCCAGTGCATCTCCCCCGTTTAACATCCATGGGCGGGTGTGTGGTGGGCGGGTGTGTGATGGACGTGTGGTGGGTGGGTGTGTGGTGGGCGGATGTGTGATGGGCGTGTGGTGGGTGGGTGTGTGGTGGGCGGATGGGTGATGGGCGTGTGGTGGGTGGGTGTGTGGTGGGCGGATGTGTGATGGGCGTGTGGTGGGTGGTTGTGTGGTGGGCGGATGTATGATGGGCGTGTCGTGGGTGCATGGGTGTGTGGTGGGCGGATGGGTGATGGGCGTGTGGTGGGTGGTTGTGTGGTGGGCGGATGTGTGATGGGCGTGTGGTGGGTGGGTGTGTGGTGGGCGGATGGGTGATGGGCGTGTGGTGGGTGGGTGTGTGGTGGGCGGATGGGTGATGGGCGTGTGGTGGGTGGGTGTGTGATGGGTGTGTGGTGGGCGGGTGGGTGCCTGGGTGGTGGTGGGTGTGTGGTGGCCCGTGGGTAGAGACCTCCTTACCGTGTTGGCGCTGAATCAGACTGATGAAATGTTCGTATTCGTGCCCTGCGATAGGTTCTCTAAAAAGCTTTCTTTTTGTGTGATATAACATATATACCAAATTTATACATTTCTATTGCAAATGTAATATCACTCATGAATATATTTAAGTATTTGACTATACTATAGCAATAATACACCAGTTTTGGTGCTAAGCCAGCAAGCATCAACGAAGATTCTGACACATTGAAAAATTCGAGGGATTGGGAAATTTGTTCCCAGACGTCGCTGGAGAATTTTAATATTTGTGACTTCTTACCTGTTAAGAGTCACCTACTCTACTCCTTACTACTCCTTACCTACTATTAATTAAATACAGTATCCTTTGCATGTCGTGCGCATGTAATGAATGTTGAATTGGATGAGAATTAAAGGAAAAGAGAAACATTTACGGGAGGAGTTTTGATAAGATTTTCTCATGCGCGCGATCTGATTGGCCAGGCTCTTGAAACCACCACCCACACCCACGACTGTATAATTTTACAGGAAAAGAGTAAAATAAGTGTATCTGCTCAGTTTTCTATGCACGCAAAAGAGTAAAATATAAGTGGGCGGAGCTTAAATAAGTAAAATTTTACTTCCAAGGGCATGGACAAAATACGCCTATATATATATATATATATATATATATATATATATATATAGGTAATGACTTAATGAAGTGCAATACAATGGGTCATACACCACGGCTACAAGCTGGGCAAGTCACTGAAACTCAGGTGGTGTTATAATAGTGAATTAGTGATGACCGTGATGATGATAATGGTTATGGTGATGATGACCGTGGTGATGCTGATGATTGTGATGATGCAAATGATGATAATAGTGATGATGATGACCAAGATGCCAATGATTACTATAATTATGATGGTGATAATGGTTAAAATGTAAATGATGACTGAAATACCGCGACGATGACAATGATGGATGATGATGATGGTGATGATGCCAAACAAACTTGTCCGAATCGCTTGATCATCTGTAGTAATCTATTAAATATGTACCTAGCTACAATTTTACATGCATTTGACCTTCATAATGACAGGAAAATCAATAATAAGCCATTTGATATATAAAAGGACATTAAATATCCCTCTAACTCCTTTTTTTTATATATTTCTATTGTTTTGTTTTTACGGTGATCAGCTGTTCCCCCACTGCTCGGTGTGAGTCACGAGTGCCTTTCTCCCTTATTTTACACCATTTAGCTTGTTTTATACAGTGTACTTGCCTTATTAGTGGTCACAAACATATGAATTTGCCCTGTGATCCTTTACATTCCTTTTTTTATATGAAATATGCATGATATAAGTGATTTTTGATGGCTTGTTTTGGTTGTCAGAGGGACGCTATGAGGCTATGAAGCCATTTATAGCTTTCTTAGGCGCCTCTAGCTTATATAATTTACTGTAGTGCTTATGTAGGGAAGGTGTAGCTCCATGTAAGTATTCATGAGGAAGGAAAGAGATGAGAGAGACCCGAGATATATAAGATTGAGTTACCTGTGAGAGAGTGATTACTAACTTGGCTTTGTTGACTTGGTTGGGTTTCATGGGTTACAGGGAGTTTCGTACACAATTTGTTTCGTACCCAGGTTTTGTTAGTTGTTTCGTGCACTAATTTTGAGTTTTTTTCGTACATTCCTGGTGTCGTTTCGTAACTCTAGTAGTCAAGTTCAACTCTGAGCTGAGTGTACGAAACGACTATGGTTTCATATAGACTGCGAAACAACTTTTTGGTGTACGAATTTACTGGTGTACGAAACAACTTGTGTACGAACTGACTGCACCCCAAGTAAGGCTACCTGAGGTGGCTATTATTTAGAACATGACTGTGTCTGGATTCAAGTATTTTTCACCTTTCTATAGTTTCTACAGGTGTACACAGGTGTCTACCAATGTGAAATTAAATGAAATGTTGTGCAAACATTCTTTTTTCATAGGCTAGGTTTGGTTAGGTTAGGTTAGTTTGAGGGTTAGGTTAGGTTAGTTTGAGGGTTAGGTTAGGTTAGGTTAGGTTAATTTGAGGGTTAGGTTAGGTTAGGTTAGTTGAGGGTTAGGTTAGGTTAGTTTGAGGGTTGGGTTAGGTTAGTTTGAGGGTTAGGTTAGGTTAGTTTGAGGGTTGGGTTAGGTTAGGTTAGTTTGAGGGTTAGGTTAGGTTAGTTTGAGGGTTAGGTTAGGTTAGTTGGTATTATTCCAGATGAACACCGAATTCACTTTGGTGGACGAAACTGTTTTTTTCTGGTGAGTTTTAATGTGTTTTGAATTAATCTGCTAACCGTTTCTGTCGCAAATAATATACCTATAAATTTATATTTTTTTTAGGTAAAGGTTATGTTAGGTATAGGTTCAATTAGGTTCAATTTTTTTTTTTTTTTTTTCATTTTTGCTGCAAATCACACACACACAAAAGAGTGATTTGCGACAGAAATGGTTAGCAGATTAATTCAAAACACATCAAAACTCACCAGAAAAAAAATATTTCGTCCACCAAAGGAAGTTCGGTGTTCATCTGGAAATTTACCGGTTAGTTTAATCTGTTCCTTGGCAGCTTTCTTGTCTTGCCTGTCCCACGTTTAGCTGTATTTACTATGGTCGCCTAGGAAGTCCACTGCCTCCACTGGGGTTCCTCACCTGGCTATCACCTGGGTGGGCTCTCACAAAGGGAACCCAAAAAAAGGCAAGCACACCAGCCCAAACAAATATATCAGCAACAGGATTTAACCCCTTGAGACCCAGAACGTAATTTCCATTGTAATTTTGCTACCATTAGACGATTTTTAGTGAATATAAGCAATATTTTATAGATATGACCTGCTTAGTATCCTTGTCGACTAACTAATTTGGTATATTCATTTACTTTTTGTGATTTTATGGCTAACAACAGTTGATTTTTTATATAGCAAAGGAAAGATCTGGACGTGAAGGGGTTAACAGCAAGGATACAGTTGGATAGTGTGCTGTAAACCCAAAATAGGGATGTTTAATTTTATAAAGTGCTCGTATAACACAATCGTTCCATCGGGCAATAGGCAATCATGGTGGTTACTTGGAATTATGTTACTCTCGCCTACCGGATTTCGTGTCCTCATCGGCGAGTGTTCCAACTATTCACGTCGGCAAGTGTTCCTAGTTTCTACGACGGTTCCAGTTCTTCATCTTAATATTACAGTACTCAATAATTATATATATATATATATTATATATAATATATATAGGTATAGTATATATATATATATATTATATATTTATATTTATATTTATATTTATATATATATATAGATATATATATATATATATATATATATATATATATATAATATATATATATATATATATATGATATATATATATATATATATATATACATATATATATATATATATATATATATAGTATATATATATATATATATATATATATATATATACAGTAAAACCCTTATAACTCGGCACGATAGGGGCTCTAGCCCTTGCCGAGTTATTCAATGTGCCGAGTTATTCAATGTCCTCCTCTGATATGGGTTATATAATAAAAAAATAATAAAAAAAAAAAAAAAAAACAAATAAAAAAAAGGAAATACAGTACTGTAAAAGCATAAAAACTACACTTACCAATGAACGGGTAGGATGTGCTGGATTTGATATCAAACTCAGCACAAATAGCACACATGGACGCACCTGCATCCATCCTTGCCAGCACTTTCACCTTTTCCTGCAGGCTCAGGCTCTTCAATTTCATTCCCTTCCTGCTGGAGACACTCTTGCGTGATTGGAGCTGACATCTTGATATACAGTACTGTATGATGTAATCCCAAAACACGTAAAATAGGTGGCAAATTAAGCAAAGATCGGGAACCAGTGCGTAGGCTGAGCCGTGTTTTTGTCGTCCAAGCACCGTCTTGGATTACGAAACCCAATCCAATAACACTTGCTGAAATGTGTGTTATACTACTCTGTGATATTGTTTGCAATGTTTTGCATTGATTATTATTTCGGCTCCTACCAAGCTTGTTGTGTTTTTGAAGCAGAAACCAATCCTTTTTCAATTTTCGACAAAAAACGGAATTCGTATCCAAGACGGTGCTTGAACGACATAAACACGGCTCAGCAGCTGACAGCCTACACGCTGGTTCCCGACCTTGCTTTACTTTGCCACCTATTTTACGTGTTTTGGGATTACATCATACAGTACTGTATTTCAAGATGTCAGCTCCATCACGCAAGGGTGTCTCCAGCAGGAAGGGAATGAAATTGAAGAGCCTGAGCTTGCAGGAAAAGATCAAAAGGACAAAAATACGACTTTATGCGACTGACGATATGCAGAGTGTAAGCGAAGAGATGCAGTTATAACATCAATATGCCGAGATACATTATGTTTTGCCAACTTTCTGTTTACATGTTCACAGAAGAGGTTGTGAGGGCATGATATGCCGAGTGAAAACCATGAGATGCAGTTTAGGTGAGGCGGTATAGCAGAGTGGTTAGCGTCACCGAGTGGCGTTCTCGAAGACCCGAGTTTGATCCCGAGTGAGACCCATAAATCCACTTGAAATCTTTTTGCACCGTCGAGTGGCCTAAGAACACCCACATGCCCTGTCCATTAACTCTACCTTCGACTGTGAGTGCATGGGAGGACACGGGGCGGCATGAGCCTCTAATCACAATCCTGCCTGCGCCACCACGGGCGAGGGCCAACCATCACAGCCCTCGAGTGAGCCTCCAGGGCCTATCATTCCACCCCTGGAGCTCACTCCCTACATGTGCTATGGGCATAGGTGTGTGTGTGTGTGTGGGTGTGGGTGTGGGTGTGGGTGTGGGTGGGGGTGGGTGGGTGGGTGGGTGGGTGTGTGTGTGTGTAAAAAAAAAAAAAAAAAAAAAAAAAAAACATTCGTCTTTGCCATGCCGAGTTATATCAAATTCCGAGTTATACAGTGCCGAGTTATAAGGGTTTTACTGTATACACACAAACCTCGATTTCCCGGACCTCCATTTCCCGGATATTAGATTTGCCGGACAAAATCCGAGGTCCGGGGATATGTCAGTTTCGGACTTTTTTTTTTTTTTTTTTTTTTTTTCCACCATTGAAATGCCTGGTCCTGTTCGTAAATTGACAAAGTTGTCCGGCGGTCCGAGCGTCTCCTGTCACCCCTGGTCAGTTTCCGCGCCTCCCGCCAGGTGGCAGCGCTCAGCGGTCGTATTGTTTACATTTGGGCACACGACATTCACGGTTCACCTGCACAGCCTCCGTCAGTCCCCTGACTCCCACTGCCCCTGGTGCAAGAACATCTCTGAGACTATTGAACACTTTCTGCTGCCTCCCGCCAGGTGGCAGCATGCTTAGCGGTCGTATTGTTTACATTTGGGCACACGACACTCACAGTTCACCTGCACCGCCTCCGTTAGTCCCCTGACCCCCACTGCCCCTGGTGCAGGAACGTCTCTTGAGACTATTGAACACTTTCTGCTGCCTCCCGCCAGGTGGCAGCATGCTCAGCGGGCGTAAAAGTCCGCGGCGGGATAGTTGATATTGGCAGTTGCCGGACAGTAAATACTAGAGTAGGATAATAAACGTCCGGGGGTGGGTAATGGCATCGGACTTTTTTTTTTTTTTTTTTTTTTTCTGTTGCGATTCCCGGACTTTTGCGGTTCCTGGACCCGTGCTCCCCCCCTATTAGTCCGGGAAAACGAGGTTTGTGTGTGGTGTGTATATATATATATATATAATATATATATATATATATATATATATATCATATTATATATATATATATAATATATATATATATATATATATATATATAATATATATATATATATATGTATATATATAATTAGTTTTTACCTGTGTTTCTACATACCTAACCTAACATAACCGTTTCTGGTAGAAATTACTTATTTTATTAACTTGGCGGAGAGGATGGGGCGGTATGAGAAAATATGGTATTATTCCAGTGTTTGGCCATACTCCCCCTCTCCCCCAAAACAAGCTTGGGGGATCTGGGGGAATGCAGGATATTTGGCTGGGGTACAAAATATGCGTTGCAACCACATAGTCTTTGAGTTAAAGTTTCCTAATAATCCACTAGATCTAGGGAAAATGGATTTGATTTCTTCTGAGTCTGCTAGCTAACCGCCAGGTTAGGTTAGGTCATGGGTTCCCAAACTCTTCAGCTCATCGACCCCCTAATAAAGTTTCAAATTTTTCATCGACCCTCACACATTTAAATGAAAATAGTATATGTTATGGAAAAAAAAACGTAATACATGTCATACATGTTATGATTAAATGAATATGGGGAATTATAGTAGTACTTATAGGTAGTAGTAGTAGTAGTAGTGTGCTGAGAATGTACTGGACTACAGGCTGTCCACTCATCAACGAGAGGGGGGAATACGCTCGCTCGCTCAGTACGGGAAGCGGACAGGAATATTTCACATACGGTACGATCTTGGGACAGAGGAGGGGAGAGAGAGAGGGGGGGGGGTACAGATCCGACGTGACGTCACAGACTAGCACCGAGCCAAGTCAAAGCCGTCTCTATGTCAGAGTGACACAGAGGCGGCTTTGGTACCACTCGCATAACAGTTGTTGGCAGCTGTTGCGTGCTGAAACTTTCCTCACCTAGCCATTCATCGACCCCATAGCCATTTATTGACCCCCTTTCGACCCCCTGGAAATTCATCGACCCCTTGGATGGTCCCATCGACGATATCGACCACTTTGGGAACCCCTGGGCTAGGTTATATTACCGGGCGGTCAAGTGAGGCGGAACCCCCCGCTAGGAGGTTAGGTTAAGTATGGTTAGGTAAATTTCACTAGATCTAGGGAATTGTGACTCCCTTACATAACTCCAAAAATACGTGTTTCCGACATTATTTGTTCCCCACCCAAAAACCCCGCATTCCCACATGTCCCCAAGCTTGTTTGGGAGAAGGGGGAGAGTATGGGCAAACACTAGAAATTTACCAAAAATATATTAATTTCCTCCAAAAACAAGAGCTAAGTTAATTTTAAACACATCAAAACTAAATAGAAAATAATAATATCCTCGAAAAATGTGGTGTCCAATAGTGAAGTACCTAACCAGTAATCTGTCTTTTAATCTATTACAAGTGGAACTGTCGGCGAAAATGTCCACCTCAGCGAGTGTTCAACCGTCGGCGAGTTCTCGGTTGGTGTCTTTACGAGAATTTTGGTAGAGGAGAGTACCAGGTAGCTGCTGTTAGTTGCAGAATTCAAAAAAGAATTTCACCAGGGAAATCACTCAGGCCTGTCTGAATGTGGTCAAGCAAAACTGATTCGGTAACATCAGCACGGAGAAAATTCTAAACTTTGTCCGTTAGCTTGGCGCTGGTTCAGTGGGTGGTGAGGTGTTGAGTTTGAAGCGGCAGATCTGAAGGTGTGTCCATGCGGAATGAGAGGCTCGTCTGGTACGTTGTTAACTCCTTCACGACCAGATTTTTCCTTTGCTATAAAAAAATGTTTTGTGGAGCCATAAAATTACAAAAAGTAACTAAAAATACCAAATGAGCCAGCAGACAAGGATACTAAACACGTCATAGCTATAAAACATTGCTTATATTCACTAAAAATTGTCTAATTGTACCCAGATAACAATGGAAATTACGTTCTGGGCCTCAAGGGGTTAAGGAATACGTCCAGCCGTCTCTTCAGCAAGTCCATTTCACAGCTTGTAGTGTTCCGCACAGTCCTGGGCTTGCAGTTGAACAGCTCAGGGCCGATGTCACAAAGCTGTTGGCTTGGATTGTTTTTAGCCCCTTCGTAGACAAGTACATATTCTTCCTGTAGCAAGTTCTTCCAATTCCAGGGTGTTAGTATAATGTTATGCCATCCTGCAGGCCCTGAGCCTTGTTTGGCATTATTTCTTCTTTGTTGAAGTAATGTGTTCCAAGTTGAGCAGGAGTATCCAGGGATAGGTATACCTGGTTAGTAGTTATTTACTCAGTGAAGAATCGTGGCGTAGGTTGTGCTGTGTGTATCTGGCATGTATTTCTGTATAAGGTAATAACTTGTTAAGAAATGTGAAATATCTACATGTAAATTTCTCACATGAATTTTGTACAGCAATTTATTGCAGTATTGTGCAATATGGCCAGAAAAGAATCTCAACCATTTATTATTTATCAGAGGTATAGAGTTTAGGTCTGCGTCTCCTAAACCATGCCTTCATATCATAGTCAGGCGACACAAAGATGTCTCACAACTATGATATGAAGGCATAAGTACTTATTGAAAAGCATACCTCATCCCCCTATTATCATGGGTGACCAACCAATGGGAAAGGAGGGTTTTTGGGTGTGCCCACACACGCATGTGCCTAGTTTTTCAAAGTTTTGTTAGACCCCTTTATCATAACTGTTTCTGGAGGAAATATAGCAATCAACATTTCCAGTACAGACTTTTACCTCTGCTTGTATTAATTGAAATTAGTTCTTATACCTGAATCTAGTGAAGCACAGAAGCAGAGTTACTGAAATAATGTACTTAGATTGTACCTCAGTAAATGGTTTATGTCTTTCGTTGTTCCTGTAGGTAATGACAGAATGTTATTTTTACAGTCAGTTTCAATATCTTAAGATGCTTATTGCATTGTTAAATGTGTTCAAAGCCTTTGGTTATTTCATCATTGCAGCAAAATGATCCATTATTATGTAGAGAGCAGCACTGGCCTTCTCACCCTGCCTGCCTGGAAGACACATCCATGATAGAAAGCAGTACACTGATACAGCTTAGCAAGTGATTGTTGTTCAAAGGAGGATGTTAACCCCTTGAGGCCCAGCACGTAATTTCCATTGTAATTTGGGTGCCATTAGACGATTTTTAGTGAATATAAGCAATATTTTATTGATATGACCTGTTTAGTATCCTTGTCCACGAACTAATTTGGTATATTCAGTTACTTTCCTTAATTTTATGGCTCGACAACATACATTTTTTTTATAGCCAAGGAAAGATCTGGGTGTGAAGTGGTTAAATCTGGCCTCCCATCAAACCCCTGCCTTGTATTTATTGGCTGTAAGAAAAATATTGGCTGTTGCAGAACCAAAGCTACTAGTTGGCAGTTGATTTTGATTAGTTAATTATCCTGCACTTGTGTCTCGCCTACACAAGTGTTACGTAGCACATGAGCTGAGCGGTGACTCATTGGCATTAATTAAAAGTATCAAATACGTTTTGCAGTTGAATAAGATTGAGTTATGTTTGGCAGTTTGTTTTTTCGGTATCAATAGATGTCTTAACCCCTTCACGCCCAGATCTTTCCTTTGCTATAAAAAAAATGTCTGTTGTCGAGCCATAAAATTACGAAATTACTTAATATACCAAATTAGCTAGTGGACAAGGATACTAAACAGGTCATATCTATAAAATATTTCTTATATCCACAAAAAATTGGCTAATGGCACCCAAATTACAATGGAAATTACGTTCTGGGTCTCAAGGGGTTAATGAGCCCACCAGGAAGGTCTAGGTTTTTTTCACTCATACAAAGTTACGTGCATGCATCTAGTTATATTACTGAAATCTGTTTTTGTTAGTAGATTAATTTATTAAGAAAACATGGTGATGCAAGCTCATATTTTTTAAGGTAAACTTCCACACAATCATGAGACAGTCATGATCTGCGATAACTGGAAGCCACACTCAGATAGGGAGTGTATCTGAAGATCAGATAGATCTTCAGCCCTCTCTACAGGCTGTGTAATGTATTGGCCCACACTTTTTGGAAATTAATATTTTGGCTCAGCATATATGGATGATTAAGGAAAACATGATTTGATGCATTTTAAAGAATTCATATCAAATATTCACGTTTTCCCAATCCATCCTGAACAAGCCTTGAAAGTCCATCCTGCTCCCCCTTCCTGTAATATATAGTAAAGTGGACTAACCCTGCAATGGGCATATCATTCTTCCTCTCAAAGAATATTGGTGCAATGCTTCGCCTGAGAGTCAAGACCAGAGACGGGAAGCAGTACCCCTTGACCGAGTGTCTTCGTGGGGACAGCACTCTGAAGGACCTGCTGTTGGCGGTGCAAGTCATAACACTGATCCTTCCAGTGCGACAAAAGATCCTGACAGGTACGTTTTAACGCCTCAAGTAAATGAGTAAATACACCAGTGAATTTTGGGGTTTTGATGTTTATTAAAAGATATGAAATGAGGTGCTTATTTCAAAAGTCGATAAGCGCCATCAATAAAAAACTAAGAAAATGGCTTCAAACTGTTTCAATGTTCAAATGTCATATCTTTTGAACCAAGCATACAAAATGATGAATTCATCATTTTGTATGCTTGGTACAAAAGATATGACATTTTGAACATTGAAACATTTTGAAGCCATTTTCTTAGTTTTTTATTGATGGCGCTTATCGACTTTCTGAAATAAGCGCCTCAAATATGTAGTATAGATTGTGAGGGTGATGTGTTCCTACTGATCATACTACCAGTTGGAGCTTACTGATGTAAAGAGTAATGCAAGTAATAGTATCTAAAACTGCACCGTGCAGTAATCATAAATGGTTATAGAAGAGTATATTTCATGAGTTATTCCTCAACGTTCAGTTTTGATTATAGCTCAGTTTATGAGATCAATTATAAAGCCATCTTGCTACCTTAGGTGTGCAATGTTTTTATTCAAGACTTAGACAAGTGTTCAACTCGGTGAGATATTTTCTGTTCATACAACTCAAACAAACACTTTTCTTTTACTATGTTTTCGTTCTTGACTTAGATGAAGAGATGTTTTAGCATTATTTCCATTTCAGGATATCCTCGAAAAGTTATCCGAGGGAGTCCCGAGAGCACCCTCAGCAGCCTGGGGATTCAAGGTGGAGAACTGCTCATTGTGGAGGAGGCAGACCCCTCAGCCAATGTGGTGAGCATAAGTGGTTTTAATCCATTGCTGGACATTAGACATGAACATTACAAGCCTGGAACATACACCAAGTTATGCCTCCAAACATGTGGCAAAAAATTGCACAGGACAATCTAGAACAAAGAAATCAATATGTCATCAACTGATATTTGACTGCTTGCAGAGATTCTTGCCACTGATATTTTACTATCAACAAAACTGGCCATTTCTTGAAGCGTGATGGTATCTGAGAAAGATACCAGAATAAAATAATGCATTTAAATTCAATACAAAAGAAATAAAATGCATAACTTAAAAGAATGTACATTGAACTGCCCACTAAATGCCACATTTTAGATTGATTCCTTAAAAGTTATAGTAAAGGCACGTCCAGTGATTTATGTTTATCGAAGCAGAGGTGAGAGTGGCAAGCAAAAGCACATAAGTAATCGTGAGCAGTTTGAAAAGCAAAGGTTGAAAGTCTTTTAATTAAGTAGATCATGAGTGTGAGTAAGGAAACATTAATTTCAGTGAGTCAGCAGGGAAGCAAGATAAAAGTAAATGTGAGCCCTTGTTACATGAAAAAGGCACCAAAAAATAGATGAGTACCCACCAAGGGCTTATTGCTAGGAGTCCGTAAGTCTGGCAAATCCCACATAGGTAGCACTACTTTTATTGAACAAAAGTTATTGAAGAGAATTGCTAGGCGCACTGTAAATGTGAAGACTTCTTCATGGAACTGAGCAATGTGACTGTTTTTTAAGTGCTGTATGTATGTGTTTATCTTTCCAGACATGTTTGGAACAGGAAACACAGCCACCTGCTCCCCATCTAAAAAATGCAAGCATATCAAACTTGAATGTCAATCGTGACGCTGCACTGCCCTTGAAAGCTCAGCCAGCGAATGCCAACCACGACGCCAGCCTTCCCTTCAAGTGCCCGGCCGGGATGCTGCTGAAAAAAGTGGTGCCCTCAGATAACTCATGTCTTTTTGCAAGTGTATATTATCTTATTAATGGTGAGTATAGATATGGTATTGTCATGGAATACGTACATAGAAAGTTTGAAGAGGCTTTTGTCCTACCCTGGATTAGCAAAAGCTGCTGCTGCTGATGATGACATTAACCCTGGAATGCACACAGATAGTAAATAGAGAAAACAAAATCTGGTTACTTAAGATTCTTCTTTGTGCAGTCGTTTTACTACAAACTCTTCTTGTTTCTAGATTTTTACTTAATCAGGTTTGTTTGATCACAAAAGAGATCATCTCAGTCAGTCCAATATAATGGAATATTGTAATATTTGGAGACTACACTGACAGTGACCTGTAAATTTAATTAGTCAATGCAATACATTGTGCCTGTTGAAAATACTCATTCAAATACTCATTCAATTTGTCTCATTTTCAAATCAAGCTTGTAAGTCTGTAAAGCTCATATGTTCATGTTTACTTCTCAGTTTTATATAGTTGTTGTTTTTTTTCCTCATCAGTAGAGCTCAGCGATATTGTTTTACAGGAGGGGAATCAATAGACTCAAATCGACTGCAAGAGATGCGAGAGCGAGTAGCTAATGCGATAAGGAGCAAGCCAGACCTGTACAATGAGGCCGTGTTAGAACGATCCAACAGCAGTTACTGTGAATGGATTCTTAAAGATACTTCCTGGGGAGGAGCCATCGAGCTGTCCATCTTCAGCCAGTATTATGAAATAGAAATTGTTGCCTTAGATCTAAAAACTGGCATCTTGAACAGGTAAGCACCACATTTACATTTGTATATATACCTATATATATATATATATATATATAATATATATATATATATATATATATATATATATATATATATATATATATATATATATATATATATATATATATATATATATATACACGTTGAATTAGAAATTGTTGCCTTAGATCTAAAAACTGGCATCTTGAACAGGGAAACACCATATTTACATTTGTATATGTATGTATGTATGTATGTATACTAGGGTGGAGCGAAAAACTTTTTTACTATAAATGACTCGGAATAGTTGGGAAATTGTGCCAATGTAACCCAGATTAAAGATTTAAAAATTTCACGTGTCTAATCCAATATCTTCAGGTGCCCCAAGTGCTGATAAAATCGAAAATATGTAAAAAAAAATAAAAAATCTTAAAAAATTGTTAACATTTTCAGGTTACTTTTATTAGATCGGAATACCGAAAATATGCTGCAGAATGACCATAACATGTGCACAAAAAAGTATGAAATTAATATTTAGAGGTGCCCCAAACACAATGCATTATAGCGGTGTGAAGGCACAAATGCAGCTCTGATGTTGTTCTGCTGGAAGTGTGTGGGTTCATGTCTTCTTTATATTTGCACTCCAAATCTATCTTAGTATTATAGTGTTAGAATAATTAAATTCGAATCAAACAAAAATATTCAATGTATTAAAAAATTTAAAAACTCATTTTTTCGAATAAATCTAGCTTTTCCACCCCTCTGGGGCACCTCAAAACTCTGCGTAGAAAGTTTGTACAACATTTATATTCAAAAGCATGTGTTCGTGAACACTACATGCTATTCCAACAGAATATTCAAGACAAAAATATATTTTGATATATTATGATAATTATATTCTTTTTGTCATAAAACCAAATCTTTGACATCTTTGGGGCACCTTAAACATTTTTTGCAGACTCCAATTTTTTTTTACGTGAATATAATTCCATTTCGCACAATTCCCCCACTATTCCAAACGAATCACAGAAAAGTTGTAAAAACGGTAATTTTTGCTCCGCCCTTTTATACGTTTAGCTTAGTATTATGGTGAGCCCTCCCCCCCTGCACTGTGCTCTATACTATTGTGTGGTGCAGTCACCCTGGGTTGTTCACCATGTAGCCAGTCCTGAGATATAGGTAGAGTGCATGGCTTGCATGAGACAGGAGGCGACTTGAATTAAAAAGGTTGAGTGTTGGGATCCCTTCCCTTAGTAATGTCATAGCCTTATATAACTAAAATGCAGAAAGAGGCAAAAGAACCTCCTCAAACCTTTTCTTTTCTATTCACATATATTCATGCTTTGGAATACATTATGGAAATGACATTCACCGTGTGTCTAATGGTGAATTCAATTATAAATATCAATATGAATTTCTTTTCATACAACTGGTTATCTCCCACTGAAGTTTTGTGGCACTCAAGAAAAAATAATACATTGTTACACCATATGAATTAGATGTGGAAAATGCAGTGGAAATACGAATGACCTGTTAATTTTGATTTTAGTAGCAATAGTTAGTGAGGTAATAGATTCTTATTATTTGCAGTATTCAAGCTTTTGGGAATATGTTTTTGGCCTCTTTTGAAAATTTCCAATAAGTGACACATGAAATATTATTGTGTATTATTATTGTTGCATCATCACCATTATTACCTCCCTCAAGGAGGTTATGTGATCGCTTTGGTTTGATTGTCTGTTCATCCGTTTGTTTATTAGGAGGATCACGCCAAAAGTTACACACGGATTTGCATGAAAATCTTACCATAGTTCATCCTAATATAGAAATGATAAACTTTTGAAGTCAATCCAAATCCAGATCTTGATCCAGGAATTTTGTAAAGATATCCTTGTGGCTTGGCGTGCACTGCCAACAAGGTGGACCCCAGCACCATGAGGGGCAGGTCTAGGCACTCTCTCTTAACCCCTTCACGCCCAGATCTATCCTTTGCTATAAAAAATTGTATGTTGTCGAGCCATAAAATTACGAAAAGTAACTGAATATACCAAATTAGCTAGTCGACAAGGATACTAAACAGGTCATGTCTATAAAATATTGCATATATTCACAAAAAATTGTCTAATGGTGGCCAAATTACAATGCAAATTACGTTCTGGGTCTGAAGGGTTAACTTTTAGCTCTCATCCCCCTTTTTTTCCCCCCACCCTGGAGGTTCCAAATCTCTGGTTGCCAGCATCTATACTTACCTTACTCTCTGCCTTCAACCTTCCTCATCCCCTCTCTTCCCACCAACTTAGAGGTTTCAATGCCAAGCTTGCGTTAACATACTTTCCCAAAAATGTCGATAATAATACTGCTGTTAATAATACTGGAAAGAGAGAAGAAACCATGGGTTTAGGTCTTTTGTATGTAAAAGAAATTATTTATCTGCAGAGAGTTGGGATTCCTCCTCTGGTGCTGTAATTTCCCATGAAAACAAAAATCAGGCAATCTTTTTTTTGTGTGCTACCCCAGTTGTTTGCATGAAGGTCAATTGTTAAAAAAAAAAAAATACATTTGTAAAATTGCCTTGTAAAGATGTATCAGATGTAATGTTCATTCTGATCAGTCAGGAATCATGATTAAAAACTATTCTTTTGTACATAGATTTGGTGAAGACAAGAAGTATGACCATAGAATGATTGTCCTGTATGACGGCGTCCATTATGATCCAGTATATATGGAGACCTATGAGGTAAGAAATAAATGTTTTTACATCATCATCATCACGCTAACATTGTGTCACAGTACAATAGGAGATCTCCACCTAGTCTAGATCAAGGTTCCCTCTATCCTGATGGGGTGCTGCCTTGAAGTTATGGAATGTACAGTACCCTCCAGAGTTTCACGCTTGCTTTCTTCACAAGGCATAGCGCTAAACTCGAGGATCGCGAAACTCGGGTAATGAAAACACTGTAAAAATGCTTATTTAGTACGGTGCGAGGCGTAGTACCATATTTTACGGCTTATAAGACTCACGTTTTCCCCCAAAAAATACCCTGAAAAATACTACGTATATAGATTTTTTTTTTTTTTTTACATAGGTACATACAAATATACAATTTTATATTAGATATTTATGATTTTTATTTTGTTTCACAATTTCATAATCAATTGTATTTTTTTTGTATATGTGGAATACAGGGAGGTGCCGGTGTCGCGTGGCCAAGTGTCTGTTTATGAAAATGTGTCCGTTTACTAACAAAGGCGTGTTGATCAAAAGAAAACGGGTGTTGAGGGGAATACTTACTAATATTGACTTGATCAACAAAGGCATGTCCAGGCATCCTACGACAATAAACCCGTCTTTATTTATCAACAAAGGGGGGGGGGGGGGGGGGGCACGAAGTGGAACACTCGTCGACATGGCGAGAATTCCTATCGGCGACAGTTATAGGTATGGTTTTGAGCATATATGATATATGACTCATGAGGCATTCAATTTCGTACAGAAATGTCCTTAACACGGTTGGTTAAGGCCCCATCTCCTATACCATACCTATAACTGTCGCCGATAGGAATTCTCGCCGATGTCGACGAGTGTTCCACTTCGTGCCCCCCCCCCCCCCCCCCCCCCTTTGTTGATAAATAAAGACGGGTTTATTGTCGTAGGACGCCTGGACATGCCTTTGTTGATAAGTCAATATTAGTAAGTATTCCCCTCAACACCCGTTTTCTTTTGATCAACACGCCTTTGTTAGTAAACGGACACATTTTCGTAAACAGACACTTGGCCACGCGACACCGGATAAAGGGAGTTCCACTGTATTTAATTCTCTTTATGCATAATTTTTATCATTATTTTCTTATTATCTTACCAAACTATTTTTTAAAGTACCATTATTCATTTTTAAAGTACCATTCAGTGTACCATCCAGTGCAGTTTTGGTTCATTGCATTGCAATTTCTCATGAAAAAAGTACTGCCACAGTGGGCGCAAAAAAAAATGTTACATTGCAATGTTTCATCATAAAATGAGATAAAGGCATAATTAAAACACATATAAATACATTTAAATGGGTTTATTAATAGAAAAACATGGAAACTTATCATAAAGGAATATATACATTAATATTTGGTCATATTTCCCTTGACCTTGATGACCTGCCTCTTCCTCCGTGGCATGGAATCATGGAATCATGGAATCAATCGTGGAATTCTGCAGCAATTCTGATGACAGAGATGCCCTGTTTGACTTTTGTGAGGGCCCTGGCCTTGTCCTCTCCCGTCCTATGCTTGGAAGCCATCCTCGACAATCGTGGGCGGTGTGGGTGGGGGGGTCAAAAAGTACTGTGAGGTAGTAAAATGAGCGTGGCTGGAGGGTGGAGCGGCACCCCCCCCACGTCAACGTCTGGCTCACACTGAATGGCTGAGCTGCACACAACCTGTCTTACTAACAAAGTACTACTGCCAGACATACGATAAAACCATTAAAAAATAACCGCGTTCTTTGAAACAAAAAAAATAATGTTACATATTTTCCATGTAACTTCTTTTTTTTGCGCAAAAAATGTTACTTTTTTTTTTTGCGCCCACTGTTCTTTATTTCCATGCCTTACATAATTTTCAGGGCAAACATCATATTATACAGGTAATATTTTTTTTGGTACTTCAATCCTCACCCTATCTTTCTTTTGCAGGGCAACAGTATTTTCATCTTCCCCACCACGGACGACGCGGTGCTGCAGCAGGCCAAGGAGGTGGCGCTGGAGGCCAAGCACAGCGGCCAGTACACAGACACCAACACCTTCCGCCTGGAGTGCAAGGAGTGCGGCTCCACCATCACCGGGGAGGAGCAGGCCCTGGCACACGCTAAGAAGACCGGCCATAGCAAGTTTGAAGAATTAAATCGTAGTTCGTGTTAATGAAATTGTAGCTTATTTATATGCCGTTTTTTAATTGAGCATTTTCAACGCGGTTTTATGTTTCGTATTTTTAAGTGTCTGTCTTGTAGAGATTTTAAAAAGAGCCACCTACACGTTTGGGTTTTTAATATAAATATCTTTAATATTTTTAATAATATTACAGGGGTTGATTTCTTGCTAAGAGAGAGTACTGTTTTTGACAGCTTATAAGATGCTGCATCTTGGAAGACAAACTTCCATTTGGAGAGACACATGCTTGACATAGACTTCAAATTATTGAAGAAAACTTTGTAGCCACCGCACACTGCTCTGTTTTCCTTCATCTCTTGAAATCATCGCTCATCTTCATCACTCCAAATAACCACCGTAGTGTTCACAGCTCGTGCACATTTTACTTTACTGTATTGATATTGCACTGTACTTTATTGATTTTAACCATTATTACAACTTTTTTGTCCCTTATACTTTTTTAAGATGCGGATAGGATGTGTCTTTAGTCATAGATTGAAATGAGAGGTCCTGGAGTAGTTTTACGGGGGAAAGGGTAGCAATTTTTTGCTGATTTTTTTTACTTTCCCGACCATCTCTGTTACCTAACCCCCGCAATTGTTAAAGTTTGACAGTATGGTGGCAAAAATGGTACTACTATTCGGTAGCTAGTGGAAGAGGCATGCTATAATGGTTCAAGCCATTGCTAAGCAGCTGCAGAGGCAGCTTAGTTTCTGAAAGCAACTCGTGTAACTTACCTCACAATGTATTAACAGCATATTAGGTTGAATATCTTTATCTTATTGAACTTCCTTGTAACAGTCAACAGATAATGGTAGATTTTTGTTGTTGGGCAACCACTGATTTCGAGGCCGAAACTTTGTTTTCCTGAATAGTTTTGATGTGTTTTGAATACATGTGGCACTCGTTTTTGTCGAAAATCAATGTTTGTTTGCAGGTGAGGGGCCCCGCCCCTCCGGGCACGCCCCGCAAACCTTGCTTGGCTTCGCACTATACCATAGTATTGATCATTTTATTTTTCTCTTGATATCTTCTGTTACTAAACCAAACCCCACCTCTAACCTAACCTAACCTAATCTGATTTACCCTAACTTAATTGTTTCTGGGTCAAATAACGATAGATTTCCCGTAGTATGGTACATGTAACGCCATTATTATTCAATTGTGCCGTGAGAAATGGGTTTAAAAATACTCAGCATGAAGAAATCTACACAATGATGTAGGTAAGAATCCTATGACTTTTGAAAGCCCACTACCGAAGTAATACCCAGATAAATACTCATTTGCTACTGAGGTAACACCATATGTTAGATTGCAATTGATGAACCATCCACGCACCTTCATCTTGGAAAGGTTACAAGGATTTTCATGCGGGGCTTGAAGGAAAGTGCATCTTGTAAGCTGTCAAATACAGTATTTAATAATATTTTAGGAAATCACAATTTGATGCGTGCATCCTAAGAAGTTACGTTGGAAGAAAATTTTAGTGGTTTTCTACATTGAGTTTTCATGAAATTAAACGTAAAGCAAAGGTATGGCAATAATATTTTAACACTTGTAGATTTTGATTTGTATATAATAGTTTGAATATTAGTCCTCATGGAAAATAATGAAATATGGTGGATGCTAATGAGTTGGATATATGATATTCAATCAATCAATCATAGAGGGCATACGCCGGGGGGTGCATCACCTCGCCCACCCTACGACGCTACTCCAGGGGTCACCACGCGCGAGTCCCCATGCAGGCTCCCTTCCTATACCAAGCAACTCTCGACAGGAAACATTAACTTGCCCCAGCTACGAGCCTTGTGGGCGCCCCTCCATCCTTGGCCCCTTGGGGGCCAAGGGGCCACGAGCCTTGTGGGCGCCCCTCCATCCTTGGCCCCTTGGGGGCCAAGGGTCAAGGGCCTCCAAGGGCCCTTGGAGGCCCCTTT
The DNA here is from genome assembly GCA_016584305.1 of Chionoecetes opilio. Classification (NCBI taxonomy): domain Eukaryota; kingdom Metazoa; phylum Arthropoda; class Malacostraca; order Decapoda; family Majidae; genus Chionoecetes; species Chionoecetes opilio. The sequence goes on along the minus strand of JACEEZ010023445.1, from coordinate 155,084 downwards.
GCCTCCTCCACGCCGGATTGTCTCTTACAGATACAACCCGGTGGGAAGGATCGGTTTGAGGGTAGCGTGCCACATGCCCATATAGCCAAAGTTAGCGCTGACGGACTATGCAGGTAATAGGCCTCAATTCAGTCTCACGGTCCAATCACTGATTTGACACGTAATCATCCCAGTGATACCCCATGATTCTGCAAAGACGCTTATTACCAAAGGCATTGATTCACTTCTTCAAGTCACTATTTAGTGTCCAATGTCTCACAACCATAGAGTAAGACAGGGATCACAAGCGACTTGAAGATCCGGATCTTTGTCCTCCTGCACAGGTACCGACATATGTTATTCAACTCGCATAATTGAGCAGAGCTATTGTTTGACAATCAACAAAGCCAAAATTGGGTTTATTCCTGCAATACAGGAACTATCACGTGTAGGTCTCGCGGCTTCTTGTAGCTTCCTTATTTTCTTATGTTCTTAACTTGATTTATATACAGGGTGAAAAAAAAACGTGACCAAACATAATATGAAATAGAATTCACAGTTTTTCATGTAGGAACACATAATATTTAATCAGTTTAATGAATATTTCCAATAAAATCTCCAAATTTTGGGTCTCTATATAGAAATCTTTCATTTTAACAAATGTTCCAAGTGGCCTCGGCACTCTGATGACCTTGCTGTCTTTTTTCTCCCTGAGTGTTTCCCGGTCTTTACTTTAGGAATTGAGATTCACGACTTTCATGGTTTTTAAATTCTGTACCCTTCTATGGATCATTTGTTTCGCTGGAAAGGAATGCCTAATTTTTTTTCTAAATTTTTCCCGAATTGTCTTGTAAGATTTTGTTTCAAAATATGTTGACACAAAACTTTTTTTCTCCTCAATTACCCAAGGCATCTTTATAGGCGTCCATGATTCAAATAATCTGAAAAAAAAGGTCGCTTGAAAGAAACAGAAAAACCATTGTTGTTATTTCAACAAAAATGTAAATATAACAGTCAGGTCACGTTTTTCTGTGTCACCCTGTGTGTTTATATATATATATATATATTATATATATATATATTATATATATATATATATATATATATATATATATATATATATATATATATAAAATGGAAGGCTTTGCAGTCCTTGAAATGCAATATCTGAAAAAGTAATATTTATAATTTCCTCAGGTTTCAAGGGATGCCATGTGTAGGTATTTTTAGCGAGTTACAAGCTGCTCATTTGGATTGTAAATATGATTTTACACTTTTTTATTTGAGAATGGGCATGGCAAGCACAATACTAATGATACTCACCTTCATGCTTCTTTAATCTTATGAATGATACATATGCATGTGTGACCATGACATTTACACTACCATCACTACCTTACACTCCCCCTGGCCAGTGTTTCAGAGAGCATAACCTCTCTCCTGGCTCTTTTAAGTGCCTCTGCATGTATCAATAATTTGTTTGCCCACGAGTGCACATGATAGCAGGACTGGTGGCTGCTTTTTCTCTATTGCCCCAAAAATGTTTCTATATTTGTCTAGAAAAGTGGCAGTGCCATTTTGGCAGAACCTGTTCCTATATAGGCTCGGCTGCTCGCCCTGGTCGCCCCTCCTGCTCAGCAAAGAGTTGATAGTTGGGGTGAAGCCCTCTGAGAAGGTGCTGAGGATGGAGGTTTCTCTCACACACACACTCTCTCAGTGGTGGGCGCCGTTAATCAAAAAGTTAACTTCGTTAACCGTTAATCCGTTATCCAAAAAATTTACTTCGATAACCATTAATCAGTGAATTCTTTAAAAATGTAACGGAAGTTATCGATAAACCGTTACCGTTAATTTTTATTCTAGGAAAAAAAATATCTGTTTTTGCTCTAAAACCACCTAAAAACAACTTTGAAAAGTGCCAAAACTATAAAATCAGCCATTATGGGTTTTTTTAAGGGCTTTAGAACCTAAAAACTAAGTTTATTTTTGCTTTAGAGTTAAAAAAGGCAATTTTATAGTTTTAACTTTTTAAAAAACCTAAAAAAGGCTGATTTCATAGTTTTGGTCCTGTTTTAGGTTTTTATAGGCTTTTAGAATCAGAAAAGGGTGAAAAAAAAATTAAATGAAACACAATATTAGTATTAGTTTTATGAAATTTTTGGGTTAGCGGACTTGAGTTAACGGAAGTTAAATGTAACGGAAGTTAATTAGTCCGATAATGATTTCCAAAGTTAACTTAAAAGTTAAATCGTTAACGAAAATGTTAACTTCGTTAATTAACGATTAACGGATTAACGGTTTGGTGCCCACCTTTGCTTTGCTCTCTCTCCACCTTTCAGAAAATAAGTCATGTACAAATAGGTCAGTTATCTTGATCTGATGGTGAATCGCCATATTAAATGTTTTTTATTTGCAATATCACTTTACACTGATCTCACTTGTTTCCTTGCTTTTGATGTGTTCTTGCTTCATGGTAATGACTGTGATGGTGCTTCACTAGGAGGGAGCAGGAGAACAAGCTGTCCTGCAGTGTGAACAGGACAACCATTCTAACACTGACCAGAAAGTTCCAGAAGTATATCATGCCACCTTTGGAAGCTACGTCTATTTTTAAGGAGTGTCAGGTTTTGTGCTTTATGTCACATCATACCCAAGCAAGTGGTCAATTCAACAGTCTTTATTATCATTATATGAACTGTTTGTCTTTCTTTGGTTTGAAAATCTCTTCTCATTGGCAGTGTCATCTTTTTATAAGATTTTATGTTCATTCTACCCTTTGATTAAAATGTTCTTCCAACATGTGAGGAGGCAAAGCCGTTCCAAGCGGCTGCTTTCTCTTTTATTTTTTGGTTGCCTCCGTCAAGGTGGTTATGTGATCGATTAAGTTTGTTTGCAGGATTACCTAAAATGTTACGGACCGATTTGCATGAACATTTTACCAGAGGTTGGGCTTGGCCCAATTAAATTAATTTATAAGTAATTTAACTTTTGGAGTCGCTCCAGATCCGGATCTAGTTCCAAGATATTTTAAAGGATATTCTATGGACCTTGGCATCTGCGTACAGCCTCCAGGGTGGGGCCACAGCTGCAAGCTGTCTAGACCAAGCAGGTCTAAAGACCCGTTGGCTAAGGTTTTGAAGGCCGAGCTGGTATTAGAGAAAGACAAAGCTAAATGAAGAGGTTTGTGTAGTAAAAGAAATTAATATATAATAGAATAGAAAATATTTATCAAAAAGATCATTTTTGTGTGTTTGTGTGTATTTTATAACAATTGGCAGAGGTAATGGTCTTGGACTGCTCTTGTTCCTCCTTTGAATGTCTCAGACTAACTAGCTTCTGTCAGCATTTTCATCAAATGTATTAGTGAAGTTTGCAGACTTTACTCTTCTATAAACGTCGTGGATGTTACGTACAATCAAGAAAGGTTTACTTTCTCTTTTATTAATTTACCACTGTCCGGTGATTTTGAGGAATTTGGTTGCAGTTTGGCAGTAAATGAATATTTATTGAAAAGAAGTTGTTTCTGTTAGAGCTTGGAATATGATGACAGTAGTGTGGCTTTTTTATGAAGAATCTTATGTCTTGGTAAAAGCTTGGAACCAGGTTCACTTCTGTAGCTAAAGTTTTTCCTGCAATAGATGCCGGCTGGAAGAATCAAATATGCATATCAGTCTTGTACTAGAAACATGTGGGTGCATTTAAAGAAAGATATTGATTAAGTTGTTGGGATGCCATTCCACTTATCTTAGGCCATGAATAGGCTGTGAAAAACCTTAGCTGTGCTCAGTGAACGTCATGGTGAATCATAACTATATGGGAGGGAATTAGATGTCATTGTCAGAGTGAGAAGTGGCTGCCATTTTCCAAAGGCAGCCACTCCTTGTAGCCTATTTGAGAATGAGACAAGAACCTGCACGCTCTTACCTGCTATTTAACCCCTTCACGCCCAGATCTTTCCTTTGGTATAAAAAAATTGTCTTGTCGAGCCATAAAATTACGAAAAGTAACAATGTATCAAATTAGTTAGTCGACAAGGATACTAAACAGTTCATATCTATAAAACATTGCTTATATTCATTGAAATCATCTATTGGTAGCCAAGTTACAATGGAAATTACGTTCTGGGCCTCAAGGGGTTAATGACGGGGATTGTTTGGCATGATATTAATCAACAGCTAAAAACTATCCTTGTCGAGAAAGTATGTATTTTGGACATTTTTGGTAACCCTTGTCACCATCTCAATGGAAGAGAAGAGTAGTATTATCTTTTCCACTGAAGAGAGAGGGTTACCAAAATTGTCTGGAAGATGCATACACTTTGTCTACACATTATTGTATTCTTTTCCTCCCTTTAACCCCTTGACCCAGAACGTAATTTCCATTGTAATTCAGCTATACCATTAGACGATTTTTAGTGACTATAAGCAATATTTTATAGATATGATCTGTTTACTATCCTTGCCCACTAACTAATTTGGTATATTCAGTTACTTTTTTGTAATTTTATGGCTCAACAACATACAATTTTTTATAGCAAAGGATAGATGTGGGCGTGAAGGGGTTAATGTGACACAGGTGATGGGAATAGAATATTATGCGAAATGTAATTGAATCGTCACTGTGGTTACTTTTGATGGGGATGACCTAGATTTTGGGAAATTACTTATCAAAATTCAGTGATATTGAATGGATGTTTTCGAGTTACCAGTGCTGATCCGGTTTTGAATACACACACATCTGCATGAAGCTGTTACATCCTTCTGTGGTATGATCACATTAATTCTCCTTTGTAACTCCTTTTGCTGCCGGTGGCTTCTCGTCATACTTACCTTACTAATATAGAGCAGACATATTGACAATTTGATTTGCTTCTAGATTTGTTGTAAGAAATAAGTTGTAAGAAATAAGTTGTAAGTGTAAGTGTAAGTACCTAAGTTTACATATTTATTGCACTGACGACTTTTGCAATATGTTCTCTGACTGAGTGTCCGGATATTTTAATGACTAAGTATTGTGACACTCTTAAATGAATAGCTGCTAATGCTTAGCTAATATTTGTTTCCTGTATATAGAAAGTATCGTTGCCGCTCTCGGTTGACACAGTTGTTGCACGAGTTGCAGAACTAAGTTTTTCAGATACACAGAATTTGAACTTGCGTCTCTATACATATCAAGTCTAGTGTTTCTGCAGAAGCTTTCCTGGCATAGTGGAAGGAGAGGATCTGTCAGGAAATTGTGATAAGTATCTCATATTGTAGGTGTGGTGAAGACAGAGTTACAACGATGGCCAGATGATAATGAATTAAAAATTCATTGAGTCTTCATGAAGATATTGTCTTCACTCTTTGTGCAAGTGATAACCTGTTCTTCATATATTTTGTTCATAATAGTATAGTTTTTGCCACTTGAAAGCAATTCGTTGTCCTTATGGCTTACTTCAGCATTATGAAGGGAGAATTGTGCATTACATTTGGAAGCAGACCAAGAGATTGAAAGCTGTAAAGTAAGCAACCATTGCAGTATGCATGAAGGTCGGCGCCAGGTTGTTGATCTGTAGCTGAGCTGTCATGTCATACTGAGAGGCCATCTTGTAAACTTTGGGACAAACTGTCAAATACTGCAATGTTCAAGGCTCTAATCTTAAGTATTTATTTTCCACATACTTTGGAGTATATGTACAAATTTCTCGGGTGAATTTCGCCTCGGATGTGTGAATTTTGTTGTACGTATATAGTAATTCAGCCTTTGACATGAAATTAATTTGAATGACAGGCGAACAGAAAGGCTTCTTGATATTTATAGACAATTTTATTATTGTATACGGTCTTATAGTACTTAACAAGTTTTATCTTATATCAGGTTTAAGAGTTTTATATCTAAATGCTTATTTCTTGCTCATGTATCATTTTGATCAATTTAAGCATTAATCAAAAATATAAACAGTTTGAAATACCACTGAATTGAGTTGAATCTTTACTGTATACCAAATGCACGAAAGAGAATATTTTCATATCCATGTTTATAGCCTTTTAGACTATAGTTGTGACAAGGCGTCAACAAAAGGAAAATCTTTAGGGACAAGTGTAGGGACTCCTGGTCGTCCATCATTGGCTTGTGTGTGTGTAAACATCTTGATATTATCCACTTAATTTTGTAATATTTTGTAAATCTCTAATAGTTATTTATTTTTCATAGAGATGAGAGAAAGATTGTAACTGTATACGTATGTATTTGTATATTTTAATCTTAACATGAGAACATTTGGGGGAAGCATCACACTAGTTTACATTTGAGATTTTTCCGTCAAGAGTTTCTTGGCTGTTCTTTGATCATTTTTGCCTGCTGAATTTTATGAAATTCAGCTCTTTTTGCTCAATCAAGTTTGGATTTTCTGTTATGACAGTTATTAAAAAGAGATACTTAAAAAATAATAGTGATTGAAATTATTGTTTCCAGAGCAAACTTGTTTTGAACATAGTTGTACAGTACTCGTCAAAAATGTTGAGCCACCCGGGCCGAAGGCGAAAAAAGAATGGTGTTCTTGAAGGTGAACGGATTTAGCCAGAGTATTGGAACCAGGATATGACGTCACCACGTCCCTCTGCTTTTTGCCACTAGCTAGATCCCGCTCCTCAGTTGGCATCGAGCCATGATGTGGAGAGGTGACCCGGCGTAACTTGTTCCGCGACCCGGCGTGCTAGTGCGTCCTTGTGTGTGGTGATTGTGCTCTGGCCATAGTAATATGGGGAAAGTTAAAGATTTAACACCAGATACCGTTGCACAGATTGTGGGGCTCAAGGAGGCCGGCCATTCTATAAAAGAAATCGGTGAACAATTGTCAGTATCCAAGGCATCTGTGAAACGGTGGGCCAAGCAGCTCAGGGAGGGAAGGAAGCTTGAGACACCCAAGCAGATAAAACGTCCAGGACGCCCCAGAAAGGCAACCAAGAGGGCTGTAAGTGTTATGAAGCGTGCTGTAGGCGTTCTATGCTTCTACAGCATGCTTCAACACCCTCTTGGTTGTCTTTCTGGGGCGTCCTGGACGTTTTATCTGCTTTGGTGTCTCACGCTTCCTTCCCTCCCTGAGCCGCTTGGCCCACCGTTTCACAGATGCCTTGGATACTGACAATTGTTCACTGATTTTTTTTATAGAATGGCCGGCCTCCTTGAGCTCCACAATCTGTGCAACGATGTCCAGTGTCAAATCTTTAACTTTCCCCAGGCAGGTCACCTCTCCACACCACGGCCCGACGCCAACTGAGGAGCAGGATCTATATATATCACAATACCGAGGCCCACAGGGTGTTCCTCTTGCAGCAACCACCAGGATTGTTGGCTGCCGGCCCACTATTGTCTCTATGTTGTTCTCAGGCAGTTACCTACTAACAAGACCCAACATTGCTTTACTTCACTGATCAGATATGAAGCAGTGCACTCATGTGTTATGGTCATTGACTAGTCCACACAAGGATGATATAGAAAGCTTTCTATCATCCTTCAACCTACACGGATGCTTTTACCTGGAAACACTGTCAAGGGGGTTGCCCATGGTACAGTCTCCACTTGCACAAGCTTCTGCATCTCATCCCTGCACACTCCATTCTTAAATACTTGAATAATGGGAGAAGAAAAGTTAGAACACCAAGCAGTGCAGATGATTATGTACAGCAACGAATAGCCAGTAAAGGAGACAAGAGTGATCGTGGAATTTTATTAATATTCTGCATACAGGTTAACCCCTTGAGGCCCAGAACGTAATTTCCATTGTAATTTGCGTGCCATTAGACAATTTTAAGTGACTATAAGTAATATTTTATAGCTATGACTTGCTTAGTATCCTTGTCGACTAACTAATTTGGTATATTAAGTGACTTCGTAATTTTATGGCTCGACAACATACAATTTTATATAGCAAAGGAAAGATCTGGGCGTGAAGGGGTTAAGGAACTACAATAAATCCATGGTGGAGAATGAAGCTGCTCAAGGTATAAAATATTTTGTCTTTGTGTGATGTTTAGGTTTGTATACATGGCCTAACAGAAGTGCAAAATCTATGAAAAAATTCTTACATTAACCAAACTTATCCTTAAAATATTGATGATTTTTGGTGCAACTTAATCATTTAACTTTTCAATCATTCTTCATATATGTATACACACTTAGTGGTGACCTGTTTTAACAAATCTAATTGATGCTAGGATCTCATTCTTCATGGAATTCGTTCATTATGACGCCTATTGAAATATACATGTATTTTGGGGTAATTGATCCTAAGCCCATAGGCAAGACTGTATTTGCCACCCAACACAACTCATTAAATAGAAGGAAAAATAATCCTAGTTTAGTTTAGTTAGGTTGTTCAGCATGCAGTTTTGGGAGAGGCGGTAGCACAGTGGTTAGCGTCTCCGAGTGGCGTTCTCGGTGAACAGAGTTCGATCCCCGGTGAGAACCAAAATCTTTCTGCACCGTCGAGTGGCCTAAGAACACTCACATGCCCTGCCCATTTACTCTACCTTCGATTGCGAGTGCATCGGAGGACACGGGGGCGGCATGAGCCTCTAATCACAGGCGTCACTAAAAATCCTGCCTGCACCACCAACGGGCGGGAGCCAACCATCACAGCCCTCAAGTGATCCTCCAGGGCCTACCATCCGAGCCCTGGAGGTCACTGTCTACAGGTGCTATAGGCACAGAAAAGAAAAAGAAGAAAAAAATGCAGGAAAGGGAGAGGAGGAGGGAATCATGGAGGTTCAGGAGGAGGTGGAAGGAGAGGAGCCATCCTTGCTAGGCTTCTTAGGTGACTGTTCTCCTTAGATCTGCTACACTTTTTCAACTTTCTCGCTTAGAAATTATGTCTATCTTCTTCCATGTTACCTTTCTCACTTTGCTTTGTCAGCTCATGCCTGAGAGTTACGGGTTTAAATAGGCAGGTGAGTGCAGCCCTGAACCTCCCACGTCAAGGAAAAGATGGAGACTAGCTGCCGGCCTGTCCTAGACGCATCAAGCTGTACATATGTATCGGGTATCCTTCCACCTCATAATTTTTTTTTTATCTTGGACTGTGAAAATTAACAACCTTGCTCCACATATGTTATGGAATTCTCATTCATTCTATATCTTAATTTGATCAATAAATACAGAATATAATGCAAAATTTGTTACGAGATGGTATGTTGTAGCAGGTCCCCACTGTTATGTATCACAAGATAGGTGATGTATGTATCACAAGATAGATAGGTAAATATGCTATATCATTCGCTTACAACACACACACACACAACATATGCACTCACACATCCACTAGCCTGGCCACGCTTGCTCCCTCCCGTGCCTGTGGGGGCAGATCCTTCACCCGGATGAAGTGGTGGTAGCAGCTGCGGGTGTAGTCTGTCATGAGGTCCTGCGTTGCCTCGGGAAGGTCGGCTGTCTGGCGCGCTGGGGAGCCTGAGTAGATAGCAAAGGGAGGCACCACTGTCTCGGGGGGAAGGACTGTGTTGTCGGCGATCATGCAGCAGTCCTTGAGTACACACCGCCGCCCCTGAGGAGAGAGAGAGAGATATTAAAATTAATCAATTTGCTTAGTTGATGTTAGGAGGAAAGGGTAGCTCAAAGTCAGCTGGTGAACCCAAGATGCATTAGGAGGATTGAAGTGTAGTATAAAGAATGCAGTCAATTAGAAATTAGGGGGAAAAAATCATCAATCAGTAATCATATAAGAGTGTAACATAATGGTAAATGATTCACAACATGGGTTCACCAAGGGTAGATCATGTCTCTCCAATTTATTTAGTTTTTTATAAGAAAGTTTATGAGACGGTAGATAATGATGAGGATTATGATATAGTATACCTGGACTTAAGTAAGGTATTCGACAAGGTACCACATGAGACTCTTAAATAAGGTTAAGGCACATGGAATAGATGGGAAGGTTCTTCGTTGGATTAGATCTTGGCTAAGTGATAGGCAGCAAAGGGTTACAATTAATGGTTCTAAATCTGAATGAACATTAGAAAATAAGGAAGCTACAAGAGGCCGTGAGACCTACACGAGGTAGTTCCTGTATAAACTTAGATATTTACTATAATGCGTTAAGCTAACAACTTTTTTCTCACACAGCCACACTTACCCATCAAAAGTTATTGTAAATTGATTGATCTACAATTGTATCCCCGGCATTTCCAATTATCTAGCGGGAAAAAAAACTCGGATTTCTGGCTGCTCAAAAATATTCCAAAATTGACGAAAATCTGGTTTTTGTTATTTTGCCGCAAAACTATGAGTCGTAGAAGAAAACTTATTGAAGTAAAAAAAGGTTCATCTTGAGGTGTTCTACATGATGCAGTAATCGGCTTGTCAAAACACCTCATGGTTGTCGAGAAAACTGACATTTTGCATAAATGTACGAATATGCTATTTTTTCGGTTATTTACCATGACATTTTGCATAAATGTACAAATATGCTATTTTCTCGGTTATTTACCAATCAATATTTTTTTGCTTTACGCCAAATGATAGCCCTTGATATACTTCACATTTACTTCTCTATACATGTTGCAATTATCTGCCATAGTTTTTTAGTTATTGAAAAAACCGTGATTTAAAAATAAAATCAAGGCTATAATTAATAATATTATTATTAATCCCTATTTGAGCCACCCATGCGATTGTCAAAGTACTTATAAAACCCTAGGAATACTATAGCAATCCTGTGGGACTTCTAATGCCCTCCTATGACTCCTGTAGGATGCGTGAAGGAGCGAAGAGGCCCGTGAAGGACTCTGAAGGATTGTATACAAAGCGAAGTATACTTCAAAAAAATAGTCCTTCCTCCCATTTCCTCTCCTCCCTTCCTTGTCCCACCTCCTTCCTCCTCCTCGTCCCTGCTTCCCCCCCCTTCCTCCTCCTCCCCCTCTCGCCTTCTTCTTCCGCCTATCGTATTTATATGATAATTAAATATACATTGAGAAAGAAACGACATAGACAGACAGATACTTTGAGACAAACAGACTGACAGATAAAGGGGGGCGGGTAACAAGTAGGGTTCCACTAGGGTCTGTTTTGGGTCCATTACTATTTTTTATGTACATCAACGACTTAGATAGTAGGATTAGCAGTGATATCAGCAAGTTTGCTGATGATACTAAGGTAGGTGAGTCAAAAGCTTTTCGTCTCATCAACTCCTCTCCTCTGACTGACTGTCTTCAATCTTTAAATAACCGCCGCAATGTTGCTTCTCTTGCTCTCTTCTACCGTTATTTTCATGCTCACTGCTCTTCTGAACTTGCTAACTGCATGCCTCCCCCCCCTCCCGCGGCCTCGCTGCACAAGACTTTCTACTCATTCTCATCCCTATTCTGTCCATCTTCCTAATGCAAGAGTTAATCAGTATCTTTACTCTTTCATCCCTTTCACTGGTAAACTCTGGAACTCTCTTCCTGTTTCTATTTTTCCACTTTCCTATGATTTACATCTTTTCAAAAGAAGAGTAACAAGACACCTCCCGAACTAAATTGGCTCACCCCTCTTTTGTTATTCTATTCTCTTACTGTCTTCTTTATAGGGACTGGCAACTAAGCGGGCTTTGTGTTACCCATTTTTGTTGTGCCCTTGGCCAGTTCCTAAAAAAAAAAGGTAGGTAGGATTATTAGATCACAGTCTGATGTAAACATATTGCAGGGGGCAGATAGATAGATAATTAGATATATATAGATAGATTAGATAAATTAAATAAGTGGGTAGTCAGGTGGCAAATGGCATTTAATATTGATAAGTGTAGCGTAATTAATGTTCGTAGATAAAATTCTGGTAATAGGAATACTATATGCAATATATCACTGAACAGATCAGAAGGTGAGAAAGATCTGGGAGTGCGGGTAAGCTCAAACCTCCGTCCTAGGAAACAATGTATTGAGGCTAGAAATCGAGCTAATAGGGTGTTAGGATTCATTACCAGCAGGTGTTAACAGTAGAAGTGCTGAGGTTATTCTAAAGCTTTATTTGGCTCTAGTCAGACCTCACCTAGACTATGCGGTTCAGTTTTGGTCTCCGTATTACAGGATGGATATAGCCTTGTTAGAATCAGTGCAGAGAAGGATGACCAAAATGATACAGGGGATGCGTAACTTTAGTTATGAGAAGAGATTGAAGCTATTAAATTTACACTCACTCGAGAGGCGTAGAGTAAGGGGCGATCTGATAGAAGTTTTTAAGTGGTTAAAGGGATACAATAAAGGAGATGTGGGAAAAGTTCTTACGGTTAGTAATCAGGGTAGAACAAGAAATAACGGATTCAAACTGGAAAGATTAAAAAAGGAAATAGGGAAAAACTGGTTCACAAATAGGGTGGTAAATGATTGGAATGGACTCAGTCGTCAGGTAGTTAGTGCGGAGTCAATAGGGAGCTTTAAAAGGAGGATAGACAATTTCATGGATGGGGATGAAAGGTGGATGTAGGTAGTGTTAGGTAACAGGAACTACCACGTGTAGGTCTCGCGGCCTCTTGTAGCTTCCTTATTTTCTTATGTAATGGAAATATAGAAAACTATAGAGTACATACAAGTACTCAATATGCAAGCAAACAAATTAATTAGTCGGCAAATAAAAATATAAAGCAACAATAAAATCAAAAGCAGCCATAAGTAACTCTTTGCCATCCACCACAAACACACTTACAATGACGCAGTTTTTGCCGATGTAAACGTAGGACCCCACAGCTGCTGCATTGATGACGGAGCCTTCGCCGATGAACACGTGGTCCCCGATGTGCAATGGGAAGAAGGCAACTCTGGGGGTGGGGGAGAGAGACATAGAAGTGTAAGCAGAGAAGAGAAAGGAATTTCAAAATCAATTCAAATTTTGATGGTAACTTGTAATAAAAGATCAGTGTTATATGAAAAGAAAAGTTGCAAAAATAACAGAGAAAGAGAGAAGGTCAACACACAAACACTTCCATAGTTTACTAATTATTCCAATTGTTTGTCTCATTTCCTTATAATTCTTTACGCAAGACTTTTTTTTCTTTTCTCTCTCACACATCCACACACCCACCCTTTGCTAAACTTCTTGAAGGGCGGCCTGATATATATATATATATATATATATTTATATATTTTATATATATTTTATTAATATATATATATATATATATATATATATATTATATTTATAATATATATATATATATATATATTATATAATATATATAAAAAAGGGAGGTCCCGAAGATACGAGCAGTTAGGTTCCACCTGGCATACTCGTAAAGCGAAATCTCGTATAACGAAACACATAACTAATGGTAAAATATAGGTTTGGTTCCAGGACCCCATCAATTAAAAAAAAAAAAAATATATTTAAAAGAAGTTTTTCAAGCTAAAATAAACTATAGCAAACACAACAAACACACAGCGTCTATATTACCCACACTGTACTACCTATTCTGTAGAAAAAGCATTCTGAAAGAGAAAATAGCACACAAAATAACATAACTGCACATTAATTAAACATAAAACATGCATAACAAGCAAAAAAGACGTTGTAATGTAGGGGACGCCGCGTGGTACAAGAGAAGGTAGTGTAGCGGTTCCAAGGTTGGGGCCGCACACCTGCTTACTTACCCCTAAAGGTCAGGCCGCGCCATATGCTTAATTACCCTTCAGGTCACGCCTTGCTAGGGGTGACCTGACTGCGGTCCCAAGGTTGGGGCCGCACACCTGTAATTACCCCTAAAGTCAGGCCGCGCCATATGCTTAATTACCCTTCAGGTCACGGCCTTGCTAGGGTGTGACCTCACTGGGGGCAACCAATTCCCCTTGTGGGCCAAGCCCTGGGAGGTTTTAGGTGACCCGGGCCAAAATTTTGAACATGATAATTTTACTATATTCTACCCGTTTGAATGTCATAGCATTGGATTTTCGATCTCGTATATTGAAAATAGACCCTAATTTACACATCTCGTATCATCGGATTCTCGTATACCGAATGCTCGTATAACGGGACCTCCCTGTTTAGTATTATATTATTAATCTATATATATATATATATATATATATATATATATATATATATATATAAATATATATATATATCTCATATATATATCCACACACCCACCCTTTGCTAAACTTCTTGAAGGGCGGCCTGATGACAGCCTTGGAGGAGATGACACAGTGCCTCCCCACCCTCACATTGGCCAGGTCGCCGCGGATGATCACCCCCTTCAGCACGATCACTTTGCCGCTCAACACGATGTTCTGCGACCCACACAGCACACTGGCTCGACTCACCCGGTTACCTGTGGCCTGTAGAAGAACATAAGAACATAAGAAAATAAGGAAGCTACAAGAGATAAAATAGAGGTTTGATATTCCCGTAAAGATTCTGTAGATCTGGTCTTATACAACGGCCATCACCATAGTAATGTAGCCACCGTGTCATTGGAGAGAAGAAAACGAGAGATCGAGGGACGGTGGGATGAAAAAACCGGGTGTCAGGAGGGAAAGGAGGATCAAATATAAGAACATAAGAAAATAAGGAAGCTACAAGAGGCAGCGAGACCTACACGAGGTAGTTCCTGTTACTTAACACTACCTACATCCACCTTTCATCCCCATCTATGAATTTATCTAGCTTCCTTTTAAAGCTCTCTAATGACTCCACACTAACTACCTGTCTACTGAGTCCATTCCAATCATTTACCACCCTATTTGTGAACCAGTTTTTCCCTATTTCTTTTTTAAATCTACGCAGAGTATAGGGTGGTGGTGTTTCATTACTGGTGATAGTATAGTGGTTGAGGCATCGGCTTTTCTATATATACCCGTGAGGGGGGGTTCAAGTCTCCTCGGGGTTCAGTGCTTAACCCCTTCACGCCCAGGTCTTTCCCTTTCTATAGAAAATTGTATGTTTTCGAGCCATAAAATTACGAAAAGTAACTGAATATACAAAATTAGCTAGTGGACAAGGATACTAAACAGGTCATATCTATAAAATATTGCTTATAGTCACTAAAAATTGTCTAATGGTAACCAAATTAGAATGGAAATTACGTTCTGGGTCTCAAGAGGTTAATGGCGTAGGGATGTGGCGGCCCCATCGCCCGCTGCCTTGTGGCCTATGCTACTCTGTGGTGCAGTCAGCCTGGGTGGTTACCATATAGCCAACACCGAGGCAAGGGACATAGAATGCGTGTCTCTGTGTTCCTTGCTTTTCATAGGAAGTGACTATAAGGGACAAGGGCAGAGGGTTAGGAGCCCTTCCCCCACTACCATTAATTCACACAAAAACATAAAGCTGAAAATTCTGCATGTTCTTATGTGCCACCTCATTCGTTTGGGAGAGGCCAGTTGTATAAAAAAAAATTATTGTTAATATCATATTTACCATTATTGCACACCATTGAAGGTGGTAAACAGGTATAAGGTATAAGAAAGCAAACATCATTATTATCATTATTGGAATGGGAGATAAAAAGGAATGGCCAAGGCCATTCCTTGGCCCAAGGCCAAGGCACAAATGGTCAAAGGAATGAAAAAGCCACAAAGGAATGCAGAACAGGAGATCCATGGGAGCTGCAATATGCAGATATAGTCTTGACAGCTGAGACAAAGGAGGAAGTTGAGAGGAGATTTATAGATTGGAAGCAAGCAATGGAGAGAAGAGGTCTGAAGGTGAATATGTCCAAGACGAAGATGATGGTAACAGGCATGAAAATAGAGCAAAATATACAAGTTGGAAGGTTTCCCTGTGGAGTGTGCGGTAGTGGAGTAGGAGTAAACTCTATTCTATGCAAGGTATGTGACAAGTGGTGCCATAAAATATGTTAGGGTTATGTTTATGATGTTTGCTGGTTAGCAAATTTTAATCTCAGGGCAGGTAGGAGCCCCAGAGGTGATGTGTGCATGGCACACTGACATGTGGACACACCCTGCCACTTCACCAGTCCAACCTGGGCAGGTAGGGCTTGTAGCCATAGTAGGCAATCCACCTATAGTCGCCGCATGCTAAGTTGACGAAAACTGGGCCCCCTCACTCACCCCCTCCGAACGCACGGGACCGGCTGAGGTGTTGGGTGTTGGAGCTTTAGGGTGGAACATGGAGTAAGGCATTCTCACCAACACCCCAGCCAATCCCACGCTCCCAGAAGGAGTGAGTGAAGGGGCCCCACCCTCGCCAACTTAACGTGCGGCAACTATAGAAGAGAGACAACTCAAGACTACAGACCCGGGCAGGTGGGGCTCATTACCCATGGTAGGCAATCCACCTAAGCCCTCAGCCGAAAACTGGGGTTGCCTGTCAGGAAGAGCATCCGAGGCATAAAACTAATGCCGCAAATTTAAATGATGAATGCCGATAATAGAATTTGAAGCGTATCATTGACCGTCTAACCTCAGAATAAAACATTATGGGAAAGTCAGACGTTAAACAAAAAGATGATGACGAGGGTTAGGTGGTTCTATTGCCGTTTAATACAAATAAGGTATGTAGTTATAGCCATCCTCAACATGTAGATCTGACCATTTGCAGTATTCCTAACCCCTACATCAGCCATGGGAAATGAATAACAACATATGGGTGTGACATCTAAGGGGCCGTAGCACCCCCAATCAGATTAGGTTATAAAACCAATTTCCAGGTTAGATTAGTGAACTAGCGGGAGGGGGGGGGCGTCTGTTAGTTAGGTTATGTAATCAATGTCCATGTATGTATTGTATTAAACTGCAATTTTACCATTTTCTCGAGGGGGTCATGAACCAGTTAAATTTACCTCCCCCACCCAAAACCCCTGTGAGTGCTGTGGAGTGCTGAGAGTGCTGTGAAGTGTGGGGCAGGTGTATCCAGCTTCTTTCCTGTGAATACAGGAGTGAGGCAGGGGTGCGTCCTTGCCCCATCACTTTTCAACGCTTGTATGGACTGGGTATTGGACAAGGTTGTAGATCAAAGTGATTGTGGAGCATCCGTCGGCAACACCAAGATCACTGATCTTGTTTTTGCCGATGATGCAGTAATCTTTGCTGAGTCGCTGGAGGTCCTGGTGATGGCTCTCGAGGCACTGCACGAGGAGGCAAAGCCTTTGGGACTTGAGGTCTCCTGGCTCAAGACCAAGGTCCAGGTATTTGGAGACTTACTAGATGAAGCAGTACAGTCTGTTCATGCGTGTGGCGAGGACATTGAGATCTTGGAAAGTTTTACATACCTTGGTAGCGCAGTCCATAATGACGGCGGGTCACGTCAAGAAGTCTTACGACGGATTAGCATAGCCCACGGTGTTATGGACTCGCTCAGCGGAAGTATTTGGCGTTGTCGGTACCTGTGCAGGAGGACAAAGATCCGGATCTTCAAGTCGCTTGTGATCCCTGTCTTACTCTATGGTTGTGAGACATGGACACTAAATAGTGACTTGAAGAGACGAATCAATGCCTTTGGTAATAAGTGTCTTCGCAGAATCATGGGGTATCGCTGGGATGATTACGTGTCAAATCAGCGATTGCACCGTGAGACTGAATCGAGGCCTATTACCTGCATAGTCCGTCAGCGTCAACTTCGGCTATATGGGCATGTGGCACGCTACCCTGAAACCGATCCTTCCCATCGGGTTGTATCTGTAAGAGACAATCCGGCGTGGAGGAGGCCAAGGGGGCGCCCACAAGGCTCGTGGCTGGAGCAAGTTGATGTTTCTTGTCGAGAGCTGCTTGGTATGGGAAAGGAGCCTGCATGGGAACTCGCGCGTGGTGACCCCCGGGAGTGGGGTGGGCGTCGTAGGGTGGGCGAGGCGACGCGCCCCCCGGCGTATGCCCCCAATGATTGATTGATTGACCCAAAACCCCGATTTCCCACAGTCTGCAAGCTTGTTGGCTAGGGAGGAAAATAAAATGGTAATTGGAAGTATTGGTTGAATCTGCATATTTACCAAAAAAATTGCATTGTTCGCAAAAGTGACTGATGTATCATAGCAAATTTACCACCTCAACTCACATGTTCAGATGGCCTGATGATGTCAGGATATGACATAACATGTCATTATGGCCTGACAGGCAGATATTTCAGAGGGAAAAATGATGAGATCATATTCTTTTTGGAAGTGGTCAGTTGCTACCACCCTGGCACCCCAATGAACACAGATATGTGGATTGCCTTTCGTTATCCTTGAAATTGTACATATCAATATTCATACGTAAAGTTTCAACATGAATCTAATTAAACTCTAAGTGAATGAGTCATACATGTCTTTCACCGTCACTATTTACTTTTACTTGGTTTACTTGGTCTTGTTAAGAGGCAAAGCCTCACAGTCGTGGTGGTCCACCGCTGCTTCCGGTCCTGGTGTCTCTATCTAACAGGGCACCTGGTCCGGTATGGTGTTGGAGGTCCTACACTTGGCAGTGGCCTACTACTGTCATGGTTCATTACTACTGTCCTACCGTACTACATCCTGTCCCTGCCCTCACCGTCTCTATGTACTGCGCCTTGGGGTAATAAGAGTCCTCTAGCTCCATGCTAAGGGTCTGGAAGACAAGTACTGGAACACCACACGGCCTCTTGCTGCCACTCCTCCCGTGTGTTGATCCAGTCGTGTTGTTGTCGTGTTGACACTCGCCAGCTGCTGCCGATGTTGACCGAAACGCCCACACGACACCCTGACTGACGTTACATAGAAAATAAAAGTTAAAAAGTTATTCAAGATATACAATAAGCTTAATTTTGTATCAATGGGGAATATGCAGCATAAATCCAACAAATTTGGTGCAATACAGTATTGTCAAATAAATAGGCTACTTTAGGTGTACCGGGTAGTGTTTTCATTACACAAGATGCCGACCCATTTGTACCTTTTGGCAATGTATAACAAATAGTTGCCACATACAGGAATTTTTGTAGGAAAGAGTGCTATCAGTGCAGTGGTGCACTTTGTGGGTGCTTTCCACAAATTTGCAGTAAAGATGGCCTTGTTACATTGTTTTAGTTTTCCCTGGATTTCACTTTGGGTTTTCCGATAGCCTTTGAAGTGAAGTTATGGGGTGACTCAAGCAGGGACAAGGTTCTCAACAAACATTTACCTTGGCTCACAGAGTATAGGCCTATATGTTCTTCTTCCGTATGTTCAGCTTCCATGACTGTAGGCCTGTAATTATTATTATAGATCCATGGTTGTTTCACCCTGTTTACTTCACGTATTATTTACCTAGGTAGAATAAATATTATTTGTAATGTTTCTAAGTAGCTTGGTACCGTATACTGTGTTAGATTACATTGGCTTTTATTAACGTTGTGTATTTATTTATATAAGAATGTCCAGATTTTCTTTTTTGTTTAAACATTCTTTATGTTTGATTACATTGCAAATAAGCGTGGATCAAAGCAAGAGAGTTTATGTCGTTTCTTAAAGCCTAATTTTAAGCGGCCCATACATTCTCAATTATGTTTGTCAAACCTGATGTTTGTACATACAATTTGAGAGTGTGTGGGCAAATTTGAAAGTATGACAAACATGTTTGATGACTATTAAACAAGTGTGATCTTTTCTCCTCCGACCTGACGATTGTCAAACATATTTGACATGATGTATGATCAAATTTCAAACATCCTCAGTCGAGCAGCAGCAGCCATGGCGAGTACTACACCAGTCAACAACGTGTTTTGGAAGGAGTTCATCGAGCTTTACAAACAGCTTCCCACATTGTGGAATATTAAAAGTGAAAATTATAGAAACAAACGAGCCAAAGAAGAATGTTATGAAAAGCTGATTGAAAAGATGAAAGAAATAAACCCTTCTGCAACGAGGGCCACAGTGGCCCAAAAAATTTATTGCCTTCGCTCCAGTTACAAGAGGGCATTGAAGAAAGTGTTGCAGAGTGAAAAGTCTGGTGCAGGTACAGGTGACATTTACAAACCACATCTATGGTTTTACAAGGATTTCCATTTCTTACGAGATCAAGAAATCCAGAAATTTGGGATGTCTACCAAGGACAGTGATGAAGAGGAAAATGGAAATGAAACATCAATGGAGAATATAGTAAGTGTATACATGTATAGCCTAGTTACTGTATAGTCACACTCAATGCAATACACACACATCATTCCAGTGCATAGTAGCCTAAGTGTATAGCCGTGTTTCTTAGCTTCTTACCACCACGCCCACTTTAGTACGTATAGTGTGTCCTTGCCTCCATGCCCCTCCCCTTATAATAATACTAATACTAATAATAATGATAATAATAATTATAATAATAATAATAATTGATAATGATATTAATAATAGTAATAATGATAATAAAAATAATAAGTAATAATAATATAATAATGATACCTATAATGCTAATAATAATAAAGGTAATCTTGGTAAAATAATAGTAGTAATAAATTACTACTACTAATAATAATAATAATTACAATATCAATAATAACAATAAAAAAATAATATTGCATAAAAGTCTACAGAGTTAGTGAAACCTGACACGACGTTACCGCAGAGTTTTCAGCCACACTTGCTCCTCTGTACCGACTTTCTTCGTTCACCCTCGCGACCGAGCTTCATGTTAAGGCGAAGGTCGAGCTTAGAGCTAAATACTTGACATTTCTTCCTTTTTCTCTCTTGGCTCACCCCCCCCTAGGTAATAACCCACGTCCCCCAAAGGGGGCGCGCCCCGTAGGTTAAGAACCGCTGGTTTATAGTGTTTATAGTTAGTTTATAGTGAGAGATAGGAAGAGTGCTGGGTTCAGAGATATGCACGTTTTTTCCTTCAGCTGCTTACATTATTTTGTTATTACTAATACACCTCCATCTGATACCCTGCCATTTGTTCCTACATCTACAATTCTACACCCATAATATAATTATGATCTACCATCATAATTATTCATAATTAACATTGACAAGCAGAGCTGGGCAGTATTTAAATACATTTGTATTTAAATACGTATTTAAATACATTTGTGTATTTAGAAATGTATTTATAAATACATTGGTTGTCATGTATTTAAATACAGTATTTAAATACTTTTATGAGTATTTAAATACATTGTATTTAAATACTTATAACATAAAAAATGTAAATACTTTTTTATCAGTTAATTTGGCCATAAACCCGCCCAACTATCTGGCAACCCTGATATTACAGTGAACCAGTGTTTCCACTTCCAAGGAAATGTTCTGATTTGAAGGAAATTTAGGCCTGAGAAGGAAATTTCTAAGGAAACGCAAAATCTAAGGAAATCCTAAGGAAATCCATTTTTTTCGGACATGTTAAAATTTGTGTGTATTTAAAATGTATTTACAAATGTATTTAAATACAAATTATTTATTTAGTAGTGCCGACCGGGGTAATTTGGTCCTGGTTTTGACAAACTTTGATCTAGTTTCCATATCTATTGAAATAAACAAACAAAAATTTAATACAATCATAGGAGGGTCACTACCTATATGTCATTAAAGTTTGAACAAATTTCCATTATAGCTCTGTTAGCAATACACTGCGAAGTGCGGACCGCATTGTTACACTAAATGGGGTAAATTGGACCTAACTCTGGGGTAAATTGGTCATATATATATATAAAAAAAAAAAAAATTCTTAAAAATTTGACAAACCTCCAAAAACTTAAACAACATGTCATACCATGCCCATGGACACTATCAAACATTATGTGAGCTGTTCTTCACATTCTCTGGTTAGGCGGAAAAGATGACCAACACGCACACGTTTGGGTTCCAGTCTTTGAGTTCCTAGTCTTTCTTCTTTTTCTAGGTATATGTTAGTTTTTCTTTTATAATTTCTAAGCATTGTTACTTAATTTAGTAATACTTTACACTAGGGCCAGTATTCCCTACACAATTGGGAGTATGGTTTCTGTTTACCTTATTGGATTCTAGGAAACATTCTCTCTATGAGCTTCCGTCACAAAGCACTTCTTTCGGAGATATAAGATGTTTTTAATAGGAAGGAGATCCGAGTGTATAGGAGATATGAAAATTGAACTAACCTAACCCCACCTTTTGACTCACTAACCTAACCTAACACACGCTTTAACCTCCAAACTAATGTCAAATCTGCATTAAAAAAGTGTCCGCGGCAAGGGAAGAACAGAGGCGATGCAGGTCACAAGAGGAAGAAGAGTCAGGCGCACGTAAACACTTGGCTCTCGCCTCCCTATGAACATGTCATTATCTTCGAAAGTAATGATTTGCGACGGAAACTCAGAGAAAATGTTTCCTAGAATTAAATAAGGTAAACAGAACCACACTCCCAATTGTGTAGGGAATTTCGGTCCTAATGTAAAATAATACCGTTAGGTTACGTAATCAATGCCCATGTTAGGTTAGTTAACTAGCAGAGAGGTATGGGTGGGCATAGCCCCCCAGTTATGTCAGGAGAGTATTGGTTTATAGGAAATATTGGTTGACACTGCTTATTTACCGTATCCATTAAGGTAAACAGAAATCATTCTCCCAATTGTGTAGAGAATTCTGGTCCTTGAGTAAAAATTTACCCTTAATTAATATACCAGCACCCTTAAACTAATTCCATATTAGCATTCAACAACCTGAAACAAAAGAAACAAGTGCAAATAAGCAGTTAATCCTCACCGTGATATGCCGTGGGGGGTACATTACACTGGGTCCAATTTACCCCGTGAGTGTTTTTGTCACCGGGGTAAATACGGACCCAAACTGAGCATTGATCATACGAAAATGAGACAAGATAGAGCATTTTTGATATGTTCATGTTAAAGTAGAGGAAAAACACTATATATACGCTTATTTACAAGAATGTACTCCGTCTCGTATTTGAATCCCATGAAAGTTCGCCAAATCAGCTGATTTTGTAAACAAACTTTGCCGCAACTTTTTTTTGCTGTCATTTTACTCATTTTCTATTTTGGTTTCTGGGTTCAGTTACATATCGATATTTATATTCATATTAATACTAGAAATGTTAAAATGGTTGTTTTACTACATGGGATATTCAAAACTGCTACACTCTTATTTATATTGAAACAAACACCAAAACAAAAATGGCGGTCCGAATAGAACCGGTCCGTTAGAAGGACCAAATTACCCCGGTCGGCACTATTTAGTATTTAAATACATTCGTAAAATGTATTTAGTATTTAGTATTTAAATACATTTCTCCCATGTATTTAGTATTTAGTATTTAAATACTTTCAATGTATTTAGTGCCCAGCTCTGTTCACAAGTGCCATCATAACTACACTAAATGTATGTTTATAGTTAAAGTAGTATAATCAAGATTCAGGGGCTTGGTTATGTCAACATGTTTCCCATCGTAGGCTCCAATACAATGTAGGAAATTCCATGAACTTTGAAATGACGCGGCTGCACTCCTCCATTTTTCTGCAGTCTGTGACATCTGCGAACAACGAGAAGAGAGAGCGTCAGGTGTTATCAATCACAAGTCATTAACATTAACT
Organism: Chionoecetes opilio; assembly: GCA_016584305.1. Taxonomy (NCBI): domain Eukaryota; kingdom Metazoa; phylum Arthropoda; class Malacostraca; order Decapoda; family Majidae; genus Chionoecetes; species Chionoecetes opilio. The sequence goes on along the minus strand of JACEEZ010023445.1, from coordinate 131,684 downwards.
ATATGCCGTACGTATTTCTCCATATAATTCCCTCTACTTTCTTCTCCAGGAAGCAAGTACAAAGGGAAGTACCAGTTCCAGGGACACAGTGACCCAAGTGTCCAGCGAAAGGGAGAATGTTACTGCCGAGGCCAAAAACTATGAACTTTTACAGCGAGCAATAGCATATAGCCATCTGACTCGAAGTGATGATGCAACAGACCTAGCAAAGGTTTGGGCTACAGATTTCAGGCAATTAAGTGAACAGCAGCAAATATATGTGAAGAAAGCAATAAACGACATTTTTTTCGAAGGTCGTTTAGGTAACCTGCACAGGCATTCAGTGAAAATAAATGAACCTAGTACTGGAGATGCAAACGCATCTACATCCCTATCGTGGCACATATAGTACTACTGGTATTTCCTCTAAACAATGATCTGTCATTGTTTTCAAATACTACATGGACACCTATTACTTCTGCAGCCTCTGTAATGACTAAACCAAAGTAATTTGTGGAGCTTCTGGGCAATATCCAATATATGCTGGAATGACTTTCTGATCCTTTAATTTGCTGAAGTTAGGCCATGCTTACACTCTATGACAAACTCGTTTTTAAATGGGTGACAGTCGCATTATTCGTTGTGTTATATTTATGTTATATTTGTCATTAATTTACTGTACCATGCTGGTGGATCATTGCAAAGAACAACTCACTTTTATTTATCTGTTTTTTTCATTGTTTAAAAGAAAAGGTTACCCATTATGACAATTTATTTTGCTCAAATACTAGCCAAGTTGTTTGTCATACTGCTTCTAACAGGACATATATTTTACTGAACTCTTTGATGCTGACTGCATTCATGACAGCTGTTGTTCGTATTTCCTAATGAAGTGTCATTATTCTTTGTGTTATTAACATTCATATTACAGTGTCTTGCATTCATATTGACTAATCACGTGTCTTGACCTTTTTTTTTACACTTTTTGGGGGGTAATTTTTTACTTTATTTTATAGTTTTATCTTGCGACAAAAGTACTGTATTTACGGTTGTACAAAATATATTATCATTCTTACCTCTTTGATGTTGTTTTAGAGCACCGTTGTGATGGCATTGCATGTCTGTCTTTATTATGATGGAACTAGGATCCCTTTATTAGGAAGGTATATTATAATGACAACTTCATTTATTGACGCCATATTGCTTCCTCTCGCCGCGCCGCTCACTCATGCCCCCCCCCCCCTCCCCTCTCTCTACATTTATAAATATATATATATATATATTATATATAATATATATATATAGAGAGAGAGAGAGAGAGAGAGAGAGGAGAGAAAAGAGAGAGAGAGAGAGAGAAGAGAGAGAGAGAGAGAGAGAGAGAGAGAGTGAGAGAGAGAGAGAGAAAGGATGATTATGTGTGAAGGGCGCTGCGAGAGGAATTATGGTTTTCTGGTATCATCACAAAGATATCCATTTTAGGTGGAATGCCAACATTTCGTCTGTTTTTAAGTTTTTAAGTGGAGTCCGTTAAGGAAATATTGTGTCACCTTTTGTATTCTTATTTTGCATGAAGGAACTTACGTAGTGAAAATCCGAGAAATATTAAAACTGGATGTGTTCTTTTTTTTTACATCTTTTAGAGCTTGCGAGAAATCTGTGAAATTAGACACTTTTCTCAGACCTAATTTGACATCTGACAGCACAGCAGCACGGCATTGCACTGATAGTAAGCTGCAAAAATAGGACTGAGATGCTCCGCAGATCTAAGTGAGTGGAGAGGCCCGGGAAGCAAGATGACGCTCAGTAGCCTTTCATTAACATGGTGACATCAATGGCTTAACCCCTTCACACCCAGATCTTTCCTTTGCTATATAAAATTGTATGTTGTCTAGCATTAAAATTACGAAAACTAACTTAATATACCAAATTAGCTAGTGGACAAGGATACTAAACAGGTCATATCTATAAAATACTGCTTATGTTCACTAAAAATCGTCTAATGGTAGTCAAATAACAATGAAAATTACGTTCTGGGCTTCAATGGCTTAACTATGATATATCCATGAACTCTAGATGGATCCAAGGCTCTGTGCAGAAATGGCAGTTGTAAACATTAAATCTTCAAAAGTCTGGCCTGTTACTAAAAAACGGAGAGTACTTTGAGTCTTTGACTTGCTGGTATGACATCTCTCAAGACAGTGTCCTCTTTTTTAATGTATAGTGTCACTTTTCCAGAAGTTCTATGAAAGTTTCATCATCCATCTTCAAAAATTTCTTATAATCATTAGGAGATGATACCACTATAACTTTTAGCAAAGCGTTGTGTGAGAACTTTGATTTTTTCTGTGCTATTCTTCCATCCACTTTTTTTTTTTTTTTTTTTTTTTTAATATCTGTTCCAATAGCAAGTATGATAGCAATGCAGGTCACGTCTTTACTCATACTGTCAGCGTGTCACCCAGTGTTGAGGCGGCGATACCAGACACTCAACTGAAGCTTGACCATTCCAGTCGTACAGTGTGTGGCTGTGTTGGATGTTTGATCAATCATCTGCAGGTTTGACAAACATGCTTGAAAGTGTGTGCGCCGCTTACGTGGGAAGTTTTGTAGGATGACTTTGCAACCATTAAATTTTGTGGATTCTTATAGTAGGAATATTATACATATGTGTGTGTGTGTGTGTGTGTGTCCTTCACCTACGGCATGTCACGCGCTGGACACACGATCTCAGTTGTCACCAAGGATACATGTACTATCCTTGGTTGTCACCCTCCTGGAAAGAATTTAGCTCATACAGACAGATCTCCAGGTAAAGCTGGAATCTCACACACCACACACACTCCATCCCATTGCTCAAAGGGGGCATGTATAGTAACCTCCCACATTTGTCCGTGAAAAATCCCCATGAGCGAGCGATCGAATGCACGATATCAGAATGGCCGTGTTAAAAACACGCATTATTTCAGTTTTTCTTTCTGATTCAGGATTATTTTGAAATGTTGACGAAGTGAAAGGGGGGGGAGTAGGTAGGCAAGGATCAACCACTAAAGGGGGCGTGGTGGTAAAAAGGTTAAGAAACCATTCTCTATAGAGTTTAGACCACCAGAACATTCATTTTTATTACTATTATTTTTGTTGTTATTTATCTACTTTTTTTTTTTTACGTATCAGCCTATAGCATCTGTGGGCAGCATGATCTCAAGGGCTCGGATGGTAGACCCTAGAGGTTTATTTAAGAGCTGTGATGGTTGACCCTCGTCCTTGGTAGGCAGGATTTTTATAGTGGCGCCTGTGCAGTGGCGTAGCTAAACGGGGAGGGGCATGGGGGGACACGTGCCCCTCATAAGAATCCGGTGCTATGCCACTGTGCCTGTGATTGGAGGCTCATGCTGCCGCATTACATTAATTTATGAGTAGCATGGGTCGCCAATAGCGAATCATATCGTGCAAGCAAGCATATTGTTGCGACAGTGCGAGGGTTAAAATGTTTTTTCATTTAGCACCATGCTAATTTGATGCTTGTGAAGGGCCCCCCACCAAAACGGGCCCCAGGCCTCCCACATCCTAAATAACGGCATCGTATAAGGGCATATACGGATAAGTGGGGGACACCTTGGGGTGTTCTGGATTCTCATGGTGGAGCACGTGCCACCCCCCCCCCTCCCCCGTAGCTATGCCACTGGCTATAGCTGATCTGACGTTATAATGTAGGAAGATAGCGAGGCAACAGCTATTACTTTGCAGGGAGGACTAAACAACCTCAAATCACACGTAAGCTCTCACTCCTTCCCTCCCTCTCGCACTCACAGAAGCGCCGCCAGGAAATTTTGACTGAGGTGACTAAGGTTAGACACAGATTTAGTGTGGGATGGCCATGGCATCGCCATCAAAAAGAAATTGTTGAATTTCCATCAGATATCTGACTCAGATCGTGGCCACCCCTGAGATTCGCCACTGCCCATTCATTCCTCTCACTCTTTTTCCCACGCCCTCTCTTTCTCTCTCCTAAACTTACGCTGCAGAAATATGAAGAAAAGCAACAAAATAAAACGTTGTCTGGCCAAAAATCATCCTCTTCCTCCTCCCAGCTGCCTGCACACGCATCCTGCCCCTTCGCCGGCCTGCTCTCGACTATCGCTCGTACCAGATTACTCAAGGTACTCAACACTGCCTCGAAACACTAATTCTTTCCCTTATTTCCTTCCCACGCCCTTACCTGTTGACCTATGAGTAATAATTATTGACCTGTAAGGTTATCTAAGTTTTTAAATGTTAGTAAATGTGAGTTAGTAATAGTGTTGGTATAGTTTTGTAGTATTTATTTCAAAGCTTATATTGATAGGGTTCGTTAGTGCTTCGAACTCATTAACAGTTTCGCAGAGGATTGTGGGCAGGATATATATATATATTTTGTTTGTTTGCTTTTTGCTACGTAGTTTGTTAGTTGTTAAAGGACTGGATTGTTTTGTTAGCAGTGGCGTAGCTAGGTATCTATCAATGGGGGGGCACCTGGGGGGGCACTAGGCAAGCGGAGCTCAAGGGCCACTCTGATGCCACATAGAAGGGTATATTCTAGGATCAGATCCGTGGTGGGTATTAGAGCATTATACAGAATACGGCAGCCATGGCCAGTGGTGGGGGGGGGGGGGCACCTGGGGCGGCACAGGGTTCTCATGGGGGGGCACGTGCCTCCCCATGCCTCCCCGAAGCTACGCCACTGCCGGAAGGGGCCCGAAATATCTAAATGCCTGGGGCCCCGGCCATGGGTTAATACGGCCCTTTGTGTGTGTTTATGTGTGTTTGTGTGTGTGTGTGTGTGTGTGTGTGTGCGCGTTCGTGTGAGTGTGTGCGTGTGTGTGTGTCAAGATCAGAGCTGGGCGTTGCGGCACCGAGTTGCGACTTTGCGACTTTGCGACTTTGCCGCACTATGAATTTCGAAGTCGCAAAGTCGAAAGTCGCAAACGTTTTGAAAAAGTCGGACTAAAGGCGGCGTCACACTAGCACTTTTTCCGTCTAGTTAGACGATCTCCGTTGGTTTTTTCTCGCTCTGACTAGTTAGTCCGTCTGAATCAGTCAGTCTGAGTCAGTCGATCGTGATCGTCTTGATATGGAAAGTTGAAGTCAACTTTCTTAGTCAAATCAAAATCCATAGTGATTACTTTAAAGATATTCGATATAAATCAGTAATTTTTTGCAAATTATAATTCAATACATTTGAAAGTATTAAAAATATTCACGTGACTATTGTACATGTAGATACATTTAAAAGCCGGTTCTATATAACAGCCAACAGTCTCTCGCATGACTCGATTGTTCTTCTTCTTCGTCTTCTTGTGACCTTTTCTGCTTATTATCGCTTTGTAGGTCGTCTGTCAAGCTCGTTGTGTTTCTTTTTCAAGACACACTCAAAATCTGTTTCTCACTCTTCAAGACTTTAACTTAAGATTATAGACGAAATGCTGTGGACACGTAGGTAGCTCAGAAGAATTTCTCGTTGAATGCATACGCGTGGCCACCCTCTAGCTTGTCTCTGGGACCACAGAGACTTGTACACCAAGAAGGCCTTGATATTCTAGGTCTTATCTAGGTCGATATTAGGTCTACTACTGATAAATAATACACATAATTAAGTTTATACCAGCAATAGCTTGCCCTGGCGTCGGAGCCTTGTTCGTTTACATGCAACAGCTGACTGGTAGTGCAGGCGAACGATTGTGTGTGTGTGACGGCTTGCAGTCAGAAAATTGTTAGTTATGAGAAAGTTGCAGAAAAAACTAGACGGAAAAAGTGCTAGTGTGACGCCGCCTTTAAGCAAAGTCGCACCGCCAATTTTCCGCGACTTTTGCCCCGACTTTGAACAGGAACGAAGACGACTTTTTTTAAAGAAATTGCCGCGGCATCAGCGCGGCATTCGGAATGCGGCAAAGTCGTATGGCACTTGACCGCATACCGGTTGTATCGCTAATTCACTTAATTGCCACTCGGCACTAATATAATAGGTTAAACAGTGTAGGTACATTCTGACATGATTCTGTCTAGCAAGTGTGGTTGATAACTAGTCAACCACACATGATATGTGCTTGGGCAGAACCAAGGATCTTTGGCAGACCGCAAAATATGTGTTTTTCTGCCTTATAAAAGCATGTTTCTGTTATCGCGCTAAAGTTTACTTTGTAATTTAGCGGAGTCGCACCGGGAAAAATAAGTCGCAGTCGCAAAGTCGCAAAGTCGCAAGTCGCACTGGGGGGGCCAAAAATAGAGTCGCAGAGTCGCAGTCGCACCAGGTCCGGCGGCAAAGTCGCAAAGTCAAAGTCACACCTGAAAAAATTAAAGTCGCGCCCAGCTCTGGTCAAGATCTCATTGATGTCTCCCAGAAGTTCCTATTCTAATTTTTTTAGCCAAGCTGACACATTGCATTATTCTATCTTTTTTTGGTGATCTAAGTAAGCATGCGTCCGCTCTTCCGTGTGAGTGTGTGTGTGCGCGTGTGTCAAGAATGGCAGAATGCATTGACCGTCATGTGTACATCTCATTGCCCTCTCTCTCCATCCCTAGTCAGATAAATGATCAGGTAGAATCACTTTCGGGATCACATTCATTGGTTAAGTATCATGTAATGGAAATTAGATACAATATATAACCAGGCAGGAATGACAGGCTGAGGTGTATTACCGGTGTGCTGGGGAGCGTGTATGGCGGTGCCTGGCAGTGTGCAATGTCCTCGGTGGCTTGAGGGAGGCAGCGCGCCGCGATTTTACCTCATCACCACAGTGTGTTTACTGACAGTGAAGAGTGAGGGTGTACGAGCCCTGCTCCGCGGTGCCCTAACTTGGCACATCCTTTCCTCCTCCCTACACACTACACGAGTTTGCGATCCCCTTGACATTAGCCAGCGCTTATCATCATATATCTGAGATCCAGACAGCAATATAGTGATACCCATTACTCAAAAGTTAATGGAATATACGTATATATGATATAAACAAAACCAGGGGTGTGGTTACTCTGTGATTAGTGTTAGTAACAGTGTGACATGTGATGAACAGCCCGGCAGTAGCTTGAAGGTTTTGCAGAGGTGGCCAGGCAGTGAAGGAAGACAGTGATCAGTGATTCCGGAGTGTTTGCCGTGACATCCACAGCGCGGGAGGCAGTGAGGCACAGTTCACGTCCGCACAGTGGTCGCGAGGCGGCCTTCAGACGACGACCTCCTCAATAATTCGTGCGCCGAGTGGTGGCAGATGGTGACTGGTGCACGTGTGGCAGGTGGTGCAGGGCGCTGGTATTGATTGGCGGCGTGGGTCAGCTGGCACCACCATCCTAGAGAGAGAGAGAGACAGAACAGGACTCAACATGCAGTTCAGTCTGGCAAGTTACTTCATGGCACCGGCCAAACCATACATTTCTGCCTAAGTTCTAATCTCTCTCAGTGACTAAAAAACTTGCTGTCCAGTAACACTCACCACCCACCACACACACACACACGTGTACGGGCACGTGCGGAACACTTTCAAGAGAACTGGCGTGTGTACGTGAATGACTGCATGACAAGTACAGTCAGTCAATGTTCCCAATAACAACCACCATGGCATCAGCGGAGACCTACCTTGCCCGGGCGACGAGGAGCCCTGCCCTAGGCCCCCACAGCCTCTATACGACACCACCAACACCATCCCCACACTCACCACCTGTCCCATCACCACCACAACAGCCCCCCACCAGGAGGCTGGGGACGGGGACTCCATCATGTTGCTTGAGCCACGTTCGTTCCGGCCCTTCAAGACCTCCGAGGAGTACCTGTACGCTATGAAGGAGGACCTCGCCGAGTGGCTCAATCACCTCTACAGCCTCGATATCAACGTGGACAGCTTCTTCGAGAGGCTGGACACGGGAGAGGTGCTGTGCGGGGTGAGTAGTTGTTGCTAGTGTTATCATTATCATTGTAATTATTAGCTACCGTCAATAACACTATAGTTGCCACTGCACTAATGTCGCCAGGCGCCATATATTACGAATTTTAGCATCACTACAGACTTGTATGTGCCACTGAAGAGGCATGCACAGTAATTTATATTATGTACGTATCTTCAGTGGCACATACAAGTCTGTAGTGATGCTAACATTCGTAATATTCGCCTGTAAAATTTGCCTGGTGACATTTGTGCAGTGGCGATTATAGTGTTATTGACGGTACACATGTGGAAAATATTGTTATTGTCTATGTTGTCATCATCATCATCATTCTGTGGTTTTAGTCGGCGTCCAGTAGTAGTGTCACAGTGTTAAATGATCCTACAGCATTATCATTATCATCAAGTTATCATTCAGCAACCATCGGGGGCAGGAAAAGTCTGTCTGCATTGTCATCATTATCAGTTTTTCTTGCTGGTATCAAAGTAACGATTATGTAATTATTATATTAATCTATTTATGAGGTAAAGTCATATCTGTGTGTGTATGTGTGCGTGTGCGTGTGTGTGTGTTTCCTCGTGGCTAAAACTCTCTTACACACAACACACAGCAAATACCAATAAAAAAAATCACAACATTATCGTTCTGTAAAAACACTGGCGAGTTTTTACATCATGGGGAATTTACATTACTGGACAACATAATTTTCCGTCTTCCGAGTTGAATGCTCCTCCTTTTTCACGTGGTTCAGTTGCTTTTACATCATCAACACGTCATCACAGCTATCTTTATCCTTCATTCTGTTTTCATCTCAAGAAGTTACGTAAGAAGAAGAAGAAGAAGAAGTTACATGTTTTTCCCTTGCCTCCTCCTCCTCCTCCTCCTCCTCCTCCTCCTCCTCCTCCTCCTCCTCCTCCTCCTCCTCCTCCTCCTCCTCCTCCTCCTCCTCCTCCTCCTTCGCCAGTGAGGGGAGGGATATGGGATTGAAGGAGGTAAGGAAAGGGGAGGAAAGGTGGATGGAGGTGGATGGAGGTGGATGTACCGTGACGGGAAAAAGAAAAAAATACATAGGACACTTCTTTTTCTTTTTTTAGCATCATCACCATCAATATCATTATTATCATCAGTTCTGCTATCTTTTTTTTTTTGCACTGTTGTAAATGAGTTGCATATCAAGCAGGCATCTTTATTTGAGCTTATAATGTAACATACTTGATTTTAATGAGTTTCATGTATTCAGATTGGATGTCATTATAGATAGATAGATAGATAGAGTAACAGGAGGTTAATATAGTCCACGTGGTAAGAATGTGTGCAAGCAGAGACATGAAGGATATCGTTAACCCCTTGAGGCCCAAAGCGTAATTTCCATTGTAATTTGGCCACCATTAGCTGATTTTTAGTGACTATAAGCAATATTTTATAGATATAACCTGTTTAGTATCCTTGTCGACTAACTAATTTGATATATTAAATTACTTTTCGTAATTTTATGGCTGACAACAGACGATTTTTTATAGCAAAGGAAACATCTGGGCGTGAAAGGGTTAAACAGCCATAAGACTCATTTAGCATAGGGGCGAGACCTTGCTTGACTTATGTACTATTACTACTACTACTACTGCTGATATTCTTATTATACTACTACTACTATACTACTACTACTACTACTACTACTACTACTACTACTATATTATTATTATTACTACTTCTATCATAAAAAAAATCACTACTGTCCTTCCTCCTCACGTTTCCTCGTTCCCTCCTTTCATCCCAGCCTCGCCCTCTCCTCTCTTCCCCGTCTCCCTCTTTTATCTCTCTCTCTCTCTCTCTCTCTCTCTCTCTCTCTCTCTCTCTGCCGTCAGGTGGCAAGGTTGTAGAGACGTAAGTTCGCAATGTGCAGCGTCACTGTGCATTCGGTCAGCGGTTCTGAGTCCGCCTAGTTCGTGCTGACTGGCGGCGCTTTGTATAGTCATACCTTGTAGTTGGTACTTGCAAGTGTCTAGATAGGATGAATCTTATCTTATCTCTCTCTCTCTCTCTCTCTCTCTCTCTCTCTCCTCTCTCTCTCTCTCTCTCTCTCTCTCTCTCTCTCTCTCTCTCTCTCTCTCTCTCTCTCTCTCTCTCTCTCTCTCTCTCTCTCTCTCTCTCTCTTTCTCTCTTCTTTCTCTCCACTCATTTCCCTGATGCATACATAATTAACACTGCAGGACAAGCAAATGCACTCACTAGTTACTACTACTACTTCTACTTCTACTACTACTTCTACTTCTACTTCTACTTTCTACTACTACTACTACTACTTCTACTATTACTACTACCACTATACCACTACCGCTACTACTACTACTTCTACTTCTACTGCCACTACTACTACTTCTACTATTACTACTACCACTACCACTACCACTACTACTACTACAACTTTCACCACTATTTCTACTTGATATTCGATGCTATTTAGCCAAAACAGTTAAAGAGAAGGAGGTCATCTTTATAACAAAGTTTACACCTAATGGAGGGAGGGAAAGAGGAGGCTGCTTATGCTAACGTTAGAAAGTACTTGTTATGCCTGCGGTACTGTTATGCAAGGGGGAAGGGGCGCGGCTAATGCAAGGGGGAAGGGGCGCGGCTAATGCAAGGGGGAAGGGGCGCGGTTAATGCAAGGGGGAAGGGGCGCGGTTAATGCAAGGGGGAAGGGGCGCGGTTAATGCAAGGGGGAAGGGGCGCGGTTAATGCAAGGGGGAAGGGGAGCGGTTAATGCAAGGGGGAAGGGGCGCGGTTAATGCAAGGGGGAAGGGGCGCGGTTAATGCAAGGGGGAAGGGACGCGGTTAATGCAAGGGGGAAGGGGCGCGGTTACTGCAAGGGGGAAGGGGCGCGGTTAATGCAAGGGGGAAGGGGCGCGGTTAATGCATGGAGGGAAAAAAAGTGGAGTAACGGGAAAGTAAAGTTGTCGATGGATGTGTATATAAACTGAGTAGTGAAAGTAAGCGTGACTCTCCCTTTCATGCTTGCACCAGTCTTGTAGTGTGTGTGTGTGTGTGTGTGTGTTTGTGTGTGTTCCTCTGAAATACTATGTACGTTTTTGTTTTTATTGAGTTACATTGAGTTTTATTGAGTTCGTTGGTATTTTATCGAGTTCCCTTGTAAATACGGTGGTCAATAAAGCATCTATCTGTGTGTGTGTGTGTGTGTGTGTGTGTGTGTGTGTGTGTGAGAGGAAGGCATATGCATAGTGCAGTAGTCGTGTAGCACAACAAGAGATGGGCTGACCAGTACATCCCATCACACGATCACAACTCGAATAAAAGTCAAGATGAGCACTGAGTTTACACACCTTATAGATAATGCGTTAGGTTATGGAGGTGATGCTCGTGATAAATCCCTGTTGATACTACATAGGTATACAGGACCTGCCGGGTGCAAATCGACCAGCTGTCTGCAGTATACTTAAGTTCTTATGGTCACCTATCCTTATACTGATCCTCTCAATCCGTCTGGTATTGTATTGGTGGTTAAATCATGCGTAATCTAGACTTAAAATCTGGCCAACCCCTACTCTACTATACTATCTACCCTACTACCTACCTATACTACTACCTATACCCCTACTACCTACTATACTATCTACCCTACTACCTACCTATACTATACTACCTATACCTCCTACCTATACTACTACCTATACTAGCTACTATCCCCTACTACATGGGCTTATTTGTTGGTTAATCTGGCTGTCTGGCTGACTGTCTGTCTGTCTGTCTGTCTGTCTCTCTCTCTCTGTCTGTCCGTCTCTCTCTCTCTGTCCGTCTCTCTCTGTCTGTCCGTCTCTCTCTCTTTCTGTTTCTCTCTCTTTCTGTTTCTCTCTCTTTCTGTTTCTCTCTCTCTCTCTCTCTCTCTCTCTCTCTCTCTCTCTCTCTCTCTCTCTCTCTCTCTCTCTCTCTCTCTCTCTCTCTCTCTCTCTCTCTCTCTCTCTCTCTCTCTCTCTCTTCTCAACCCATAACCCCCTCCCTCCACCCCGCCCCGCCCCACACCCACCACCCATTACCTCCTACAACGTTAACCCTCCTCCACACGGTTATTTGACCTCCGGGGGTCACGCACAAGGCGAGTTTTCTCATTCCCCCATCGAGAAGTACCGCCACACCCATCGCTGGTCAGGTCACGAGCTCAGCAGGCGACTTCGTAAACATGCCTTCGCCTATCCTTCGCAGCGATCAGAGGCGCGGTAGCCACTCATGGACTTGTATTACTTAAGGTGGAGTGTGTGGTGCCCTGGGGGTTAGAGAGAGTATAAGGGCGAGGTGTTTATTGTAAGAGGGTGGCAAAAATGTTAGGTTACAAGGTTTAGTTTAGGTTTAGTTAGGTTTAGGTTAGGTTAGGTTAGGTTTAGTTAGGTTTAGGTTAGGGGCCTGAGAGTTGGATTTTTTTTTTGGT